>SMDT01000269.1:0-190767 GCA_005392925.1 Aquilaria sinensis | reverse complement strand
AAGAAGCAAACTTGTACAGCATTGTCCACAATGGAGGCTGAATTTGTTTCATGTGCCTCAGCTATACAAGAAGCCCTTTGGCTAGGTTATTTCCTTAAGAATTTGGAGTCCAGGGTTTCTATTGAGAAACCTATTACTATCTACAGTGATAGTATGGCAGCCATGGCTTATACCAAGGACCCCAAATACCATGGAAAGACCAAGCACATTAGCATGAAATATAACTTTGTGCGAGATGCAATTGAAGAGGGTGAAGTTAGGATTGAGTACATTTCTACAGACCTGATGGTGGCAGATCCTCTCACTAAGCCATTGCCACCACTTGTATTTGCTCGACATGTTAGAGCAATGGGTCTTAGAAGAATGTAAATGTTGGATGTACTTCACCTCTTTGGTGTCACACATGTTATGTATTTCTTTGAAATAATACAGATTATTTTATGAAATACTCAGTTCAATTTTATGAATCACAACGAACAAATGAACATGTCAAACATAGGCAGAGGATGACTTTCTCACACGAGTCATCCGCCCTTGATCTTTGTGTAAGATTAAGGATGAGACTGGCTAAAGACTTAAATGAAACTTAAGTGAATGATACATTTAAGTGGGAGTCATGCTCCAACACATGACACTTTAGCTTTTATGGTCGCCTTGATTATGAGTAATCAAGATTCCATGCTTTGGTGCATTCTGTTTGTATGACCATTCATACATCCTAGCCTATGTTAGATGTAAGCTAGGGCTTACATGGAGAAATTTCATGGTTATTGACATGTCCTCCTTTTATATGTTAAGAGGAGTACACTTCATGGTGTTTTAAGAGGGAGAAATGACACACTCCTCAATTGGAATGGAGATCACTCCAAGTGGGAGTGACATGAGTAAAACACCTTAGAAGTGTATTATGGAACTTTAATGGATGTGTTTCCAAGTGTTCCATGACCATGAAATACGACCAGAGAAGAATTTAAGCAAGTTGTCTCTATTCTTGCTTAGTGTGAGATTCTTCGAATCAGACTCTTAGTGACTATGGCTTGCTATTAGGAAGTTGAGTTAATTATGATTACTTTGATTGGTTGTCGAAGGTCTTAGAGAAATGAGACTGGAGTATCCTCCTTTTGGGTAATCATGTTAACTCATTGACCTAAGTAGTTGAAGCTAAAAGGAAAGACATTAAGATGATACACGTTCACTAAATTCAATCTTGGGCCCACATATTACTGTGAGTAGTATGCTAGATTGAATGACAAGTGATTGAAATGAGTACTCAATGCTTAATACAATCATGGATTTCAAGGAGTTGAAATTCTAAGAAAGAGACTGATTGTGATTAAGAAGTGTATCATATGTCTGGGGTCTGAAAGGCATAACTTGATGTGTTCAAGCAAGCTTGATGTGTTTAAGCAACACACTTGAATTTGATGTGTTCAAAGAAAGTTTGAAGAAGTTCAAACTATGAGGAGAGGACAATCTTCTATTGAGAGTCTAACAACCTCAATAGAAGAGACTTAGTGTGTGTGCCTGAGGTCGCACCCACAACTCTATATATGTAGAAGTGTCTGGATTATTTCGGCTATAAGGATTAAGGAGTTTTGTTTTGAGTGGGAGCTGGAACTTTAAAAGCATCTTAGTGTGAGTGGGAGTTTGTTGGAATTCTTGGCGCACCAAGATCCTTTTAAGGTAGGATTTGAGCTCATTGAGCTAACTCTAGCTTGAACAGCTATCTAAGGCAGCTAGAAGTAGCTCCCTTTAGCTCAAGTTAGCTTATGTCAGCTCACTGCAGCTATAAGTAGCTCAAAGTAGCTGGACTTCAGCTCAAGTTAGCTCAAGTCAGCTCTAAGTAGCTCAAAGTAGCTGGACTTCAGCTACAAGTAGCTCAAAGTAGCTGGACTTCAGCTCAAGTCAGCTCACTTCAGTTATAAGTAGCTCAAAGTAGCTGGACTTCAGCTCAAGTTAGCTCAAGTCAGCTCAAGTCAGCTCACTTCAGCTTTTGGTAGCTGAGTGTAGCTGGACTTCAGTTCACTTCAGCTGAGAGCAGCTAACTCCAGCTCAAGGTCAGCTCTAGGAGCTGGACCTCAGTTCATGGTGCTTGGTTGGAGCTCAAAGGAGCTCAATGGTGCATAAGTAGTATAGTGAGCTAGCTTTGTGCCAGCTCACCTTGCTTTTAGCTCAAAACCACCAAGAGACACATCTTTTATGTAAAGGTATGTCTCTTCATCAAAAGAGATGACTATTGGCTAAAAGAACATGTCCTTTCATCCAAAGGAAGTGTTCCTTGGTGTGAAAAGAATGATGTCCTTGACTCAAGAGACATGTATATTCGCCCATAAGGTAGTTATGGGGTGGTTATAGCACAAAGGAAGATGTTCCTTGGCATCTAAAAGACATGTATATTCGCCCATAAGGTAGTTATGGGTGGTTATAGGCCAAAGGAAGTGTTTATAGGCCATGGCTTTTCCTCATAGCTTAAAGACATGTATTTTCGCCCATAAGGTAGTTATGGGTGGTTATAGGCCAAAGGAAGTGTTTCTTGGCTAAAAGACATGTATTTTCGCCACCATACATGACCCTTAGCCAAAGGAAGTGTTCTTTGGCTTAAAAGACACCTTTCTTGGTGTAAAGGTGTGCCTTTTGGTCATCTATAAATAGCCTTTAGTGGCTGGCCATTTTAAGCACGAATTTGGCACTCCATTTGCTCCATTTTTCTTGAGAGAAAATTGTTCTCCTCCTATTTCCTTTAGAGGCCGAAATATTAAACACTTCTTGAGAGCATTGTGGGTGGATTTACATAGAGATTGTTCATCTCTATTCAAGCTTCAAGGTGCCCCTCTAAGATCAAGTTCTCCCTCAAGGTTTTGCCAAAGATAACCAAGAAGAAAGGTGCACATCCTTTCTTGGTTTAGTAGCATGTTAGGTTTCATTTCTTATGTATGTTCTTAGTAGCATGCTAGGATTTATTTAACACAACATGTATGTGATCTTGATATGTTATGTAACATGTTATGCATGCTTATGTTGAATTGAAATGAATGAATATGCATGTGGCATATACAAGAAGAAAGATAACATAAAAGTATGTTATCATAAGATCCTGAAATCTTCAGGAAACACTAAAAATGTTAAGGACTTAAATGTCTTAGTGTAAACTTTAAGGTATTCAGGCTTTTGACTTAAGTCAAATGGTAGAATTGTGGGGTTAGCCCACCGTGGAAGAGGTAGCCAAGGCTTGATAAATGGGTCAACAATGTTGGGCACATATGTACCAATAAGTTTAAGACAAAGAAACTATAATTAGTGAGAAGGAAAATGACATAAAGCAAGGTTAAGCTTGTTTAAGTGTGTTTTGTGCCCTTAAGCTCATTTAAGGCCATTTTAAGTGGCCAATTCACTTATCTCTCTCCCATTTTTGGCCTCCTCTAGCCCAAGAACACAGCCACACTTCCTCCATAGCTACCACACATTCAAACTTGCAATTGATTGAAATTGAAGGCAAAAGGAAACAATTGGAAGCAAACTAGAGCTATTGCTTGGATACTTCAAGGATCAAGCTTGATTTTCAGCCTACCCACTTTGGTAAGGGTTCTCTTGCTCTCATTGGTTGTTTTCTATATTTTCAAGCAACCATGGAACTAGGGCTAAGCTTGGAAGAGAGTCATGAGCTTGATAAACCAAACTTAGTGAGGGGAGTGCAATTATTGAAGGTTTTGTAACCTAGTGTAAAGTGCACAAAGATAGCAGTGAAATGAGAGTTTTTAGAGCCCAAAGTACTAACTAGTGTTAAAATCCTCCTAACACCAAGCATTAGCTTGAGGAGGGCTGCTATAGTGATTTGATTATATTTATTATGTGTTTTATGGACTAATCTATGGTTATTGTTGCTGCTGCATTTCATGTGTTTGTTGGTTGTAAATGGCTGCTACATTTGGTTGTTATATCTTGTATATCTGCATTGTTGTTTTTTTGTTTTAGTGTCTTTGGATGTAGGTTTTAATGATGGTTACATTTTCCTATTGAATCCAAGTGTCACCCTTACTAAATTTCTCAATAAAACTTACTCCTATCAATTCTGTCATTTCAGGTCCCGCAGAAAGATCAAATTCAAACTAACCTTTTTTGTTTGAGTGTTGATCTAAAATTTTAGGTACATGAACTTCCATATGTCTAGTTATGATCTGAAAATTTTAGTGATTTTAGGAGCACATTTGGTATTTTTAGTGATGGTGCTTATTGTGGTATGCAGCAGTTGTCTAGCATTCTATTTTTGGAGTCCGTTGTATCTCAGGCACTCCTATAACCTAGGGTGTATATTTATCTGAGTTAAGACCATTTTGTAGTGCATGTATTCATGTACATGTAGTGTATGTAAAATGAGACAAGCATGTGAATATTTGAGTAGTGTTTTTGTTATGTAAGTGATGTGGTGCAAAGCTGCCTAAGTTTGAATGATGGGTTGCTTACTTGTAAATTCTGTTTTGGCCACATAAAGTTGCTAGATGCAAGAGAATGTATTTCCCATGTGTATTGGACATGTATGGGATAGCCTTGGATGGCTTTCCCCTTGTGAATGGACTGTTTGCACACTTATGAAATTTTGTATGGGCAAAATGGTCATAAAGTGACAAGAATTGACTATGTACTTAAAGTTCTATATCTCCCTGTGTAGAAGGAATCTTGTCATAAAATTTTGACCACACCTAGAGAACATCTAGAGGTTGAACAAATATTTGAAATTTCTAAATTTGGAGCCATGTAGCCAAAGATATGACATTCCAAAGTTCGCTAAGTTATTGTTCATTTGGTTAGAATTTTGTAACCAATTTCCAAAATCCATAACTTGGTCCATAGATGGGCTATTAATGTAAAACAAAATTCCTTGGTTTGCTCTAAGTCTTTACTTGATAATGGAGTAAGGAAAACAAGGGGGTACATGGCTAGAATGATACAATTTATTTGTGAAAGTTACAGGTGCAGTGGCTAGTCACTAGAACTTAACAAGATTGCCTTATGTGTGGTAGCCAAGATTAAGACTTGTGCTAGTGTTTTCCTTATTTGCTGCCATGGTGTGTATGAAATGTGAATATGTGTGTGATGGTTGGACCAATATGCATGTGTTTACATAGTGCCTAAGAGAGCCACTTGGGTATGCACACTAAGGGTAATGTTCTGATAGCCTACAGAACATTACCAATCCTGGGAGTCTAAATGCACAATTTTGGCACTATAATTGAACTACCCCAGAGTGGGTAACACTCATAATCTCTTGTAGATCATAATAGGTTTTCAATCGACTTAGGTGAAATTGATCAATGGCGACTCTTAAAAACACATTGTTACAATAATGACCTCGTGGGTTCATAATTTATGATGTATTATTTTTGGAGTAGGAAGGTAATAAGAAAGAATGAAAATTTAGTGACGTAAGTGTAAATTTTGAAGAAAATGAAGAATATCCAAGGGAATATCTTGCTCTTAATCAACATGGGGGATTTAGTTGCAAGAAATTAAAGAAGTTGGGGTGGCTAGAAACATAGTGAAGGGACTTAAATAGCAAGAATAAAGAAATGAGCTTAGATGAGGCTTAGTGACTTTTCTATTACCTGGTTAGGATTTAGGATAGAAATGACTAGGGACCATCGAATTGGGGGCATGTTTAGTAATTAAACCCCACTCAAAATAGCCTTAGCTCTTCATGTCCAGCACCTCACGAGTAGCTTTGTCAAAGGTTTAGATCCCTAGAGAAGTCAACAAAAATCATAAAGAAGCCATGCCAATCAATTTCTAAACTTTAAAGAGGGAAATTGTTGAGGGATTTGTGACGTTTGAGTTTTTTGATCGGGAAGGAAGTGAAGTTGGACAGGAGGGATTCTGCATTTAGAATGCTTGGAATCAGAGCAAGAAAGTTAAAGGGATTTGATTTCTATGTGTTAAGTTACTTGCATTATGGTTATGAGAGATCCTAAGTATGATCCTCCTCATAATTAAGTACTGCATGAGAAATCTAGGAGTGGATTTTTAGCTAAGCCTTCAATCCATTCCCAAGGGCTGCAATTTGTGTGTAAGCTTAGTACCTCACTAAGTTCTTATGGAATGTTGGGTGCAAGAGGATAAAATTGAAGAAGATTTAGGCAGAGAGGAATTAAGAGATTTTAGGCACAAAAACAAATGAAGAGAGAGATGAAAGATTTTATTTCATGGAGACAAATTATTCATGACACCATGGCTTAAATGGCTTTATATAACCATCTTTACCACCTTGTAATACAAGAATTCAAAGTGGAATTGTTATCCTAGCCACAATTTTGACTTAAAAAAGAAACTAAGACGACAACTGCCTATTCAAAGTTTCTAGTTAAGATAAACCAATTACAATAAGTTACTTAGCTAATAAGTAAAAAAACCAAACCGCCATTTGTATTTGTGGCTGCAACAAGCTAAGAACAACCATATTTCTTGTTGACTCCTTTTTCTTTTCTTTATTAAAAAATTACAAATTATTTTTTTAACATGCCCACTGATAGCCGAAGGACTATCGCCTCTCCTAGAACGTACCTCCTATCAAAAGCATGCTCGGGAAGCCTGGCACCATCCGAGGGAGGCACTAGTACTGACCTCGGACTAGGTGAATTCCAGTGCCTCGAACTCGGGATTTAGCCTAGTACCCCAGAGAGCTCCAAAGGTGCAGACAGCCCCCTCGGGGGATTAAACGGATCGCCTTCGGGATAGAAGAATCAGCTACCGCAAGCAAGAGAGGATTTCCCGAAGGCGGAACCTGCGAGCTAGGCAGCGCCCCGAACTGCGAACATAACTCCCGAAGAAGGGTGTTCGTCCCAGAGAACGACCTCGCCCAAAGGACATCGGGAGTACGGCAGGAGCATTTAAGGAGCCTCTGACACATCGCCCACAGACGCACCATGTCACCTCAAACGACGCTCTGACACGCCGACGCCGCCCAGGCCTTGTCACAACCTGTCTCGGACCAAGGCTCGAGGGAGCCTACAAACAGCTACTTGTCCCCTGTGTCCAAAGGTACACAGCAGATCTGACCGAACACGTGTCACGATCTGAACGGGCCAGACACTTCTATAAATACCAAAGAGCAGCCCCTTGCAAACGGTTGGTCAGTCAGTTGAGAGGATACGAACAGGCAAGGCCACTAAACCCTTGAGTGCTCTCTTTCCTTCACCTCTCAGAAAACTAACTTGGGCGTCGGAGGCTCCTCCCCGGAAAAACATCCTGGGGACCTCCTAACCTTTCCTTTTGGGCTTTTCAGGTACCACTCCCTGGGAAACCTCCACTTCGGGCGTTCTCCTCCTCAGGAAGTCCCTCCAGACACCACCATGTCCTCCAGCGAAGACGTCTCCGGACATCATTTGGCGCCGTCTGTGGGAACCCACCCTCAGGTTGCCGTCGTTGAGACTCGGCGTTCTAAGGACAAAGGACTCCCGAAGTCCCCGTCCGCGCCTGAAGTCCAACCGGCTGCTGAGCAAACTTTTCCAGGGACTTCCACGCCCGAGGAAGAACGTCCTCTGGTCATAACCATGAGCTTCCTCCGTGACTTCCAACGCTCTGTTGTGGCTGAGATGACACAACAGATAGACAGAAGATGGCCACAACAAGCTCAAACCCAAAGGTCTCCTTCACCGGTACGCCCTCGGGAAAAGAGCCCCAAAGCAGTCCGCCGCAGTTCGGGGAGTGAAGACCCACGTGAGGAGTCTTCAACAGAAAATATGCCCCTCGGGGCACGCCTTCCAGGGCAAACGGGGCCCAACCAACCCAAAATTCGACGCCGAAGGAGCCCTTTGCCCGAGACAAGGTCACCCTCTCCCCGACGACGAAGCCATTCTCCGAAGAGGCGTCGTCAATCTCCTCCACCCGAGGAAGAACCTAGCGCCGCCGCCCTCATGGAGAAAATATTGGCAAGGCTGGACCAAGTCGAGAGGCAGGTGGCTCGCAAGCCAGTTTGGGCCAGACTGTCTGAGTCTTTTTGTGGGGATCAGTCTCCTTTCACCCGAGCTGTGGTCGAGGCAGCTATGCCAGGCGACTTCAGGGTACCTCGGCTAGAGACGTACGATGGTCGGACCGACCCACAGGCCCACCTGACGAAGTACAGACGCAGCATGATGATGCACGGTGCGGACGACGCCACCTTGTGCAAGTGCTTCGAGGTCACCCTCTCTGGGCCAGCAACCGCGTGGTACAACTCCTTGGCTCCAGGAATCATCGGGAAGTTCCAGGAGTTATCAACAGCCTTCACCCAACAGTTCATCGGGAGTCGCCCGACGGCGAAGATGCCCGTTCAAATGTTCGACATAGCGCAAAGAAGCGGAGAAACTATACGCGACTATGTCGAGAGGTTCAACAGAGAGGCTTTAAGTGTTCCAGACTTTCGGCCCGAAATACGCATCCTCGCCATGACAAGGGGTCTTCGGAGGGATTCCCAACTCTTCTACGAATTCTCCAAGGACCCTCCAGACACACTGGGCGAATTCTACCGACGGGCCGAACAGCACATGACGGCCGAAGAACTAAGAATGGGCGGACCCAGGCCCGAGCACACCCGTGGCGAAGGGCCCAGCCAGCAGGCACGCTATCCGACCGACCAGCCAACCCGACCCCGGAGGATGCGAGGAAGGAAACCCCCGAACTTCACAGCGCTGAACACCACGAGGACCAACATCCTCATGACTCTGGAGAGGCAGGGAACACAAGTTCAGAGGCCAAGGGCCATGACCGCTGAAAATAGAAAAAACATGAAGAAGTTCTGCCAATTTCATCGCGATCATGGCCACGACACTGAGGATTGCTTCCAGCTGAAGAAGTATATTGAATCGCTGATAAAACAAGGCCAACTTCGGCGGTACCTACGGTTGCCTTCCCCGAAGGGGAGGAAAGAGGAGGAAGGAAAGGTAGAAGATGAGGACTACGACTCCGACAGGCGGAGAAACCGAAGTCCGAAGAGGCGCCCTCCACCCTCTGCGGGAGTCATACAAACAATCACGACGGGGCTCCCATCCTCGGAAAGAAAAAGGAAGGCCAGGGAAATAGCTGTCATGGACTATCAAAGTCCAGCGAAGAAGGTATCCCGATAAGATGGTTCCACAGTCGTCTTCCCTCACGACGACCCACTCCTGATCATGGCAAGAATTGGAAACTGGGATGCTGATCATGGCAAGAATTGGAAACTGGGATGTCAAAAGGGTATTGCTTGATGACGGATCAAACGCTGACGTCCTATTTTCACAACTGCTGCCGAGCTTAGGCATATCCATCAATGATCTCAGGCCTGTCACTTCACCGACCTTCGGGGTAGGACCTTCCGAGTTACCCGTCCTCGGGTGGATCGACCTTCCATTAATGATGAGAGGGACTTCGGTCAAAGGAGCAGCTGAGTTGTTTGCCTCGACGATGGCGAGGTTCATCGTCATGGATGTCCCCTCATCATACAACGCCATCCTTGGAAGGCAGACGCAGGGAAATCTGCACATTCGCCCTGACGTGAGACATTTGACTGTCACTTTCGCCACCAAGGAAGGAGACGCAGAAATCTTCATAGATCAGGGCGAAGTAAGAAAGGTGTTCGTCAAAGCCCGAAAAGCCCCAGCAAACAATTTCACACAAGCTGTAGAAGAAGGGGCTTCAAAGTCAAAAAATGGCGAGAAAGAAGTTTCTGGCAAGGTGGAAATGGAAGAAGTGGAACTTATCCCAGGACGAAGTACCCAAATAGGAAAAAACTTGTCCGAAGGAGATAAGAAAAAACTTGTATCCTTTCTGGTAATGAATAAAGACCTGTTCGCCTACTCGCCGAAAGACAGGCCGGGGGTAAATCCGCGCGTAATACAACATAGCCTCAAAGTAAGTCCGGAAGCAAAGCCTGTCCGGCAAAAGAAACGAGGCATCTCAGCCCATAAAAATGACTTCGTCAAAACCGAAGTCCAACGTTTATTGGAGGCAGATGTAATCAGGGAGGTCAAGTACCCCGAATGGCTAAGCAATGTGGTGATCGCCACAAAAGAAGGAAGCAACAAACTTCGGATGTGCATCGACTTCAGAAACCTGAACAATGCTTGCCCAAAAGATTCATATCCTCTCCCGCCAATAGATCAACTGGTAGATTCAACTGCCGAATACGGGCTCCTAAGTTTCCTAGACGCCTTCAGCGGCTACCATCAAATAAAGATGGACCCCTAAGACGAAGAAAAAACAGCCTTCATCACCGAGGGGGGGACGTACTGTTACACCAGGATGCCCTTCGGGCTCAAAAACGCAGGAGCCACCTACCAGAGGTTGATGAGCAAGGTCTTTAATGACCAAATAGGGAGGAACATGGAAGTCTACGTAGATGACATGATAGTCAAAAGCAAGCTTCCTGTTGACCATGTCACAGACCTAAGGGAGACTTTTCACCAGCTCAGAACCTTCGGAATTCGCCTTAACCCCGAGAAGTGCACCTTCGGGGTAAATTCGGGAAAGTTCCTTGGGTACGTGGTATCAGAAAGAGGCATTGATGCTAACCCAGAAAAAATTAAGGCTCTGTTGGAATTCCGAACTCCTGCCACAATAAAAGATGTGCAGAGACTTGCTGGAAGAATAACCTCCCTCAGCAGATTTATTTCCAGATATGGAGACCGGTGTCGAGCATTCTTCAAAGTCCTCACTAAGGCAGCAAAAAGGGAGGATGACCTCGGGAGTGATGATCGTCCTTGGAATGAGGACTGCCAAAAAGCTTGGGAAGAACTCAAAATCTACTTGGCTCGCCTGCCCACTTTGCGACAGCCCTGTGAAAGAGAACCTCTTGTGTTGTACCTCACCGTCACAGAAAAAGCAGTAAGCTCAGTCCTTGTGAAAGAGGAAGGGCCGAAGCAGTGGCCAGTCTACAATGTGACCAAGTCCCTGCACGGCGCCGAAATCAGGTATCCTTTATTACAGAAAGCTATATATGCCTTGGTCCTGGCAGGAAGAAGGCTGCGACCATATTTTCAGGCTCACCCCATCATCGTCCGAAGTAGTTTACCCCTGCGGGACGTCATGAAGAAGGTTGACCATTCGGGAAGGCTCTCCAAATGGTGTATAGAGCTTGGCGAACACGACATCACTTATGAACCTCGGAAAGCCATAAAAGCTCAAGCCTTGGCAGATTTCATTGCCGAGGTCCCCATTACCGAGGACAGCCACCCAAGTCCCGATGAAAATGAGCCAGAATGGGCCTTGTACGTTGATGGTGCCTCGGGCGCCGAGCACCAAGGAGCAGGGGTGATCATCAGAGGCCCCGAAGGCCTGGAAGTAATGAAGGCCATTAAGTTCAGCTTCAATGTCACCAACAATGTGGCTGAATATGAAGCCCTCATAGCGGGCTTGCGCCTGGCCAGAAAAATTGGTGTCAGAAACTTGAAAGCCCATAGCGATTCCCAGCTAGTAGTTCGGCAAACAGCAGGGGACTACGGGGCGAAGGATCCAACACTGGAAAAATACCATGAATTAGTAACGAAGCTTATTCGAGAATTCGACACCGTGCGAATCAAGAGCGTGCCTCACAGACATAACGCTGAGGCAGATGAATTGGCAAAATCAAAAGCATATACTGAGGTGCTAAGCCAGCCGAGCATTACAGTGCTGAGCATAATGACTTCGGGAAGAAGCTGGAAAGACCCAATAAGAACATATCTCGAAACCAATACGCTCCCCGAAGACCCCAATGAAGCAGCAAAAGTGCGGAGACGCTCCGGTCGTTTCTTTCTGATTGGAGAAGAGCTATATCGGCAGGGATATGCAAATCCGCTACAGAGGTGTGTTGGTGAAGAGGATATTGAAATAATCCTCCAAGAAGTTCACGAAGGCGCTTGTGGTTCGCACATCGGAACCGACGCCCTGGCAGCGGTGATACTTCGCCAAGGATACTTTTGGCCTACCCTGAGGAAAGACGCTAGGCGGTTCGTCCAGAAATGTGGTAATTGCCAAAGACATGCAAAAATCCAGAGAACACCCTCGGAGCTGGTGACTTCGGCAAACTATCCCTGGCCCTTCGCCGTTTGGGGCATAGACCTTATCGGGCCGCTCCCGACAGCGCCTGGGGGCGTGAAGTTCTGCTTAGTCGCAGTAGACTATTTCTCTAAATGGGTCGAGGCAGAACCTTTGACGACTATCTCGGCAAGAGAAGTGCACAAGTTCGTATGGAAAAACATAGTATGCAGATTCGGTATACCGAGGGTGCTAGTGGCTGATAACGGATCCCAGTTCATAGACAAAGGGTTCCAAGAGTTTATCAGCAACCTCGGAACAAAGATGCACTTCGCCCCGGTAGCTCACCCCCAAAGCAATGGGCAGGTGGAAGTATCTAACAGGACCATAAAAGATGGTCTGAAAAAGAGACTGGGGGAGGCAAAAGGGAAATGGCCAGGAGAACTCCAAAGCGTGCTATGGAGCTACCGAACAACGCCCCGAAGAGCTACAGGGGAAACTCCTTTCTCGCTCGTCTTCGGTACGGAGGCCTTGATCCCAATAGAGGTAGTGCGACCATCAATACGAGTGCAGGTATTTGATGAAAGTGGAAATGACCTCGGCTTAAGAACCAAGCTCGACCTCGTCGGCGAACATAGAGAAATAGCGGAACTAAGAAGGAAAGCTTTCCAGCAAAGAGTGGCCGCCGCTATAAACTTGCGAGCTAGGCCAAAAGGAATAAAAAAGGGTGACCTCGTTCTCCGAAAGGCGGAATTCGCACCCCGGAGGCCGTCACACGGCGTACTTCGCGCGAATTGGGAGGGACCTTATCTGGTTCTTGCCGAAGTACGAAGAGGGGTGTACAAGCTCGGTGACGCCGAAGGCGTGGAATTAAAAAACACTTGGCATTCAGATGCCTTGAAAAAGTTCTATGCTTAGAATCTTGACGAAAGGGTTTACATTGTACAAAGTTAGAAAAATTTTCTAGCTACACGGGCTTCTGAAAGAAAGATTCTTGAACAAAAGAAATACTAAAATTCCGCGAAGATGGTCGCCAGAATAAGCATGGGTGTGATTTCCTGAAGTCCCTCGAGCGAGCATGTTCGGGACAACAGGAAATGTAAAACCTTGCGAGAATTTCTAAATACAAAAGCTTACAGAGAACCGATCTAATCTTCCGAAGTCTCTTGAGCAAACACGTTCGGGGCAAAAAGGAATGAACAATCTCACAAAAAAAGACTTAGCCAAAATTTCTTACAGGAAAGAAAAAAGTCTTTATTGACAGACAAGATCGGCTTACAAAGAAGAAGGAAAGAAAGAGTACAAGGAAAGAGAAAAAGAAGGCAGAAGGGGCCTGAGATAAATTAGGGATTCTCGGCGTCCCGAGAGCCACTAGCCCCTGCATCCTTTTCCGCCACCACCCGCGCCGGAAGAGTCTGAGGCAGGTTCAAGTGCTCGAGCTTGGACCAAGTCCACCGAGGTCCCTCAGGAATATTCAGGGCCTCCAGGAAAGAAAGGTCGAGATCTGGAAACTTCAGAAGAACTTGATGACGAACGAGACAAAACCCGTCTTGAAAACCAACTTTGGTCATCTCGTCGGATCTCCTCTTCTCGACACCAAGATCATTAAGCTCCTTCTCCAGGTCTTCAACCTTTTTCCTTAATGCCTTCACCTTCTTCTTTCTCGACTCATCCTTCCCCTTCTTCGAAGATTCGACCTCGGCTTGAAGTGCGGTTTTCTCGGCCTCCGCCTTCGCCAGGAGAGCCGCAGAATCTGACTTCTCCTTTTGAAGTGCCTCATTAGCCGAAGTCAGCTCTGCCACTTTTCCGCCGAGGTCGGAAATCTTCTGGGAGGAGTCCTTTATAAGTTCTTCTTTTTCCTTCGCAAACTCCTCCCGAAGGGCAGCAATCTCTGACGCCGAAGTCTGGGCCAGCTAAGTGTTTCGAGCAACCAGGTCCGCGCACTGGGTCTGATATTGTTCTGTAGTCTTTGAAGCGGCGGCCCGGTACATCCCCTGCCTTGCCACCTGAACTCTGAGGAATCCGGCATATCCCAGCAGCTGCAGAAAAATAGAGCCAAGAATAAGACAAGGCAAAAAAGGAAAGGTAAATGCTTAGAAGAAATCAAAGACAAAAAAGGGGCAAGGAGAGAAACACACCTGGGCGGCGTGCTCGGAAAGCTTCGCAGCGAGGGAGTCATCATCCGGATGAGCCCCCGCAAGGGCCCTGAAAGAAGCTTCAGTCAGGACCCCCTTTGCAATCTCCTTGGCCATGAGCGGGCAGTCCTCGGAGTACATGTCCATGTCCTCCGTAAAGGACCAAAACGGCTCCTTCGGAATCTTCCCCTTCGGGATATGGGCATCCCGAAGGGCCCGCTTCCGGGCATGCTCGGCAACCCAATCCGGAGGAAGAATCTCCTCTGCACGACAAAAGCAGAAAAATTGTCAAACACAAGTAGCTGCCAAAAAATTCAGAAACTAAGTGTCTAAGGCATCAAACCTGGTGGCACTTCGGCAACATCGTCGCCAGAATCCAGGGCCCCCTCAGAAGAAATCTCCTTCCCTTTCCTCTTGCGGCGATCTTCGGCAGAAGGGGCTTCCACCAAAGCGTCCAGAAGAGCCGCCGAGTTAGGGCTTGAAGGACCGACATCTGCACCGACCTCGGTCGAAGGCGCAGCAACGGTTACCTCGGGCTCCTCACCCACCTCCTCGGAAATCTCCGGCATAGGAGGAGGCACGGTCTTCTTCGATCGTTTGGCCTCCGGAGGCCCCCCCGCCAGTCGCCTTTCATCTTCGGGAGGCGGCCTGCTTTGTTTGCTCGCCTTTCTCGGCCTGCCCGATGAAAAGCGATCGGTAGTAGGCAGCAGTATCGTCGCCCATCTCTGAAAAAGAGAGAAAACATCAGCGTAAGTCCAAGATGAAATTAAAACAAGGGGACCAGGAGATGACTTACTTTCGAAAAAATCCGCATAAGTAATGTCCTTCTGAAGAAGTTTTACCAGCCAGGAGTCCTTCCCAGCAATGGCAGGAGCCGGCATCTCGAGGTCCGTTTCGTGCTCCTTTACCACCTTCAACTCCCGAAGTACTTCTTCGGTCATCAACTTCCAGTTAATTGGAAAGGGGTAAAGGGGGCGCGGTGGGACCTCGGAATCCCAGTCAGAGACCGCTCGGATGCGCTTGTCAAAGTCCGCAAAAATGGGTGTTAACTCGGGAGTTAACAGCATCTTCGGGTCAACGACATCCATCACGAGCTTTCCCTGAGCCCACTTCATCGGGACATGCGACCAGGCCTCCTCCTTCTTCATAAAAAAGAATTTCTGTTGCCACCCTCGCCAGCTGTCTTTGTTGGCAAAGGTGAACTTGTATTTTTTGCTCCCTGACCCCCGAGGTAGCATGAAATAGAAGCCACCCTTTGGGACCACGAAGAGCTTGTAGTACTGCAGAAAAATGACAAAGTGTGGCTCTATACCGAAGACACCACACATACAAAGAAAAGCATTGAAATAGCAGTACGAGTTCGGCGGAAGTTGGTTTACGGCAATGCGATGGAAATCGCAGAAATCGCAAACCATCTTCGGCGGAGGATACCGAAGTCCGGCCTTCAGTTGGGCACGGAAAACAGTAACCTCGTCACTACGGTTTGAAAAGCTATATTGGTCCGAACGAGGCAACCTCGTAGTGACGTAGGAAGGAAGGAAGAACTTCTTTTTCCATTTTTTAAGTTTTGCAGAAGTGGTGCAGCAGGGGTGAGAAAGAAGGGGTTCCCAGCTTTCGGGAATAGGCATGACTGGCAAAAAACCGAGTTCGGAAAAAGGCAAAAAGCTATTTCGAAGAAAAAATTTGGAAAAACAGAAGAAACTGGAAGCTAAAACCCACCAAACGTTTTGCCAAAATCTGGATTTGAGGACGCCGTCGTGAAATGGTGGCCGGAAAACCACTCTGTCAAAAAGCACCACCGTGAGAGAGCAGGAAAAACACTGCAGCAGTTGAGAGACAGAAGAGAGCAAAAGCAAAAGCAAAAGGGGGTTATGAAGGACTAAGGGTATATATAGGCCGAGGAAGGGTAGGCGAATCGACGTCATAAGTGCTGGGCGAAGGCGAATCGTCGCCATAATTACCCATTTTGCATAAAAAGACACGCCCGCTGTAACCGACGTAACCCTCTCCAATGACGGCGTGCCACGTGTCAGCAATCACGCCAAATAAGGAACACGCTTTCTGACGAATAGCGCGCCGCCCCAGACTGACACGCCTGGGCACAAGACGAGACGTTTCAGTGACCTACAAAGCTTACAGACAATAGGCTACCTCGGAGACACCAAGGGACAATCTGTGCTACGTCTACAGACAAAAGGTGTATCTTCGGCGCAGCTACCATGCATAAAGCCCCGAAGGGTACCCTCCGAAAGCTGACAAAAGCCAAAGTCCCTACTTCGGCTTCTAAGGGGGGGGCATGTGATAGCCGAAGGACTATCGCCTCTCCTAGAACGTACCTCCTATCAAAAGCATGCTCGGGAAGCCCAGCACCATCCGAGAGAGGCACTAGTACTGACCTCGAACTAGGCGAATTCCAGTGCCTCGAACTCGGGATCTAGCCTAGTACCCCAGAGAGCTCCAAAAGGTGCAGACAGCCCCCTCGGAGGATTAAACGGACCGCCTTCAGGGTAGAAGAATCAGCTACCGCAAGCAAGAGAGGTTTTCCCGAAGGCGGAAACTGCGAGCTAGGCAGCGCCCTGAACTGCGAGCATAACTCCCGAAGAAGGGTGTTCGTCCCAGAGAACGACCTCGCCCAAAGACATCGGGAATACGGCAGGAGCATTTAAGGAGCCTCTGACACATCACCCACAGACGCACCATGTCACCTCAAACGACGCTCTGACACGCCGACGCCGCCCAGGTATTGTCACAACCTGTCTCGGACCAAGGCTCGAGGGAGCCTACAAACAGCTACTTGTCCCCTGTGTCCAAAGGTACACAGCAGATCTGACCGAACACGTGTCACGATCTGAACGGGCCAGACACTTCTATAAATACCAAAGAGCAGCCCCTTGCAAACGGTTGGTCAGTCAGTTGAGAGGATACGAGCAGGCAAGGCCACTAAACCCCTGAGTGCTCTCTTTCCTTCACCTCTCAGTGAACTAACTTGGGCGTCGGAGGCTCCTCCCCGGAAAAACATCCCGGGGACCTCCTAACCTTTCCTTTTGGGCTTTTCAGGCACCACTCCCTGGGAAACCTCAACTTCGGGCGTTCTCCTCCTCAGGAAGTACCTCCAGACACCACCATGTCCTCCAGCGAAGACATCTCCGGACAGCACCCACTTAATTCGTAATTTTTGCTTTTTCTTGAAATTGCAATAACTTTTCTCTTGTTATAGTCTTTGTAAAGATATATGCTAATTGATCTTTTGAATTGATATATTTCAACTGGGTCTTTTCTTTCTACACTAAATGTCTAATGAAATGATATCGTAATTCAATATGCTTTGTCCGTGCATGAAACACTGGATCATTTTTTCAAAGCTATTGCAAACATATTGACATAATAAATAGTTGTCATACCATCTTGTTTTTATTGCAAGTCAGCCAGAATTCTTCTTAGCTAGATTGCTTCACACATTGCATCTGTTCCAGCTAGCTATATATTTTGCTTCAATGGACAATAGTGATAAACTTTTCTGTTTCTTGGATACCCATGATATAATTAATTTTTATTCCAATGTTGAAAATATATCCTAATCTGCTTTTTTGTTCATCTAATGAACTTGCCCAATCACTATCTATATATCAGACTAATCTGTTATTGACTTCTTTCATATATCAAATCCCAAACTTCTTAGTACCTTGTAGATACCTAAGGATCTGTTTTACTGGAACAAAGTGTAACTTACTTGGTTGATTAATAAATCTTGAAATCAGACTAACTGGATAAACTATGTCTGGCCTTGTATTTGTTAAGTAGATAAGTGAACCAACTAAACTTGGGTACATAAGTGTATCCACTTTTGGTGGTCCATGTTCTTCTTTCAGCTTCTCATTCACAGAAACTAGTGTAGCTATAGGATTGCATTTGCTCATCTGAAATTTTTGAAGTATATCTTAGGCATATTTTTCTTGTGAAATAAATATTTTGCCTTTTGATTATTATATCTGAATTCCCAAAAAATAGTTCAGAAATTTTAGATGAGCAACTGTAATCTTATAGCTACACCACTTTCCATGAATGAGAAGTTGAAAAAGCTTCGGAGCACTAAACGTGGATGCACATATGTACCGAAGTTTAGTTGGTTCACTTATCTACTTAACAAATAAAATGCCAGACATAGTTTATTCGGTTACTTTGATTTTAAGATTTATGAATCAACCAAGTAAGTTTGTTCGGTTACTCTGATTGCAAGATTTATGAATCAACCAAGTAAGTTACACTTTACAGCAGCAAAATGGATCCTTAGGTATCTACAAGGTACTAAGAAGTTTGGGATCCAATATGTCAAAGAAGCTAACAACAGATTAGTTAGATATACAGATAGTGATTAGGTAAGTTCATTAGATGAATGAAAAAGCACATCAGGATATATTTTCAATCTTGGAACAAAAATTATATCATTGGAATCCAAGAAACATAAAAGTTTATCATTATCATTCGTTGAAGTAGAATATATAGTTGGAATAGATGCAGCATGTGAAGTAGTCTGGCTAAGAAGAATTCTGGCTGACTTGCAACAAAAACAAGATGGTCCGACAACTATTTATTGTGACAATATGTCTGCAATAGCTTTGACACCATGCATGGACAAAGCATATTGAATTATAATATCATTTCATCAAAGATTTGGTGCAAAAAGGAAAGATTCAATTGAAATATATAAATTCAAAAGATTAATTACCAGATATCTTTACGAAGACTGTGTCGAGAGAAAAGTTATTAAAGTCTCAAAAAGAAGCAAAAATTACAAATTAAGAAGAAGAGTTAAAAAAATAATTTCTAATTTTTTAATCAAGAAAAGCAAAAGGGGTTAGCAACAAATTTGGTTGGTATAAAGTAGATGGACCAACTTCAGTATTTGTCTTGTTAGATCCAATACTATGATCTTTCTGATATCCTCCAGGCTTTATTGTTTGAATTATTTTTTGTCCTCTACAATTGTCTTCTTATCATTTCCAAGCCTCTGCTTCATCAAAGATAACATCTCGAGCAATAATAAATTTGTTCATGTTTGGATTATATAAGTGATAACCTTTTGATTCATTGTTATATCCAGTGAAGATATACTTTTCTACTTTATGATCAAACTTTTCTCTTTGTTGGGCATCAATATGAACATAATCTATACAACCAAATATTTTAAATTGTTATACCTGGGGCTTTCTGCGATGCCATGCCTCATATAGAGTTTTGTTGAGCACAACTTTAGTTGGAGATCTATTTAGGATGTAAACTGTTGTGTTTATTGCTTCTGCGCAAAAACTGTTTTGAATTCTTTTGTCTTTTAACATGTTTCGAGCCATTTCAACAACTATTTTATTCTTTCTTTCTACAACTCCATTCTGCTGCGGGGTGTGTGGAACTATCAATTGTCTCTTTATTCCATTTTGTTGGAAAAAATTGATAAATTCTATAGAAGTGTATGCTCCACCTCAATCCATCCTTAGACTTTTGATGGATCTTCCACTTTCATTTTATGCTAGTGCTTTGAATTTCTTGAATGCATCAAAAGCTTCTGATTTTCTTTTCAAGAAACAAATCCATATCATCTTGGTAAAGTCATCTATAAATAGAATAAATTATTTATTGCCATTTAATGATGGAGTTCTGGTTGGACCAACTATATCTAAGTGAACCAATTCCAGGGGCTTCTTTGCTCTCCAGGATGTCTTTGGAAATGGAAGTTCGTACATCTTCCCATATATACATCCTTCACAGACTTTATCAATTTTGCCTATATTAAGCAAATCAAGGACCGTATTTTTGTCCTTTAACAACCTCAAACCTTTATAATTTAGATGTCCATATCTTAAATGCCATAGAAAGGACTCATCTACTATATCACTTTTCAAAGCAAGATCATCATGTAATGACATAGCTAAAGGGAAAACATTGTTCTTGCTCATCTTAACTTTTGCAACTGTAATGCTTTTCTTTTTATCTTTAATAATACATGAATCACCTTCAAAATTCAGTGCATAATCTTTTCAAAAAAATTTGTCCAACACTTAACAGATTTTGAGTCAAATCAGGAACATAAAGGACATTTGTGATAAATTTAGAGTTACCTCCATTACTATCAACTGCAATAACTCCCTTGCCTTTAACATCATGGAGTTTGCCATCACTAAGCTTTACTTTTGAAAAATAACTTTCATCCAATTTTATAAAGCTTTGCCTATCACTGGTCATGTGATTGTTGTATCCACTATCTATATACCATACAATACCTAATTTTTATTCGGCACTTAAACAAGAATATAATACTTTTTTGCCTTCACTCTCTTCTAAAAAATTCACCTTGTTACGTTGATCTTTGTACCAGCAATCTTTTTCCATGTGGTTTTAATTTTTGCAACTCTGGCACTTGAATCTGCGATCTTTTAATTGATGACCAGATTTTCAATGAATTTGCAACTTGAGCTTGGATTATTTCTTTAGCTGAAATCATTTTGATTTTCTCTACCACGTCCTCGACTTCATGCTCGATTTCCTCTTCCTTTGTTTTGGAATGAACCTCTACCTTGGTTATTTTGCCCGATATTGTCTCCCATGCTCATATTTGATTGGCAAGCCTATTCTACTATTTGGCTTGAGAATCTGCTCATTCTCCTCTCATGTGCTTCTAAAGAGCCAATCAAATTATTAATTGCCAATTTTGATAGAACCTTGGATTCTTCAATTGCTGCAACAACATGCTCAAATTTTGCTGGTAGGCTCCACAAAATTTTCTCATTAATCTTTCAATCTTTAATATTGTCACCCAAGCTCTTTACCTGATTTATTATTTCTATTGACCTTAAAGAAAATTCTTGAACGCTCTCTGCATTCTTCATCGAAAGATTGTCAAAGTCCCTCCATAAATTTTGTAATTTTATAGAGAAAACTTTTTCTTCGCCACTGAATTGCTTCTTTAATATTTACCAAGCATGTCTCAATCCTTTGGCACCCATAATGCGTGGGAAAATTGCTTTACTTAATCTTTGTTAGATATTGAGTAAGGCTTTTTCATGCCTTTGCTTATTTTGCTTGTATTGTCTTTTTTGTGCTTCGTCCAACTAGCATATGTTTATGAACTAGATGGTTTTTTGAAGCTAGGTTCTACCAACTCCCATAAATCTTGAGAGATGAATAATGTCTTCATCTAGATGCTCCAAAATTCATAGTTCTCACCATTGTATATAGGAATGAGAGACTATGAATAATTGAACATGACTTCACCGCTTGTGGCCATTTCTTCAACCTAGGTTGTGATACCAAATTTGTTGAGTGCAAGAGGATAAAATTGAAGAAGATTTGGGCAAAGAGGAATTAACAAATTTTAGGCACAAAAACAAATGAAAAGAAAGAAGAAAGATTTTATTTCATCAAGACAAATTATTCATGACACCATGGCTTGAATGGCTTTATATAGCCATCTTTGCCACCTTGTAATAAAAGAATTCAAAGTGGAATTGTTATCCTAGCCGCAATTTTAACTTAAAAAGTAAACTAAGACTATAGTTGGCTATTCAAAGTTTCTAGCTAAGATAAACCAATTACAATAAGTTACTTAGCTAACAAGTAAAAAAACCAAACTGCCATTTGTATTTGCAGCTGCAACATGCTAAGAACAACCAAATTTGTTGCCAACTCCTTTTTCTTCTCTTCATTAAAAAATTGCAAATTATTTTTTGTGTCAAGTGATAATCTAGATTTATGTGACAAGTGATAGTGGAATGCTTCATGGGCACTGTGATAGATCAAATACCTTTGTGGCAATACATCGAGAGCTCTTTACAATGTGAAACTTGTGTTATAATTATATAACTATTGTATTACTACTTGTGATAATGACTTGTGCTTACTTGCCATTGTGGATCCCTCTACTAAACTTTCTATGAAAACTTACCCATTAAGTGTTATTACTACAGAAGCTAACCCAAAGTAGTAGAGTACTTGTGCTTGCAAGAAGTACTGTGTTTGGTTTTGTGTTTCAGGTTTGTAGTGTACACTATGATGAATCTCTATCTCTATTTTGGTGAATATGTGATCACACATGTGGATGTTGTTTGATGAATTTTAGTGTTCTATGGAAAGGCTTTGGCTATATAATAATATTTGGGATCAGACAAATTGAAGACTAGCCACAGTATGCACTCTATTTGTGGTGAAGTTCTGTTCTAGTCTAAGAGCTCTTGCATCCAGTTTTGGAGCCAAATGTTAGGGTTTTAAAGGGGGTTGGGTTTGTAAATTGGCTATTCTGTGTTTAGCCTTGTTGTATTTGGACTTATGAAATCTCGAAGCTAACTTAATGTGTTCAAGTTCAGAACATAGTTTTATGTGTGTGTGTTTTACTCTAGCATACTAATTGAAATTTGACTTTCTGCTATAATGTATGCTAGTGACTTATGATTTGGGCTCTATGTCTCTCTGAGAAATGATTATGAGTTTAGCTTATTGAGTTGCTCAAGCTCTTGCTTTTGAGCAAAGATTTTAGATTTAGTTCCTAAAATTTGAAGTTTTGTTGTTTGATAGTTTACAAGATTGACCACTTAGTTGACTTTCTTGTTTTGGCTTGTTTGGTGCTAGTTAGGGGTGGTAAAATTTGACCTGACTCGAAAACCTAGACCGACCCACCCGAGCCCAAACCCGACCTAACCTGATTTGATTAGAAAAATCAATGACCCAAACCCAGTTTGCACCCAGCCCGACTTGAACTTAAACCCGATTAAAGTGAAACCTGAAAAAACCTAAAACCCGAATGACCTAAACCCAGAACACCCGAACCCAAATTGGACTAAACCCGAAATAACCCGAACCTAAAATAATCCAAACCCAAGACTAACCTAACCTAAACTAAAAAATACCCAAGTCTAAACTCGACAAGACCTGATTTTTAGGATTTGTTGAATTAGCTCATGACTTTCTGAGATCATAAGATTTTGCCTCATAAAAATGCCAAATTTATCTCAAATTCTTAAGAGTTGACATATTTGCCCTAAAATTTTCAATTTTACCTAGAACTTTCTAAAAACCTTCAATTCATGCCCAAACTCTTCGATTTTGCCTATATTGACTTCAAACGACCTCTAGGGCTCCAAATTAATACCTAAACTAAATTAATTTCTATTTTCACCATAAATAATGATTCTAAATTTCTAAAAAATTATAACTCGAAGTGACAACATAATTTAAATGCATTTGATCCTACCAACTTCTTAAGTTCTAAAATGGCTGAGTTTATAGTTTCATGAATAGAATTTGCAAAGTTTTGAATTAGGTATTTTTATTAAAATACTTGGATATTAATATATTTATATCTAGTTAAATTAAATTGTTAAGATTGTTTTTATGCCTAGTAATTTTTTAGTTATAAGGTACCTAAATTTTGAAATTTTCATTTTAGTCTGGGGGCGATTGTGGTTCAGATTGGTTCGATTTTATGGTAGAACCAAACTAACACGAAATGGCCTCGGCTCCAAAATTTTTCAACCCAACCCAAGAACCGAGAACCGAACAGAACCAAAATCATGGTTATGGGTTTTTTAGCTCTAGTTCTTGGGTTTGTTTATACCATACCTATAACAACACCAAAATTTAATAGAATTGCATCCATAACCAGTTTATGAAATATGTAACATAATATACAATGAAATTAGTATTTAAATACATGTAATTATACACATTTAAAAGAGTTTAACATGCTGGTACTATTTTTTTCAGTATCAAAACTTGAAATATGTTGATGTCATGAATTTTCAGTCGATCTAGGAAGCAAATGAATTCAAGTGAATAGGAAGAAATTTTATGAATAATCTCCCAACTTCCATATTGTCTTAATTTGGGAAGTTAGTTTAAGGATTTAATATAAAAACATAAGATGGTCATCATAATTCTTCAAATATATATATACATACATACATACATACATACATATATGTATATATATATATATCTGAGTTAAAACCGAACTTAAGGTATATTTATAATTATATAAAAAAATTTATATATATATAATTTTTTTATATAATTATAAATATACCTTAAGTTCGGTTTTAACTCTAATTAGTTCCAAGTGGAACCATAACCAACCCAAAGCCCATTGGTTCTTCTATATGTAGAACCAACCCATGAACCATGGTTCATTTTTACCCAATCCAAGCCAACCCAACCCATACTCACCCTATTTTAGTCACTCATAAAAATTGCAACATAGGTCTCTAAACTTTTCAAATATTTGCATCAAAAATCAAATTCTTTAACTTAAAAATTAGCAAAATCTAAATAAAAATTAAATTAATTCACTTATTCCAACTTATGCACTAATAACCCGATTAGACCCGAATCTGACCTGAAACCCAAATAACCCGACCTAAAGTTACCTGAGACTGAAATTGACTCGACTTGAATTAAACCCAAATCCGAATAAGACTGACCTGAACCTAACGCAAACCCAAAATCTACCGAAATCCAAATAACTTGACCTGAACCCGAATTGAGGCCAACCTGACTAAACTCGAACCTAAATGGCCTGACCCAAACCCAACCTGACCCACCCAATTCCCATCCCTAGTGCTAGTCCTTTAGAGTTTTATAGTGTTGTTGGGACTTGTTTGATCACAAACCAAGGGTCTAGAACCCTAACTGCTTGTAAAATCCAAGTTAATTATGTCTTGACCAGTTCTGCTGCTTTGTAGTCCTGTATATGTGACCCAGTAGTTGACTTTCATTTAATGCAAAACCTAGTTGCTATGAGTTTACCCCACTAAAGTGAACTTGTATGATCATTGGTTGGGGTCTTGAAGTCAATTCTAATACTTTGCCTTGTGCAGGAATTTAGAAGTTTGAGTTGTTAGTTGACTCTTTGATAAAACCTTTGTTTAAGTTAGGACTTTAGGTTAGCAGTTTCACTTTGTTAATTGAAACTTTTTGATTTATTGGTATATCCGATTATAAGGCTACATTTGGTTCTCTTTTGAAAAAGACCAATTTCAAATTTCTATTTGGATATGTTTGTTTCCATTGCTTCCTGCACTTGGCCGTTTTAGTTGCCATCTTTTAATTAATAAGGTTAAAATTTATAAATTTTTAAACTTAAGGCCGTTTCTGTAAAAACTAAAAAACTTAAAGACCCCTTTTGGAGTTAACGCAGGCCTATATAATAACGGCTATGATACCATTTCTTCCCAGATTTTACAAATTAAGCAATATTAAAGTGATTAATAAAATTAGGATGACTATTAACAAAGCTATATTATGGATTAGCATAAAAACAGAAAGAACATACTGAAATACATCAACTATTATTGAAACTCATACTTACAGAAACTGGTGATTACCAACACAACTTCACACTTAGTTTGGCAAACCAGAAATCCAAGGTTTACCAGAGTACACACAAGCACACAGGCACACTTTTTTATTTATAATTTGCAGTGAGAATTGTTCAACACATGAACTGGGGAAAGAGAGAGAAGCTTAGAGAATTAGAGAATTTTTGGATGCCCCCAAAAGAGGGGTTATGCTTTCTTAAATAGGCAAAGGAGGACTCTTCTGGTGATAAGGTTGAGTTGGCTCAACCAATCAGGAGAAGATGGAATCTTGGGCCACCTTGAGTAGTGCGCCATTATTGAAGATAGTGGAGGACATCTAGGATGACAATAATTCTGGGACAGCTAGCTTTTTGTCGACAGTTTTATTTGGGCATAGGAATTTTTGGGCCTGAAGTTTCATCTGCTTGGCCTTGTTCTTGGGCCAAATGAATTCTTGCTGATTGGAAGAGCTTCTGCTTTAATTCTTCTTGGGATATTGGATTATTTTTGAATTTCCCACCATGGTAAAATTGATCCAACATTTGGTCTAGGAAATCTTTTTCTTCTTTTTCCAAAATATCCATTTTTGCAAAAGTAATATTCTCTGGAAGATATTGGTCCAAAATGCATTTATCCCACCATTTGATCTTCTAGACTCGTTCTAGGCAAGGAGTGTAGTGTCCTTCTGTATCAGCTGGTTGCTTTCTATAGTTCCATTTTAAAATCCATTGAATGTGGTTCATGACTACAAAATAAAAATCTGGGAGGGGGACTTGTTCCCCTTTCTTTACAAATTGTCCTTGATATACCATAAAACCTTCAAATGATGCTCTGACTTGTTCTGGGAAGGAGTCTCTGAATAATCCTTTTCCTTCATGCCAGACATGGAACTAGTTCGGGAACCTCTATTGCTTAGTCTTGAATAAAATCATCCAAGAATGTTGATGATCCTGGTTTTGTCTGTGAAATACTTCTTCCCATGCCACTTGGTAGTCCCAATAAGAATAAACAGTGTTTTCATAATTTCCAAGAGATATGATTCTTCTTCTACAAGCTGGATTTCCCCATTCTTCAAATGTCCAAACCTTTTTTATTTTAAATGAAGAAATTCCCAACTCAGTTATATACTTTTCTTTGGTTTCCACTTTTTCATCTTTGTAGGAAACTTTTGTCTGTCTAAGCTTGTGTTCTATATCGACGGAGCCTGTTTCTTGGAGTATTAACTCAAAGAATTGTATTTTCTTGAGTGGCTGGAATTGCCACTGAGGATTCTGATGATTTGGCCAATATTTCTAGGCCAATTCAATTTTTGAAAGACTATTAAAGTCTTTGTCTTCTGGAGCAATGAGACATTGCTTATCAATTTCTAGGAACTCACTTTGAATTCCCATAGAAAAAAGTGAAATTCCTTGAGACTGATTAGGTCTTAAATTTCAATTCTGAGAACTCTGTTCTCTAGAGCTTTGAGAATTCTGGGAACTTTGATTCTTGTTCCATAAAATAATATCCTGGGAACATACTTCTTTGTTCCAACTTTTCTGGGGATTATTAATCCATCATTTATTCTTGGAGGATTTTGCCTCTGATTTCTTTCTTTTAAAAGGGATTTCTTAGAGAGTCTTATTTGACTTCTCAGGGATTTCTAGTGGAATATGATGCTGAGCCAAAAGTGCCCTAGTTAGTTCCAAATCCATCTGATAACAAGCTTCTACCTCAATTTCTTCTTGCTTTGATTCTGGTCGAAGAATTGTCTTGTTCTTTTGATTGTTGGAATTTTTATCTGCCATCTTCCTTCCCCTGCAAAAATTCTCATGTCAAGAAGTTAGGTAGAGAGTTTGTTTTACCGGCAATGTAAGCAATATCAAAATCAAAAGCAGACAATATTGCTTACCATCTGGCAAAAATTTGTTTTGAAGTTAGATTTTTTACATCTTTAAACAAAACATCTTTTGCTGCTTTACAATCAACACGGATTAGAAACTTCTTGTTGAGGAGATCTTCCTCAAATTTGGTGACACAAAGAACAATTGCTAAGATTTCCTTTTTAATTGTAGCATAATTCTTTTGGGCCTGATTCCAAACTCCAGAAGTGAATCGGACCAAATGTTCTTTGTCGTTGATTCTTTGTTTTAATATTCCTCCATAACCTACATTGCTTGCATCTGTTTCAATGATCTTAAAGGCTTCAGGATCAGGAATATTAACACAAGGTATTTCTCTTACTATCTTTTTGACAGTCTGGACTGCCTTGGTTTGTTCTGGTCCCCACTCAGGAGGATTTTTCTTCAGTCTGTCAAATAAGGGTTTTTCAGTCTGTCAAATAAGGGTTTGCAGTCTTTGGCCAAATCCTTATAGAATTCAGCAACATAATTTAAACTTCCTAAAAACCTTTGTAATTGTTTTTTATCTCTAATTTCATCAGGGAATTTCTCAGCAAAACTTATTGATCTATCAATGGGTTTAATTGTTCCTCTAAAAATCATATGTCCTAGAAATCTTATTCTAGTTTGGAATAATTCTATCTTTTTTGCTGATACAACTAACCCGCTTTTTCTACTATTTTTACAAATTCTTGTAAGTGCTTCCAATGCTGATCAAGAGATTGAAGGACACAAGCACGTCATCTATATAGACAATAGTGAAATAATTATAGGGATTAAAAATTTCATTCATTATTTTCTGAAATTCTGATGGGGCATTCTTGAGACCAAACGGCATAACATTCCATTCATAGTGTCCGAATGGAACATTAAAGCCAGTCTTATATTTATCTTCTTCAGCAATTTGAATCTGCCAATATCCGGACTTCATGTCAAATTTTGAAAAAATAACCGAATTATAGAGTCGTGATAGAAGATCTTTCTTGTTAGGTATAGAATACCTAATCCATCTTAAAGCTTTATTAAGGGGTTTATAATTGATTACTAGTCTAGGGACACCTCTTTCTATTTTTGAATTTTTATTGACATAAAAAGCAGAACAGCTCCAAGGAGAGGAACTATTTCTAATTAATTTCTTATCCAAAAGTTCTTGTATTTCTTTTCTGCAATGTTGCATTAATCCTTCATTCATTTGAATTGCTCTACACCCTGTAGGAATGTTTCTTTCATTAAAGTCTGGTTCATAAAGAAGGTTGATAATATGCTTCTTTCTTTCCCAAAACGCATTTGGAACTTCTGAACAGACTTTTTTAGCAAGGCTTATTTTAAAGTTTTCAATTTTCTTTTTTAATTCTGAAAGTTTTTCTTCAACACTTTTATGTTTAACTTCATCTTGCAGACACATTAGAACATTTTGTTTTCTTCCTAGATCTATACTTAATTCTTCAAGTAGAGTTCTTCGAGGTGGTTCTACAAATTCAAAAATAATCTTCTTTCCAAATTTCTTTGTAGAAATTCCATTCATATTTACCTTAAAAGGCATGATTGTAGCAAGTAATAGAGTTCCTAAGATTATTTCTTGGTTCATATTACGAACAGTAAAATGTTGCCGAATGCAGATATCATCATTGCAAATATCCACATTTGTAAGCTTGAATCTGATTGGCATTATTTCTTTGTTAGCTGCAGTGATTGATCCAAAAGATTTATCAAGGTATTGGTGT
This sequence comes from Aquilaria sinensis, assembly GCA_005392925.1. Lineage (NCBI taxonomy): Eukaryota > Viridiplantae > Streptophyta > Magnoliopsida > Malvales > Thymelaeaceae > Aquilaria > Aquilaria sinensis. The sequence goes on along the minus strand of SMDT01000269.1, from coordinate 161,731 downwards.
GGGACAATACCTTCCTTAATGCAGTTTCTGTCAGCTCCTGAGTCGACTAAAACAATCATGGCTAATTTGAACTCATTTTCTATTACTAAGGTCATTTTACTAGTGAATCTTTGATTTGGTATAGCATAGACTTCATTTATTTGTAGCGGTTTTTCTTCTATAAAATTTTCTAGACTATCTTTTTCATGGCTAGACTCCGGGACCTCTTTTCCTTTTTGTTTTGATTTAAAAGCAAATTCTTCAAGGTCTTCCATAACTAATTCATCTTCTGGAAGATCTTTGGAGTATCCTTCTAGATTCTGGAGTTCTAAAATCTCTATTCTGGTTTTGAGAGATTTTATTTCATGCTTCACCTCAGAGATTTCTCCTCTTAATTCTGATATTGTTGGTTCTTTGTGGACTTTTTGTGCTTCTTCCACCCTTTTCAAGATTTCATTAAGGCTATAAATTGGAGGTTTGGTAAATTCTTTAATATCTATCTTCTTTTTGAAATTTCTTTTGTTCTGGCTTTCTTGGTTATTGGCTTTCTCAAGATGTTCAAAAAGAATTTCTTTTTTTAATTCTGGGTCATCAATTTGTTTGGCTAATTCTAGAATCCTTTCATCATCTTTAGTTAAAACATTTATTTGAAGAGTATTTATCTGAAGATTATTAAAGGTATTCTGTAACTGGCAAGTATCACAACCACAATTTGACCTAAAGCTTTTTGATTCTTCAGAGCTATCAAAAAGACCAACTTCATTTATTTCCTCTGACTCTGAATTTTCTGAAGACTCCTTTTCTACTTCTTCAGGTTCACTTTCACTATTTAACAGAATTTGCATCAAACTCTTTTTTAATCCCTCATCAATTTCTAAAGAGTTTATTTTTTGTTTAGTTTTACATTTATTGGCAAAGTGACCGGGTTTACCACATTTCCAACAGACCTTTTGGTCTTTGTTCTTATTAGGCTTTCTTTTCTTGAATCTTTTTAAAGTTTCGGGCTTTTCTTCAAACCTATCATATCTTTTTTTCTCTAATTTTCTTATAGGGCTTGTTTTTTTTTCTTTTTTTTCTTGGGCCTTTCTTCAGTATAAGGCCTTTGGACATCATAACCGAATTGGGCACAAAATTGACCCATCTCTTTCCTTCCTGCGAGCCTTTCTCTCTTAATAAGCTTCTGCCATTTCATTTCATGGCATAATTTTAATCCTACTTCCTTGACCTCAGCCATCAATTGACCATAGGTAAAATTTTCTAAATCTAATTATCCTTGACCTTTTCTTTTTATATGATCCATTACTAATTGGCCAAAATGTTTAGGTAGTCCTTGGATGAATTTTTCTTTCCAAATGGATGATCTACAGTCTTCTCTTTCGTAGACTCTGGTCAGGAAAGTATCTTTATACCATTCTAGATCTGAGAGGGTCCTACATCTCAGATTTAATAGTAATTCACTATTTTTGCTCTCTTTACTAGATGTATCACCTATAAAGTGTGAATAAATAGTACAGAGAAGGGTATTTACTACATCTGGCTTACTAGTTTGGATTAACTGATTACCATGTTGCATAGTGAGAATTTTTCTAGCAGTTTTAATTTCTTGCCTTGTTCTATTAGGCATTTGTCCCACCAATTTTTTAATTGTCTTGTAAATCATGTTAAAATCATTTCTGCAATTTCTGGATCAGAGTTTTCTACTTGTTTTCTAGCAGCTACGTTGAACATTATCATATTCTGAATGGTATTAACAATTTGATATTCAGACAAACCATCTATGTTCCATTCTCGAATTGAATCTCCTTTATATTCTGCAAAATATGGACCATAAACATTATCCAATCTAATGTCTACTGGGGATGGTCTAGGTTGCGCATATGGATGGGTTATGTTCAATTCCATGTTTGTAATGGTCTTCTTCTTTGCGGTCCTCCTTTCCCTCCTTGAAAATTGATGCAATTAAGCTCGGAAGGTTCTGGTTCAGGGTGGTAGGAATCGAGTAATTCTTGTATTTGAGGGGATTCTTCTAGAGCATTAATTTGGATGTTTTTCTGCTTTTTATCAGAGGGTTCTTCTTGGAGAGAAAGCTTAGCAATTTGGGTTGCAAGTTCTGTTATTCTATCTTCTGATTTTAATTTGAACTCTGGTAGCTTTTGTGGAAAACTAATGGGAGACTTAGTTGTTCCTAGTAAAAGCTTTGTTTTATACACAGAAGATTGTGTGAGACCAAAATTCTAACGGTCCATGGTATTCTCTATTCTGTTCATTTGCTTGCCAATGGATTGTAAATAAAGATTAGTATAATTGTTTTGTTCTATTATATTCTGGAGATCCTTAGTATTTACTGATCTTTTTCCTATTTCTACTTCATCTGTTTCTAGTGTTTTAAAAGGAACAGCGGCGGTTTTTAAATCTTTTCCTAATACTAAAGGTACACTAGGTGGGTGAGGTGCTATAATTTCTTTTCCTTCTTTAGTCTGATAAGTAGACCAGGTTTCTTCTAGGACATCTATTGTCAAATCATCATTTAAGACAAATATGAGAATAAACCATTCAAAAAACTTTAAGTTTTGTTTATTTCTTATAATTCTTTTGTACCACAAGTGTTTGATTTCTTTTCTTTCTTCTAGGGTATAAGTATCAAAATACCATTTTCTCTTAATTTCATTTTTCTTGGACCAATAATCTTCATTAAGACTTTTTGGATAAAACTTAAAAGGTTCTTGCAAAACATTTAGCTGAAAATCTGAAAAACTTGGGTTTGGAGATTCTATTGAAACAGACCTAATTTCTTCTTCCTGGTTACTTTTTTCTATGGTGATTGGATCCATTTTATAAACAGGATGAGAAACTTGTTCTATAGATTCTCTAACTCCTCCAATCAATTTTTCATGTTGAGATTCTGGTATTTGGGAAGTTGATGCTCTTGAGGAAGAAGGTTTGTAGGATATTCTTGATGGAGTCTTTCTAGTATCTAGTTCTGAAAAGTCAATTTTAGTAATCCTTTCTTTACTAAAACGAATTTCAACTTCTCCATTATCGTACTCAATTATTCTTTCTAATTCTTGTGGTTTCACAGTTCTAATGGGCTTATTATTTTGAAAAATCCATTTTTCTGGGAGCTTAACATCTTTCCATTTTATTGGCTTAGGAACCACAACATTTGATTTTTCTGTGTTTGCTTTTAATAGCAAAGTTTCTCCACGTGTATCATATTCTAGAGCCTTAGGTTCTATTTGAGTTGTCATATCCTTATAATAGATCCTATAGACTAGAGCTAGATTTTGAGATCCTTCAACATATCAAAACCTGATGTCATAATGTTTGCCGTTAAAGTTTTCATGATATGGGGATCATTCAAGGACACCGTAAAATTAGGATGGAAATTAAAGAATATGGGTCCATCAAATAAGCCTGATTCTACAATTCCTAAAAAGGAATCAGAAAATTTATTATGCCTTTGATCTCTTAAAGCAATTATTACAGAGGTATTTAATCCATTTCGTGTTAATGGTTTTAACGCGATTTGAACTAAACCTACGTGTAAATAATTGTGATTGTTTTTTAGATGATCTTTAATCATATATTTTGAAAACAATTCAAATTGATGGTCATTTTCCATAATTGGTACAGTTTTTTCTATAGTTTTGATAGTATAAGTCATCCTGAAATCAAAACTACCTTTTTTGTAGACTTCCCATTTATCCATTTTAGGTATATTCCAATTTCCCAATTTTTTCTCTATATCCCTAATTATTATTTCTTGAGAGTTCTTGACTTTTCTGTTCCCTAGAGTTTCTTCTTCTTCTTTTCTCTTTGCAGAGGATTTAACCAGACTCTTAAAGATTTTATCCATTAGTAATATTTGATTAATGTTAGTTTCTTTTCTTCAGCTATCTGTCAACGTTTTACGCAATCTTACTGCCCTTTTTCCCAATGGGTCTTACAGTTGCTACGTGACTTGGGTGATAGTCTGGAAAGAAATTTAACAATAATCCTATATTATTAAGAGAGAAAAGGGTTTTAGAGTCAGGCCTTCTCTTCTTTTAAAGAGTTAAGAATAGTAATAAACTTTATGGGCCAGAATGCCAAAAACTTCAAAATTTAAACCTTAGGAACTAAATTGAAAACTTTTAATTACTTTGAAGGCGTGGCTTACTCGTGCGCCGGGCGCACATAATAAATAGCCTAAATTATTTGCATGCTGCTTAAGTCTAGTATAGTGTAGTTTTGGAGGGGAAAGGGTTACAGACATCAGCCTCGAAAAACGTGCACCTACAGGTGATTTAGTGAAATTACAATCTTACCCATGCTTAAAAGGAAATCTACTGTTATGCCGCCTCCCATACTTTCCGTTTTCAGCCTGACTTGTGTACATGGTGTTTTGCATTGTTATTTTGGTTATAGTCTCTCTTTTTTTTCCCACCTTTTAATTTCAATTTTGTTTAATGTTTTTTTGTGTGCTATTCCTAGCTTTTCTGTTTTCTTTTTATAGCTTTTTATTCTTTATTAGTGTATCTTTTATATTCATTTTTTTCATTTTATTCGCTTGTTACAGTTTTATTTATTTTTTTGTTTTTTTTCTAAGTTTTTTTTCACTTCCCATCAGCCCCATATCCAACTTCCTTTTTTTAATTTTCGTGCTTTTCTTATTTTCATTTCTTTCCCCGGGCTCCTTCTTGTTTTTTGTTTTGTTTTTATTTTCATTTCTTTCCTTTTCATTTTTTTTATATTGATAACACTTAAAAGCATTGATAACACTATAAGAACAGATTAATAATATTAAAAGAACATATTGATAACACTAAAAGAACGTATTGGTAACACTAAAGGAAGAAATTACCTTTTGTTCTTTTCCAATTCCTATATATTTTTTAACATATGGCCCATCTCTTTTAGTGTTTCCATTGTTTTGTCATTAAATAAAATCTATTCTTTTGTTTCTATTCCTTTTTTTAGTTCATATACGTCCTAGTTTTCTAATTTGTTTCAGTTTAAAAAGAAAAACAAATAGATACTAATAGAAAACAAATATCTATTTTTTCTTTTATCAATTATGATTTATGCTTTTATCAGCTCTATTTTAGTTCCTGTTTGGTCTTTTATCAGTTCTTACATGTTCTTTTATTAGCTTTATCACGTTTAGTCAATTTTATCAATTCTTTTATTAGTTTTATCTTTTTTTTTTTACCAATTCTTGTTTGACCTTTTTTAATCAATTTTATCTATTTTTAATTAGTTTTATTTGTTCTTCTTTGTTCTTTTTCCAATTTCATCCATTATTTTCTGAGTTTTATCTGTTCTTTATCAGTTTCAATAAACTACTTATTTTTCATTCATTCCTTATTTGTTTGATCTTTTGTAAGCATTTGTTAGTTTTTTTAGAGAAATTAATTATTTTTTTATCTTTATCTATTTGTTCTTTTTTAAGGAATCATCTGGTCTTTTTCTAATAATTATTTTTTCTTTTAGCTTAACTAATTATTTATTCTTTTATTAGTTGAAAATTTTGAAACAAAAAAAATAAATAAAAAGTAGATAAATTTAGAAAAAAAAGGAATTATATAATGATAAAAATAAAATAAAACTAAGAAGAAAAAAAGATAAAATAAGAAAAAAGAATGAAACTAAAAACAAAACAACAGATAAAACTAGAGATAATGCAAAAAAATGAAAAAGAAAAAGAAAAAACTAGAAAAAAAGAAGAGAAAAAAAGGAAAAAAAATAAAACTAGAAAAATCAAATAAAATAGAGGAAATGAAGAAAAATATGGCAAAAATGAGCTAAAAAACTAATAAAAAATAAAGATGAGAAAAAAAATGTGAACGGCAAAAAAGGAAGGAGAAAAACAAATAGTTGGAGAGGATGTTGGGCTTCTGTGAATCAAACCCAGCTTGCCTTCCCCTTTCCCCATTGACGCGTTAGCCACTTATATAGCGTCCTTTACTCCAAATAAGGCCCCCCAGGAAGACTACAGAATCTAAGTCCTATGTTAGTTGTAGTTGGCTAGTTAATTACTTGTTCCATTTTAAAACCTTTCATGCATCTAGTTATTAAACTATAATGCACCATGTATGCACTTGCTTTGACTTGTATTTCACTTTTGGAAAATGAATCAAAACATTGTCGCGGTTCTTATAAAACATAAAGAAACCACAAGTCAAAGCATAAAACATATGTGCATTTACTACAAGTATTAACTATGCACATTCATCATTATATAAATGAAAACTATGCACATGCCTAAAAGCAACTAAAATACTACTCGACCTAGAGACATTGGAGGCCAAACTAGCATGCATATGTATATTAAAAGACTACTCCTGAGATCCATGGTCAACTATGTCCATCCTTACGCCACTAGCCTCTACAAGTCTGCAAGACAACTATAGTTAGCACAACACATAACTACCAATAAACTAGAATCAATAATGATTCACTAGGTGGTTATCTATAAAACAAATGCTACCTCAACAACCCTCCAAGGTTGCCGCTCCGTTCAGATACAATCTGCATAACAATACTAAAGGGAGTGAGAATCCGAAGATTACCAGTAAGGGTTTGGGTACTTGTAAAGAAACATTAAAACCTGCCAACAAAAACTTGAGGACACTTATATATATAATTTATGAAATCTATTATGGGCCTTATGCAGTTTGGGGCCTAACATATGCACATATATTCAAGTCCCTTGGGACCTTACCTCTTCTTAGTCCTCACACGGACATCACCTTGTGCCTAGTGAGTTTTGGCCCCTAATTCACTCCTAGCCAGCCTTGGCTTGCTGATGTCCTATTGAGCTAAGCTCACTGAATATCATTCCCTTTGTTGTTGTACAAGTAAACATGATGGATGCTCCTTGCTTGAGTTCCAAGGAACTCACTGGGTGTACTAGGCTCTCGGATAGTGCCTCAAGCCCTTAGCTTGTCTATGCCACTATAGTACTAAGCCTCCACCTAACTAGATGCACTAGGCTTCCATTTGGTGTCTCGAACTAATAAACTCGCCTAGACTACCAAGGTACTAAGCCTTGCCCATTTAACCTACTAAGGATGCACTAGGCTTTCACTTGTACCACAATTCACAACTTGGCTAGGCCATAAGTGCACTAAGCCTTCATCCATGGTGCTCCACTATCCACCATTACTTAGTGCACCCTATTATGGTAAGATTTGCTATGGATAGACTTAATTCTCTAGGTTCTAAACAACCCCTCATGTGCACTAGGGTTTCTTATTGGTGTTTTAAGCTCAAAGCCTCTAACTAGACTACCAATGGTGCTAAACCCCCTTAACCTTTCTTAATGGCCTTATTGTAGTGCTTTGAGCTCCTCTTAGATCACTCTACTTCACGTTTTCTTTATACCCAAGAAAACTTGGTCTGTAAACCAGTGTTTTGAGGACCTATAGGGGTACTAAGGTACCATTGGTCACCTTCCACCCCAAGTCCCTTTAAGCACTCATTGACCTTTCACTTTGAAGCAAAATACATAAAAACCTAGGCCAATTCATCCTTGAGTGAAAGCACGAAAGTTGTAGATCTTTGTCTTAGCTTCATGTGGAATGTTGAATCATTTTAATCGAACACCCAAACAAAAAGTTATGGCAAAAATACTATAACATGTAAATCCTGTCGAGCTCTTGGCGACGTGTCGCCGGGGGTGGCAACACAATGCCAACGACTACACCTTTTGGGTATTAGAAGTGCCCTACTACTACACCTAGTGTTCATGCACACTTTAGGGGTATCAAATACCTCCCAAACATCCGTGGCAAGCCTCCACAAGTTCTAGAACTATAGGAATAGTACAATAGGCCAAAAACATGCTAATCTAACCAAGCATCAAGTGTCTAAATGATCTACATTCTACAAAGTGCTTGATCTATACTAGTCCATCACAAGCCATATCTCACCATAACAATGCATATCTCACAAACCACTTGAAACCAACATTTAAGCAACTAAGGCATGCATTATAGGAGTATGCAAACTAAATCACTTACCTCAATAAAAAAGAACAAGCAGCATCAAGCATCCAACCAAGCAACAAAGGTTCCACTATGGAGTTCCTATGGTTCCAAGAAAAAATCCAACATACAAGGTACTAAATTAAGCTCAACCAATCTAGACCCAAGCTCATACAACCTCAAGAAACCAAGAACAACTCAAGAACAAAGACAGCAAAATGTTACCTAAGCTAACCAAGCTAAAAAATGTGATCCAAGAGCTTCCACACCAAAACTATGCAAGAATTAGCCCTTTCTTGCATGGTTACCTCATGGGGCACTAAATTCCACCAAGAATTGATGAAGAAATGGAAGTTTGGCCATGGAATTTTAAAGGGAAGAGGGTGCTATGGGTTTGGAGGTTGAAGGGGATGAATAGTGACCTCCCAAACCCTTGAAAATGGTTTAAAAGCCCAACTTCTCACTTTAGCCCTTCAACTTCTTCAGTTTTGCCAAAAAGACCCCATGCTCAAGTAGTGGCATAAGACTTGGGAATTTAGTCTAGCTTTTTAGTTTTTTGTCACTTAGATTTAAAATAACAACTTATGAGCTTAAATACCAAACTTGTCACCATGGGGTACAAAATGACCATTTTGCCCCTGGTGACACTTAGGTGCTAGAACAACCTAGGACCCATCTAACCCTTAATAGACTTGCTAATTCAAACTAATTGAGACATTAAACTAGGGATTTTGACTTGTTTAACAAGTCTTACTGGACTGTTGAAGGCCTACTGCCTGGAGGGCTATAACAATTCACCCATTCCAAGAGTTTGTCAGATTTGAATAGAAATATTATAAGTATATTGTTTGTGCGTGGGGCAAGTATTCTTGGATTCTTTAATAATGGTACATGGAATAAGCCAAAGCTATGCAATACTTTTCAAACACAAGGGTGCAATAGGCTGCCATGCCATGACTTGGTGTTCATTGCTTCAATCAAATCCTCTCAAAGACATAATGGTAAGTGACAAGTCAGAGCATGAGCATATAGGAGGAAGAAAAGGCCAACCGGTGATGAAGATTGTTGGAACATTTTTATGTTTCATGTTTAGTTTGTAAATTCCATATAAATAGAAAATGTACTTTCGTTACTTGATTTTAATTAATTTTATAAATTAATTAAAATTGTGGCTATTCTAACAATTGTGTCCTTTATAAGAGACACATTTCTTTGGGAATAATTGTGTCTATTCCATGAAATATATATTTATTAAGGATGGCGAAATTTAACCTAACTAGATGACCTGGCCAGATGCACTTAAACCTAAGATTGACTTGACCTAATTTGACAAAAAAAAAAAGCCCAAACATAAGTGTGCTCAACTCGACCTAAACCTAAATCGGATAGAAGAAAAACCCGAGAAAACCTGAACCTAAATAACCTAACCTGAAATACTCGTACTCAAAATGACCTAGGTCTGAATTGACCTCAACCTAAAGTGGCCTAAACCTGAGATGACACAAAATCAAAATGACCCAGACCCGATACTAAGCTGACCTGAACCCGAAATGAGCCGATGACTAAATTCGACAATATCTTATTTTAACATAAACCTTATACCTAACCCTAGCTTTTACTATAAACCATAAATCAAAACTCTAACAATAACATAAACCAAAAACCTCCTAAAACCATAAATCTCTAATCATAACTATAAAGCCTTAATCCTAACCTCAAGCCATAAATAATAACCTTAAAACTCTAAACTCTAAACTCTAAACTTTAACATTGAATTCTAACCCTTACCCTAAACCTTAACTTTCTACTTCATTACCTTCCATATTAAGACCTATATTTGAGAGCTTTCATATTTAGTAACTTCCATTTTTCTAGGAATATCCACAGTTAGTAAGTTCATATTTGGGTTCTTTCAAAATAAGTAATTTACATATTTAGTTTGTTCAATGATCTTGGTAGGCAAATGCCAAAATTACAATGTTGTTCCCTAAACTTTTAAGTATAGTGCAATAAAGTACCTAATTTTTTTTAAAAAGTCTTTTTTGTCACCTATAATAATTACAAGCAGGGTCCCTAAAAATTTTCAAAATTTTACATTTTTACCCAAGAGTTTTGAAATTTTACAATCTAGATAACTAATAGACAATAATGAATTAGAATCACATTTTGTAAAAATTTTGAAGTATATAAAATTTGAAAATTGTAGCAAATTTGTCAAAACATAACTGAGAAAATTTTTATAAATTTTTTGAATAAACATACTAAAAGAAGGAAAATTATCCTAAATTAAATAGCTTAAAAAAATTTAAATTCTTGAATTTGAATGTTAACAAAAACCATATAAAAAATGGAATCAACACAGTCATTTCAGCATATGCACCAGTAACTTAAGTAAACCCGACTATTGACCTAATTCTAGCCCAAAACTTGAATAACCCAATTTGAAATTACTTGAAACTAAAATTTACCTGACCTATTTTGAATCCAAACCAAATAAACCCAATCCAACCCAACCTGAACTCAAAATCTACTAAACCTGAATGCAAATAACCTGGCTTGGACCTGAATTCATGCTAACTCGATTAAACCTAAACTTGAATGGCTTGACCCAAACCCAACTCGACCCACTCAATTGACATCTATAAGATTTATGAATGGTTATGCCTGTTAGGTGAAGAGTTGTGTTTTTCTATTTTTCATATAAATGGGACATTTCATAAATTTGAGAGAGAGTTTTTATAGGGCTTTATTGTTTCTTGAATACATATTCCTAGTATTTTATAGTGGGTGAATAATTGTCTTTAGGAAAGTGATATGTTTTCTATGTTTGTTATGATATTTTATTAAGACATTAATCTAGTAATTTTGCTTGTTATATGTTTTCTGTGTGACATAATCAAATGTAATTACAACCCTAGAATAATAGTATTCTTAAATATCCTTGGTCTAGAATTATTGTGGAGTGGGTTACAATAATATATTACGACTAGCATATATAGAAACTAATATGAGATATGTAGTCTACATATGGGTACAAGTTGGAGAACTTGTGTACTAGACTGACCCACTATGAGAACGCTACATGGATCGTTATATGAGTGTCATAAGTGATTCTCATAGTGATCATGGTATATGTAGTCCTTTAACCTAAGGTTATCAAGGTTCCCTACATGTGAGTCACATACTTTGATACTTCCTTTTGTTGCTCGTAACTGAGTGAACTTGAAGGAGGTCATTGGATATGTCACATATCATGTGGAGGGTTTTGTATGATCAAGATGAGATTTGTCCCTCTTATGTAATGGGAGTAATATCTTCGGGTCCATTGATAGAGTGAGACTTAGAAAATGCATGACCATGGATGACTTGATATACGATATCAATGTCATTAGTTTTATGTTCGTTTACTCGGGAATCAAGAAACCAAAGATTGGGCTATACGAGAGTGACACATGCTATGTGTTGTGCTTAGTCTTGATATCCTGGACAAAGGGACAATGGCATATACAAATAATGATCATAAATGTTTAGTTGAATCACCGACTATCTTGTCACTTGGGTAGCAATGATGTGTTGCAAGACACCGTTTATTGCTTATGATCATAAATGTGATTTATGTTCATTACCAACGTGTTAAAAGCCTATTGGGTCAAACACATAAAAGTCTATTTGGATTATTTAAGTGCATGGGCTAATTTATTTGGGTTATGGTTTCATTATAATTTCATATTAATAATTGGCCAAAAAGTTGAGCCATTATTAAGCCCAAAATTAAAGTCGAATTGGATTAGGGCTTTGAAACCCATTAGGCTTGGAAGTTGAGTCTCACTATAAATAAATTATATAGTAAGAAATTCGAGGCTTTTTCCCTAGCCTCCCAAAAGTTCTAGTCGCACTCTTCTCTTGCCATTCCTTGGAGAATGCAAGCTAGAATTGTGAGCGCAAGAAAAACGCATCTATCGGGACGTGGTGGAGGCGTGGTGATCCTGAGAGACTCATGTGGATACCATAGAGAGCTTGAATATGTCAACTGTTCAGGTTTTGTGATTCGACTCAATAGTTGGGTGAAAGATGTCAACCAAATTAGGCATGAAAAATTTCGAACACCCGGTTTACCCCGTTTCTCTTGGATTTTGGAGGGTTTCGGTTATTTTTCGCTACGCTTCTTTGGCTCCAAAAACCCTACATTTAGAAGGGTGCGTAATGGAAATTGAGTGAAAAATACTAGTAAAAAAAACTGTTTATAGTTGGATATTTGTTTTTATGTAAAAGTGCTATAAATTTAGTATCTAGGAAACAAATTTATCTTTTTTATTAGCATCTAAATTTTTATCACTTCGGTTGTTAAAAATAAGGAATTAGAATGTCTTAAACATTGTTATTTAAAATAGAGTTTGGGCTACAACCGATGCCGTTAATTCCTTGCACTATGTTATTGAGGCAACTATTTCAAAAAAATATAGTGAAATTTGTAATGGAAAGTTTATACATATTACCCTAAACCCTAGTGTACAATATGATTATGTCGATGATTAATATTGATAGAGTGATCACTATTATTTATGAAAAATTGGGACATAACCTGGTAGAGATTTGGTATCTCTATAATAAGAGAAAAAAGACTTAAATTCTTAATAAAAACACCTGTAATGGAAAACCAACTTTAAATTAGTATAACACTAATTCTAAAGTTCAATGGTTTAAAAGAAGTTACAGTTATGTGCTTTTGTGCACTAATTAAGTCTCAAATTTTTGAAACTAGTGTAAATAGTTGCTGCAATTGATAGGATAAATTTGTACTCTTAGTGTAGTTACCGCAATTTGTATTTATAAGCGACTAAAACAAATTAAATGGTGAAACTCCACCTATGCAATATCAAAGTGGTGCCACTTCAATTAACAAGATTGAGGAGCTTCTTATAAATATTATAGAACCCAAGTTAGCAGATGATCATATATAATAGTGCAAAGGCAGAGGAAAAATCTCAATTAAATTTTGATGAGTATTTTGTATGTGATGTCTCTGGTTCTAACATAAGAAGTTGAGATTCAAATCTTCATGATACCTATAACTTCATTAGAATTTTGATATATATACACTAATTGAAGGTTCAAATCAAAACATACCTTCCTGTATGCAAAGTATATTGTCTGGTGAAAATTAACATGTAACTTACAAATTAGTGGGGGGATCATTGGAACATTTTTACGTTTCACGTGTAGTTTGTAAGATTCACATAAAAAAATGTACTTTAGTTTGGATATTTTATTTTAATTAATTTTATAAGTTAATTAAAATTCAAAGAGTTATGACTCTTTTAATAATTGTGCCATTCATAAGGGACAGTACATTTCTTCATGAACAACTATTGATGCGGTTCACACGGAGCCAGCATCTGATGTGGTCCGGTTAGGCGGAGCCAGCATCTCCTCTGTGTGCAGTGGTGTGGGCAGTAGGGGGTCCCGGGGGTGCAAAAGGAAGGCGTCTAGGGCGGATCGCCTTATAGGATGGTCGGCAGCTTCTTGGTCCCGTGGTAGGTGAGGACGGGAGGTACCTTCGGTGCGGGGGAGAGCCCAGAGGAGTGGTTCCTCAGGGAGACCTGGCTAAAACACTCAGAAAACAAGGGTTAGGAGGCCCCCGAAGTGATTTTCCAGGGGGGGAACCTCCGACGCCCAAATCAGTGCTTAGAGAGAGAGAATGGCGTAGTAATAAGCACAAGAGGCGCTTGCCTGGCGGAGATCCTTCTAAGGGCTAGAGGGAAGAGCCTTCAGGCGGAGAGAGGAGAGCATCCTCCGTTTTCTAGCCTTTCTGTCCCTTTTTTCTCCTTCTGAAGAGAGCCCAGCCCCCATTTCTGTGACCATTTTCTTTGTATAAAGAAAAAGGGGTGACCCCTTTGGATTATGACACGTGTTTGACACGTGTATGGTCGGATGGTGTACTTCCGGGTGCGGAGGACCCTAGCCACCTGTAGGCTCCTCGGGCCGCGAGTTGTAGCCCTTCGTGACAGGACATCAGACTACGACGGCGTGCCAGAGCGTGCCTGAAGGTGGCGTATTAGAGACGTAAGTGACCGGAGTGTCAGAGACTCCTTAATTTCTCTTTCCGTACAACCGAGGTCCCTCTGGTCAATGTCTTACTTCAGGATGAGGGGCCTTCTCCCAGAGTCAGACTGGTACTTCGGCAGTTCCATCTTCGGGGGGCTTTCTCCCGCGGAGGGTGGTCGGTCCTTCTCCCCTGAAGCTGGTTTGGTCACCGTCCCTAAGGAGGCGATACGCTAGTTCTCGAAGCTGGTTTTGGCGAGCTACCGAGGTCGTATGCCACAGGTGTATGACTTCCTTTACTTCGGAGTCCTTTCCGAGGTCACAGACCTCATGTGTCTTGCTCCCTCTTTCCTGTGGTCGGTAGGTGGTCAGGGTGATAGCACTTTGGCTATCACATGCCCCCCTTCGAAAGCCGGAGTGAAGACTTCGGCAAATAGCCCTTCTGGCGTCCGTCTTGAGCTTAACTTGGCAGTTTTGTCAGGACACCCTCATGGACTCTCGGAGGTCCTCGTAGTAGGATGTCCGTTTTCGGTCGAACAGGGCGGCACGGAGCCTTGAACCCTTGACCTCTTGGACTTCATGCTTGGAGTACGACATCGGCAGGGAAGGCACTTCACTTTTTAGGCGATAAGCCCTGTTCGGACAGGTGTCGCCTATTCGGCTTTCGGTATTCTCGAGATTCTCAACTCGTTCACTTTTCCCGCCATAGGCTAATGGATCGACGCGTCTTGAAACTAGGTGTGTCAGTCCCGAGCAATGTGCCTGAGTTTTCTGGATGCCAGAAAAATGAGACCTTGTTGCTGACGATGGGTGACACGTGGCAGGCATCAGCTGGGATGGGCACGTCTTTTCATGTGCGAGGAGCAATTATGGCGACGCTTCGCCTTCACATAGCATTTATGACGACCTCTTGGCTGCCTTTTCTCGATCTATAAGAGCCTTCCTCCCGTCACACTCTTCATTTGTGTTTCTTTGCTCTCGCTTTGCTCTTGCTTTTCCTTCCTTTTTTGCGGCGGTCTTAGCGGCGGAGCGATTTCCGGTGATCTTTCACGACGGCGACCTCAAACCCAGACTTTGGCAAGTCTTTTGGTGGGTTCTGACCTCTAGAGTTCTTTTCGTTTCTTTGCTTTTCTTTTCATTTCCCAAAGTCATTTTTCTGTCTACCATGCCTATTCCTGAGAGCTGGCAACCTCTTATGTCTCACCTTTGTTGCACCACTCCTGAAAAATTAGAAAAATGGAAGACCAAATTTTTCCTTCCTTCTTATGCCATCACAAGGTTACCTCGCCTTGGCTAGTTTTGCTTTATGAATCAAGGTGATGAGGTTACCATTTTCCGAGCCCAACTGAAGGCCAGACTTCAGTTTCCTCCTACGAAGATGATTTGCGAATTTTGCCAATTTCATGGCATAGCTGTGAATCAGCTTCCTCCGAACTCATACTGCTATTTTAACGCCTTTCTCTACATGTGTGGGATCTTTGGGGTAGAACCCCATTTCATCCTGTTCATGCAGTACTATAAGCTCTATCCGATTCTGAAAGGTGGCTTTTATTTCATGCTACCTCGGGGATCTTGGAGCAAGAAATTTATGTTCACCTTCGCTACCAAGGATAGCTGGCGAGGGTGGCAAAGTAAGTTCTTCTTCCTGAAGGTGGTAGAGGCCTGGTCGCACGTCCCGACTAAGTGGGCTCGGGGAAAGTTGGAGGCGGATGTCACGGACCCCAGGAAGTTGTTGACTCCTGAGTTGGCAGCTAGGTTTGGGGACTTTGATAGACGAATCCGTGCTGTCGCTGACTGGGATGCCGAGGTCCCTCCACGCTCTTTCTGCCCTTTCCTGATCATGTGGAAACTCATGACCGAGGACGTCCTTCGGGAGCTGGGGGTGGTTGCAGAGCATAAGACGGATCTCGGCATGCTAGCTCCTACTACCGAGGGGAAGAACTTGTTAGTGTTGTGCTCAAAAGCCAATCATGAGATGATTGTATTTTTACACATTGAGTCATGATATTTTATTAAGGCATTAATCCAACAATTATGTTTGTTGTTTTATTTCTACGTAACTTAACAAACATAATCATAACCCTAGAATAATGATATTCTTAAACGTCCCTGGTCTAGTATTATTGTGGAGCGGGTTGCAATAATACATAACGATTAGCATATGTGGAGACTAATATGAGATATGTAGTCTACATATGAGTACAAGTCGGAGAACTTGTGTATTGGACCAACCCACAATGAGAACACTACATGGATCGTTATATGAGTGTCATAAGTGATTTTCATAGTGATCATGGTATATGTAGTCCTTCGACCTAAGATCATCAAGGTTCCCTACATGTGAGTCACATACTTTGATACTTTCCTTTGTTGTTCATAACTGAGTGAACTTGAAGGAGGTCATTGGGTATTTCACATATCATGCGGAGGGATTTGTATGATCAAGATGGGATTTTTCCCTTCTATGTAACGGGAGTGATATCTTCGGGTCCCTTGATAGAGTGAGACTTAGAAAATGCATGGCCATGCTTGGATGAGTTGATATACAATATCAATGTCATTAGTTTAAGTTGGTCTACTCGGTAATCAAGAAATCAAAGATTGGGCTATACGAGAGTGACACATTCCATGTCTCGTGCTTAGTCTTGATATCTTGGACAAAGGGACACTGGCATATATCGGTGATGATCATAAAGGTTTAGTCGATTCACCGACAATCTTGTCACTTGGGTAGCAATGATGTGTTGCTAGACACTGCTCATTGCTTATGATCATAAATGTGATTTATGATCATTGCCAACATGGCAAGAGCCTATTGGGTCGCACACATAGAGCTATTTGGATCATTAGAGTGCATGGGCTAATTATTTGGGTTATGGTTTCACTTTAATTTCGTATTAATAATGGGCCCAAGAGTTGAGCCATTATTAAGCCCGAAATTAAATCCTAATTGGATTAGAGCTTTGAAACCCATTAGGCTTGGAAGTTGAGTCTCATTATAAATACAACTTTTAAGTGAGAAATTCGCAGGTCTCCTTGCCCTTGCCTCCCAAAAAGGACAGCCACACTCTTCTCTTGCAATTCATTGGAGGACGCAAGTTAGCACTGCGAGTGTAAGAGAAATGCATCTACCGGGACGTGGTGGAAGCGTGGTGATCCCGAGAGGCTCGTGTGGATACCATAGAGAGCCTGAACACGTCAACTGTTCAGGTTTGTGATTCGACTCTACAGTTGAGTGAGAGATCTCAATTGAAAATTAGGTATGAAAATTTTCGAACACCCGGTTTACCCCGTTTCACTTGGATCCTAGAGGGTTTTGGTTAAATTCCACTGTGCTGTTTGGCTCCCGAAACCCATCAGAACTCTTGGCTGGTGAGACTCCTTCGGAGCGAGCTCATTTTCGAAGCCTTTTCTGAAAGTAAGTATCTTTCAAAAAATTTTCAGCATAAGTGCCTGTGGACTTACATTGATTTTTTCTCTCTTTTTCAGAGATGGGCGAGGAGTCTGCCGCCTACTATAGATCTCTCTTCCTTGGTCAGTCCGAGAAGGGAGAATAAACGAAGAAGAGGAGCAAGGCTTCTGGGGGTGAGCCGTCTTCCGCCAAGAAGACCAAGAAGGCTTTTGGTGGCAGATCAGCTTCCACCAAGAAGACCAAGAGGGACACCCCTCCTCCCTCCCCGAAGGACGTTTCGGAAGTGGGCGATGTCACTGCTACCTCGACCGAGGTTGCAACTTTTTCCTAGCCTGAAACGGCCGGGGAGGTTTTTGCCGAGGTGGCCATTCCTGCGCCTCTGAGTCCCACCATGTCGGCGGATTTGTTGGGTCTTCGGAGGATCTTCCTGTTGAAGAATTAGAGAAACGCCGAAGAGCCAAGGGCAAACATGTTCCTGCCGACGTGGAGAAGGTTGGTGACTCTGATGACGACTGTGCCGAAGTCGCGGCAGGTTTGTCTATTTTCTCCTGCAATCTCACATTTTTTATAACCAAGGAAAATTTACCTGATGAGATGTTTCTTTTTGCAGAGGATTTGGCGCCCCTGCCTTGGAAGATTGAGCACTCCCGAAGGCGGGATCTTCGGGATTCCCACGTCCCGAAGGGCAAAGTCCCAAGGGAGCCGTTCTGGTCTTTCACGGAGGACATGAACTTGTTCTCCGAGGACTGCCGGGAAATGGCTCCCCAAATGGCGAGGGGCGTGCTTACTCAGGCATCCTTCAAGGCAGTCGCTGAGGAGTGTGCCTCCGAGGATGCCCTTGCTGCAAAAGTTTCCCAGCATGCTGCTCAGGTAACCCTTCGGGCTTCTCACTTTTCCTTCCACTTTTCTGCCTAAGTGCTCTGGCTTTCCTTGTGCAAATTTTCACTGACTGTCTTTCTTTTTTGCAGCTTTTGGGGTATAGTGGATACCTCCGAGCTTGGGCAGCAAAGCAGTCTTCGGTCCGAGCTTGGGCCGAAGGTAAGTTGGAGAAGGCCAAAGTTTTCTGCGCCAACTCGGTGTTGACGAACACCAAGCTGAGCGAAATATGCAAGGAGAAGGTTGCTAGTCTTCGGGAGGAATTCTTGAAGGGCCAAGAGGAGCTCTTGAAGGATTTTTCCAAGAAGATGTCCGACCTTGGCGATAAGTTAATCAGCCTGACTTCGGCCAATGAGGCCCTTCGAAAGGAAAAAGAAGGGGAGTCTGCCCTTTTGGCGAAGGCGATGGCTGAGAATGCCGAACTCCAGGCCGAGGTCGGCTTGCTGAAGGAGAGTTCGGAGGAGAAGAAGAAAACTGAGGAGCTGGAGAAGGAGATTTCTGACCTTCAGCAGGAGGTTTCGGATCTTCAACATGAGGCAGACGAGTTGGACATTGAAAGAGGTAAAGCCGTCCAGACGTCCAAGGTTGCTTTTCAGGACGGTTTCTGCCTTGCTCGTTATCAATTTCTGAAGAAGTATCCGGACCTCGATCCTTCTTTTCTGGCTGCCCTGGATATTCCCGGGGGGCCTCGGTGGATGTGGTCAAGAGTCGAGTTCCTCAACTTGCCGCCGCTTCCTCCTGCACCGAAGGCTGTGGCGAAGAGCTCAGGAGCCGGAGCTTCCCATAACGCCGGGGTCCCTTAGATATTCTAGGACCTTTGCCTTCTTCTTCTTCTTTGTACTTTCCTTTTTGTAATCTTCTCCTTGTATCAAGGCCTTCTTCAATGGATTAATCTTCATAATTTTGGCTAAGTCTTTGTGAGCTTTTTTGTTTCCCAATTGTCCCGACCACTCTCGGTCAAGGGACTTCGGTACCTTCTTTGCTTGCTTCGTCGGCCATTCTTTGGGCGAACTTTCATAGTGAACGATGTTCCTTTCAGGCAAATTTCAGCCAGTCCTTTGCCGGCCGTGTTCGGTAGACTTGCCCTCTTTTGGGCATATAACCCAACTATCTTCGGAAGGAACATGAGACTTTCGGGAGTCTATGCTTCAGCTTTGTTCGGCGAACATTCTCATACAGGGGAAAACTTTCTGTACTTAGACAAATTTCTGGCTTGCACCATTTCTTGTCTAAAAATTCTAAGTATAGAATTTCTTTAAAGCGCCCGAGTGCCTTGTACTTTTTCAGTTTTTCTCCCTTCGGTGTTGCCAAGCTTGTATGCTCCCTTTTGGACCTCATTTTTAGGACCGAACAGGGCCCTTTCCCGTTTGGCCGAAGTACCTCATGAGGTTCTAATTCGGCTTTTCGGGGGCGAGGTCTCTTTTTCCTTGTTCCTTTTGGCCTATCATGCAGGTTTGCACTTGCCGGAAAGGCCTCCTTTCGAGCTCGGCCGTTTCTCAGTGTTTGACAACGAGGTTACTTTCTCTTTCACCAAACATCTGTATGCTGGCCGAACTACTTCAAATGGATAATGGCTTTCTGTGCTGGGGATAAGTGAGAAAAGTGTCTTCTCCTTGGTCCCTCGGGGAGTTGTCTGATAACTCCTTGGTACAGTAGGAAGTTTTCCTGGCCACTTTCCCTTTGCATCTCTCAGAGTCCCTCTTTTAAAGCTCTTTTGGCCACCTCTGTCTGTCTGTTGCTCGGGGGCTGAGCTAATGGGCTGAAGTGCCTTTTTATTCCGAGGTCGGTGACGAATTCTTGAAACCTTCTGTCCTTAGACTGGAAATCATTATTGGCCTTTGTCACCGTCGGTATGCCAAATCAGCATATCATGTTCTTCCGGGCGAACTTTCTGTGCACCTTTTGCCGGCATGGTTGCTAGAAATTCTGCCTTAGCCCACTCAGTGAAGTAATTTTCTGCTTCACATCTTCGGGTGCTGTCTGGAGTGGCTCGGTACAATCTTTCCGAGGTTATCCGCTCCGAAGGCAATCTTCAGGTGTTGGCGTGTCTTTGGCCATTTTCACGCCTCTCGGACGAGTTGTCCTGCACCCTTTTTACCGATATATATTCTAATAACGAAGTTGCATACCTTCGCCTGCATAGTTTTTCCTTAGTCAGGAAATGTCGTCCGGAACGTCTCTGCACTTTTCTGCCTCTTGATGAGGATTTTCGGGACTCTTTGGTTGCGAGATTCCTCTATGTAGGATCTTCCCACCTTTGGTTGCGAGTCCCCTTTGTTGGTTTCAGCCTTTCTTACTTCTGGGATTTTGGCGATCTAGTCTGCCAGTATCTGGGCACTTATTGCCCTTCTAGGCTTATACGGGATGTAGTACTCTTTGAGTTCAATGCACCATTTTGATAGTCTTTTTCCGAATGCTCTACTTCTTTTCGCGACGTCGTGCAAAGGCGAGTCACTTCGGACAACAATAGCGCATCCAGGGAAGTAGAGTTGAAATCTTCTGCCCATACGTCTAGTTGTAGACGACTTTTCGGGGCAATGGTTTTTGACTTCGTTGCCGAGGAGATGGCGATTCTTTCCTCGGGTGCAGAATTCTTTCGGGGAGGTCTGGGTCATCCCGACCCTGCTTTTCCCGTAGTTCATACTCCGGGGGTTATGCTTCCCATCGAGGAATCATCTCGTTAGCCTTCATTTCCCATACTTTTGCGAATTGATGCAAGACTCACTTCCTATCGAGGTACCGATGGAGAGGGCGTTCGGTCCGAATTTTGCTGCGGCCTTCTTTGGCTTGACTACTACATCTTTTCGACCACGCCAGAGCGTGGGAATTCACGCAGAAAGCCTATGGCGATAGTCAGGGGGCTTTTGCCCTTGGACCGGGAAATTCCTGCTGTCGTTATTCGGTTGCCGGTTGAATTTCTGGCGCGGACGGGGACCTCGAGAGTCCATTTTGTCCTTAGAACGCCGAGTTTCAATGACGGCGACCTGGGAGTGGGTTCCCACAGACGGCGCCAGAATGATGCGGTTCACGCGGAGCCAGCATCTGATGTGGTCCGGTTAGGCAGAGCCAGCATCTCCACTGTGTGCAGTGGTGTGGGCAGCAGGGGGTCCCGGAGGTGCGAAAGGAAGGCATCCAGGGCGGATCGCCTTAGAGGATGGTCGGCAGCTTCTTGGTCCCGTGGTAGGTGAGGACGAGAGGTACCTCCGGTGCGGGGGAGAGCCCGAAGAAGTGGTTGCTCAGGGAGACCTGGCTGAAACACTTAGAAAAGAAGGGTTAGGAGGCCCCCGGAGTGATTTTCTGGGGGGGAACCTTCAACGCCCAAATCAGTGCTTAGAGAGAAAGAATGACGTAGGAATAAGCACAAGAGGCGCTTGCCTGGCAGAGATCCTTTTGAGGGCTGGAGGGAAAGCCTTCAGGCGGAGAGAGAAGAGCGTCCTCCGTTTTCCAGCCTTTCTGTCCCTTTTTCCTCCTCCAGAAGAGAGCCCAGCCCCCCTTTCTGTGACCATTTTCTTTGTATAAAAAAAGGGGGGTGACCCCTTTGGATTATGACACTTGTTCGACATGTGTATGGTCGGATGGTGTACTTCCGGGCGCGGAGGACCCTAGCCACCTGTAGGCTCCTCGGGCCGCGAGCTGTAGCCCTTCGTGACAGGCGCGGAGGACCCTAGCCACCTGTAGGCTCCTCGGGCCGCGAGCTGTAGCCCTTCGTGACAGGAGATCAGACTGCGACGGCATGCGAGAGCATGCCTGAAGGTGGCGTGTCAGAGCGTGCTTGAAGGTGGCGTATCAGAGACGTAAGTGACCGGAGTGTCAGAGACTCCTTAATTTCTCTTGCCATACAACCGAGGTCCCTCTGGTCAATGTCTTACTTCAGGATGAGGGGCCTTCTCCCAGAGTCAGGCTGGTACTTCGGCAGTTCCATCTTCGGGGGGCTTTCTCCCGCGGAGGGTGGTCGGTCCTTCTCCCCTGAAGCTGGTTTGGTCACCGTCCTTAAGGAGGCGATACGCTGGTTCCCGAAGCTGGTTTTGGCGAGCTATCAAGGTCGTATGCCACAGGTGTATGACTTCATTTACTCCGGAGTCCTTTCCGAGGTCACAGACCTCATGTGTCTTGCTCCCTCTTTCTCGTGGTCAGTAGGTGGTCAGGGTGATAGCACTTTGGCTATCAACTATGTTTATTCCAAGAGACATATGTTTATGAATAGTTATGCCCGTTAGGTGAAAATTTGTGTTTTTCTATTTTCCAAAATAAATGAGGCATTTCACAAATTTGAGAGATTTTTCATAGGGTTTTGCTATATCCTAAAGACATATTCCTAATACTTTATAGTAGGGGGAATAATTATATTTAGGAAACCAAAACCATTTCATGCCTCAAAGCCTTTCTTCATCTTTATCCCTTTTTATTTTTCTAATAGAGACAACACTAGTGGCTCAAGGGAATGGAGGACCGGGACATGTGACATGGAGATATAAGGTAAAAGATAAGGATGTCAAAAGTTATGCTACCCCAACTCTACTCTTCCCAAACAAGGCCACCCAAACTCAAAACAAACTCACCCACAAAGTTTTGGGAATGATACAAGTCTAACTAATTCTACTCGACTCTACCCGCACCCATCTCAAATTCGTTTATTTATACCTAAAATATGAATTTACTACAAAATAAAGTTAGAATTTATATTAAATCATTGTATATTACTTTATTTTATAAATTTCTAGTAACTATTTTTACATGAACAATTTTCCTTGAAAACATACATAAAATATAAAAATAATCTTAAAAAATAAACTCTTGCCATCCCATAAAGGATGGTGCATTTCTCTAGGTAAGAGCATTAAGATGTATGTAGTTTATGATATTTTTTTCCCATTTTTGTCTATGAAACTAAAATTTAAAAAAAATCTTCTTTAGGTTATGTGAAGTAAGAGTTTAAATAATGATTAAGAAATGATTCCTTTAAGAGTTTTGTATAGTAAGTGTTTTAATAAGGATTAAAAAAAAATTCCCTTGTAGATTTTGTATAGTGAGATTTAAATAATAGTAGTAAGGTAAATTGGATATTAGAAACTTCTCAAAAAAAATGAAATACTTCTTACTTTTTTGGGTAGTTAAAAAAAGAATATGTTTCATAATTTTTTGGACGGAGGGATATATAGGCTTCAAATGTGTTGGCATGTAGTATATTCCTATCTATGGAGTGAGTGCCATTAAAACTCACTTATATGCGAAGAATTTTAGTTTAGCTAATCTTTGAACACTCTATGTTAACATCTTTAGTAGATGAGAAGGACCCTAGCAATTTCTTTTTTATGGAGCCATAGCAATCACAGTTTTAAATATCGCAGCATATTGGCCGATACAGTAGCATGTACTAGTGTCTGTACGGAAATAGTAAAAAATAGCCTAGACAAAAGTGTACCAGCTGGTATCGACTGTCTCGGGTCTCATGTTCAATATTGGTTGTACCATTTTGGTACCGATAAAAAAAAATTATTTTTTCAATTTTTGATATATTTAGCTAAAATATATTATAAATATGTGTAATTGTTTAATCTTATAAAAAATGTGATGGCCTTCGACATCATCGTTATGCAACATGGTGAGCCTGGAGTAAGCACTTCTGGTGAGAGGACGTTTGGGTGAGGTAACTCCGGTAGGAGGAGGACTACAAAGACTCAGAGAAACAAAGGTTAGGAGGTCCTCGAAGTATTTTTCCGAGGAGGAGCCTCTGACGCCCAAGTCAACATTTGGAAATGGAGAGTGCGTAAAGAATAGAGAGATTTTTCCCTTGGAGTTGGATCCCTTTACCTGGGGCGCTTCCTGAATATATATAGGGAAGTGAATAGTAAAAGTGCGTTTGACACAGCCGGCCTAGATCATGACACGTGTTTGAACAGATGCGATCCGTACCTTCGGGGAAAGGGGGAGCATCTAGCCGACAATAGGCCGCCTGGCCAGGAGCCTAGGTCGTACGAGAGCGGCGTGTCAGAGCGTGTCTGAGGGCAGCGTGTTGCGTATGAGGACGACATGTCAGAGGTCCTTAATTGTTTTTGCCATACTCCTGAGGTCCCTTCGGCAGGAGGGAGCTCTTCGGACTAGTGGCCCTTTTCCCGAAGTCGTCTCAGCAACCCGGGAGTCCCTTCGGCACTGAAGCTCTTCCTTCGGGGGCGTTCTCTCCTACCAAAGGTGGTAGGTCTTCCTCCTCCGAGGCTGATTCAGTTGC
The DNA here is from genome assembly GCA_005392925.1 of Aquilaria sinensis. NCBI lineage: Eukaryota > Viridiplantae > Streptophyta > Magnoliopsida > Malvales > Thymelaeaceae > Aquilaria > Aquilaria sinensis. The sequence goes on along the minus strand of SMDT01000269.1, from coordinate 137,229 downwards.
CTTACCAAGAGAGACGACGCACAATACTCCTGAGGTCAATACCATCCCTCCCAGGGACGTTGGTGGAACACCGAGGTCGGATGTCCAATGAGTCAGACACCCTTCTTCCGAGGTCGATGCTCGTACTCCTCTCAGGCGACACCTGTCTTCCTGAGTGTGGTGCCTTTCTCGAGCTTATACGTTTACAGGGGAGATAGCACTTTGGCTATCACATGCCCCCCTTCGGAAAGCCGAAGTGGAAACTTCGGCTTGTACACTTCCTGGGGGCACCTTTCAGGACTTAGAGTGGGATGTCGGGTAAGGAGACACTTCAGCGTCTGAAGGCATGTTCTGCTAGCCGAGGTGGCACTGCTTGTCCTCTGGTTAGTCCTTTGGCATTCTCGAGGTGCGCAGTCTCTTTATTTTTACCTTTTCTGCTGCAGGTCAGTGGACCGTCATGTCTCGCAACCAGGGATGTCAGTCTGGATAGGCGTGTCTAGGGTTTCATGGTGTCAGAAAGCGTGTCCTCGTTTCACACATTAGATGACACGTGGCATGCGGTGATTGGTGGTGGTAGTGTCTGTTACACCAGCCGCGTCTTTTTGCCTTCGAGAAGTAATTATGGCGACGATTCGCCTTCACGAAGCAGTTATGATGACGATTCGGCTATCCCTCTTTGGCCTATATAAACCTCCTTTCCGTCATAACCCTCACTTGCTCTTTTTTGCCTCTATTTTGCTCTCGTCTGTTTCCAAGCTCTGTCCTCTCTTTTGTGGCGGTACTAGCGGCGGAGCGATTTCCGGCAACCATTCACGATGGCATCTTCTAATCCAGACTTCGACAAACATTTCGGTGGGTTTCAATTCTAGAGGTCCTTCTGTGTTTTTTTTTCTTCAAGTTTCCCGAAGTTGTTTTTCTTCTTCCCGAAGTCCCCTGAATTTTTCTGAAGTCTCTCTCCATTTCCGAACATGTCTTTTCCTATCCCCCTGATGTCTATCCAAGCTATTCCTGAGAGCTAGCAACCTCTCATGTCTCACCCCTGTTGCTCCACTTCAGAAAAATTAGCGAAGTGGACGACCAAGTTCTTTCTTCCCTCTTATGGCACCACCAGACTTCCTCATCTTGGTCACTTCAGTTTTATGAACAAGAGTGACGAGGTTACTGTTTTCCATGCCCAACTGAAGGCCGGACTTCGATTTCCTCCGCCGAAGATGATTTGCGACTTTTGCCAATTTCATGGCATAGCCGTGAATCAGCTTCCACCCAATTCCTACTGTTATTTCAACACCTTTCTCTACATGTATGGGGTTTTCAAAATAGAACCCCACTTCATCATGTTCATGCAGTATTACAAGCTCTATCCGGTCCCGAAGGGTGGCTTCTATTTCATGCTACCTCGGGGATCTGGGAGCAAAAAATACATGTTCACCTTCGACACTGAAGATAGTTGGTGAGGGTGGAAAAAGAAGTTCTTTTTCCTGAAAGTAGCAGAGGTGTGGTCGGAGGTATAGACTAGGTGGGCTCGGGGAAAGCTGGAGACGGATGTCGTGGATCCCAAGAAGCTGCTAACTCCTGAGTTGGCAGCGAGGTTTGCGGACTTTGACAGGCGTATCCGTGCTGTCGCCGACTGGGATGTTGAGGTCCCCCCATGCTCCCTCTATCCCTTCCCCATCAGGTGGACCCTCATGACCGAGGAGGATCTCCGGGAGCTGGGGGTGGTAAAGGAGCACAAAACGGACCTCAGCATGCCAGTTCCTGCTACTAATGGGAAGGAGTCCTGGCTGGTGATGCTCTTTCGGGGGGAGTTCACTTATGAAGCCCTTTTTTAGAGTAAGTTTCTTTCTGAATTTTTAGCATAAGTATTGGTCTGGACTTACACTGATATTTCTTTCTTTTTTAGAAATGGGCAACGAGTTAGCCAGTTACTACAAGTCCCTCTTCCTCGGCCAAGTTGAGAAGGGGGAACAAACGAAGAATGGTGCTTCAAAGAGGTGCAAAACGTCTGGGAGTGGGCCATCTTCAGCCAAAAAGGCGGAGAAGGACCTCCTTCCCCCACCCCCGGAGGACATCGTGGAGGTCAGCGGCCAGCTCGAAGTCCTGGTCGGCCTGCCGCCCGAGGTGGCCACCAGTGCGCTTTCCTGGAGCCCTGCTACGTCAGCGGACATTTGGGGTTCTTCAGCAGGAGGCCCTTTTGCTGAGGAGCTCGAAGAGTGCAGAAGGAGCAAGGGCAAACACGTCCCTACCGACGTGGAAGAAGTGCGGAACTCCGATGACAATGTTACCGAGGTTGCGCCAGGTTTGTTCCTTAGACATTTTCAGCACTTTTACTCTTATAGGTATATGGCTAAGGGACAATGTCTTAATGGAAACGTTTCTTGACTTTGCAGAGGAAGTGGTGCCTTTGTCGTGGATGGTAGAGCATGCCCGAAGGCGGGCCCTTCGGGACTCCTACATCCCGAAGGATAAGGTCCCAAGGGAGCCTTTCTGGGCTTTCACGGAGGACATGAATTTGCTCTCCGACGACTGCCAGCAAATGGCTCCCTAGATGGCGAGGGGCGTGCTCACCCAGGCTTCCTTCAAGTCGGTTGCCGAGGAGTGCGTGAGCGAGGAGGTCCTTGGCGCCAAGATGTCCGAGCATGCTGCCCAGGTACTCTTCAGACCTTTTATTTTTTCTCCCAATTTTTTCTAAGTTTTTGGCTTTCCTTGTGCGAGTTTTACCGAGTGTCCTCCCCCCTCTTTTGTAGCTCTTGGGGTATAGCGGCTACTTCAGAGCTTGGGCAGCAAAATAATCTTCGATCCGAGCTTGGGCCGAAGACCGTCTAGAGAAGGCCAAGGTCTTCTGCGCCAACTCGGTCGTCAAGAAAGCCGAGTTGAGCCGAATAGCCAAGGAGGAGGTTGCCAAACTTCAGGAGGAACTCTTAAAGGGCCAAGAGGAGCTCTTAAAGGATTTCTCCCAGAAGATGTCTGACCTCGGTGCGAAGGTCGTGAGTTTGACCTCGGCTAACGAGGCCTATCAAAAGGAGAAGGAGGAAGATTCCGCTCTTTTGGCGAAGGCCCTTGCTGGGAACGCCGAACTTTAGGTCGAGGCTCTGAAGAAGGAGACGAAGAAGAAGAAGAAGACGAAGAAGCTGGAGAAGGAGGTTGCCGACTTGCAAAATGAGGTGGAAGACTTGTCTGTCGAGTTAGACAAAGCTAACCAGGCGACCAAGGTTGGCTTTCAAGATGGCTTTCGTCTAGCTTGACACCAAGTTTTGGGGAAATATCCAGACCTCGACCTCTCTTTCCTAGCTGCCTTGAACATCCCCGAGGGACCTCGCTGGACCTGGTCAAAGAATGAGCTCCTCAACTTGCCCTTTGCCCCCCCTCCGGCACTGAAGGCCGCGGTTAAGGACACTAGGGATGGAGCATCTCACGACGCCGGGGCCCCTTAGATGTTTTAGGGCTTTTACTTTGTCTTCTTATTTTTCTTTGTCTTTTTCTTCTTGTAATAAGGTCTTTCAATGACATTCTTCCTTCCTTTAAAATTTGGTTAAGTCTCTGAGCAATAGTCTTTGTTTCCAAGGGTCGTTTTGCCTTTTTTCGGTCTAGGACCCTTGAGAAGATATTTTTCGCTCTTTCTACCAACCGCCTTCGGGGAAACGCTAACTTTTGACGAATATCATATGGCAAAGTTTGGCCTTTTTTTATCCACCACATTCGGCGGACGCGCCTTTCGGAGAAATGACCTAACCGACTTCGGAAGGAATACATGGTTTTCAGTAGTACGTACTTGAGCCTTGTTCGGTGAGAACTCTTAGGTGGAGTCATTTTCTTGACAATTGTTTGTACTTAGAAAAAATTTCTAACTTGTACAATTTCCTATCAAAATTTTAAGCGTAGAATTTCTTCAAGGCATTAGAGTACCATGTATTTTTCAGTTCTCCACCTTCGGTATCGCCAAGCTTATAGACTCCATTTCGAACCTCATCAAGGACCAAATAAGGCCCTTCCCAGTTCGCCCGAAGTACCCCGTGAGACGGCCTTCGGGGTTCAAACTCGGTCTTTCGGAGAACGAGGTCTCCCTTCCTTATTCCTTTTTGCTTAACATGCAGGTGTTGGGTTTTGGGAGCCAAACAGCGCAGCGGAATTTAACCGAAACCCTCCAGGATCCAAGTGAAACGGGGTAAACCGGGTGTTCGAAAATTTTCATACCTAATTTTCGATTGAGATCTCTCACTCAACTGTAGAGTCGAATCACAAAACCTGAACAGTTGACGTGTTCAGGCTCTCTATGGTATCCACACGAGCCTCTCGGGATCACCACGCTTCCACCACGTCCCGGTAGATGCGTTTCTCTTGCGCTCGCAGTGCTAGCTTGCGTCCTCCAAGGAATTGCAAGAGAAGAGTGCGGCTGTCCTTTTTGGAGGCTAGGGCAAGGAGACCTGCGAATTTCTCACTTAAAAGTTGTATTTATAGTGAGACTCAACTTCCAGGCCTAATGGGTTTCAAAGCCCTAATCCAATTAGGATTTAATTTCGGGCTTAATAATGGCTCAACTCTTGGGCCCATTATTAATATGAAATTAAAGTGAAACCAAAACCCAAATAATTAGCCCATGCACTCTAATGATCCAAATAGCTCTATGTGTGCGACCCAATAGGCTCTTACCACGTTGGCAATGATCATAAATCACATTTATGATCATAAGCAATGAGCGGTGTCTAGCAACACATCATTGCTACCCAAGTGACAAGATTGTCGATGATTCGACTAAACCTTTATGATCATCACCGATATATGCCATTGTCCCTTTGTCCAAGATATCAAGACTAAGCACGAGACATGGAATGTGTCACTCTCGTATAGCCCAATCTTTGGTTTCTTGATTACCGAGTAGACCAACTTAAACTGATGACATTGATATCGTATATCAACTCATCCGAGCATGGCCATGCATTTTTCTAAGTCTCACTCTATCAAGGGGCCCGAAGATATCACTCCCGTTACATAGGAGGGACAAATCCCATCTTGATCATACAAATCCCTCCGCATGATATGTGACATACCCAATGACCTCCTTCAAGTTCACTCAGTTACGAGCAACAAAGGAAAGTATCAAAGTATGTGACTCACATGTAGGGAACCTTGATGATCTTAGGTCGAAGGACTACATATACCATGATCACTATGAGAATCACTTATGACACTCATATAACGATCCATGTAGTGTTCTCATGGTGGGTCGGTCCAGTACACAAGTTCTCCAACTTGTACCCATATGTAGACTACATATCTCATATTAGTCTCCACATATGCTAGTCGTTATGTATTATTGCAACCCGCTCCACAATAATACTAGACTAGGGACGTTTAAGAATATCATTATTCTAGGGTTACAATTATGTTTGTTAAGTTACGCAGAAACAAAACAACAAACATAATTGCTGGATTAATGCCTTAATAAAATATCATGACTCAATGTGCAAAAAATACAATCATCTCATGATTGGCTTTTTGGGCACAACACTAACAATCTCCCACTTGCACTAAAGCCAATCATCCATGTATCTAATACCGATGGACCTAGAATGGCTATCATGCTTTTGCTGCATAAGGGGCTTTGTCAGTGGATCAGCAATGTTGCTATCTGTCGAAGTCCTGCATATCCTTACATCACCCCTCTCGATGATCTCCCTGATGAGATGATAGCGTCGGAGTATGTGTTTGGATCGCTGGTGAGATCGAGGTTCCTTAGCCTGTGCGATTGCTCCATTGTTGTCACAATAGAGCTCTATCGGGTCGGCAATGCTTGGAACCACTCCAAGTTCAGTGATGAACTTCTTGATCCAAACTGCCTCCTTCGCAGCATCAGAGGCGGCAATGTACTCAGATTCTGTTGTAGAGTCAGCTACTGTCTCTTGCTTTGAACTCTTCCAGCTCACAGCACCACCACCAATACAAAACACATAACCAGATTGCGATCTAAAATCATCCTTATCGGATTGGAAGCTTGCATCGGTGTAACCCCTTACAACGAGCTCATCTTCACCTCCAAAGACCAAGAATGCATCCTTAGTCCTTCGTAAGTACTTAAGGATGTTCTTAACAGCTGTCCAGTGACTCTCACCGGGGTTCGATTGGTACCTACTCGTCATGCTCAAAGCATATGAGACATCGGGACGAGTACATATCATGGCATACATGATAGATCCAATTGCTGAGGCATATGGAATCTTACTCATGCGCTCTCTCTCCTCGGGTGTACTCGGACACTGAGATCTAGAAAGAGTGATACCATGTGACATGGGCAAGAATCCTTTCTTGGAATCTTGCATGCTAAACCTCTTTAGCACCTTGTCAATATATGTACTTTGACTTAGGCCAAGAAGCTTTCTAGATCTATCTCTATAGATCCTGATGCCTAACACATAGGCTGCTTCACCCAAGTCCTTCATAGAGAAACATTTCCCTAGCCAAGTCTTCACAGACTGTAGCTCAGGAATGTCATTCCCGATGAGTAGTATGTCATCTACATACAACACCAAGAAGACAATAGCGCTCCCACTAACCTTCTTGTAGACACAAGGTTCATCTTCATTTTTGATAAAACCAAACTCTTTGATTGCATCATCAAAATGAAGATTCCAACTTCGAGAAGCTTGCTTCAGTCCATAAATGGACCTTTGCAACTTGCACACTTTATTGGCATTCTCAGGAGTGACAAAACCCTCAGGTTGTGTCATGTACACATCCTCAAGTAGCTTTCCATTTAGGAATGCAGTTTTGACATCCATTTGCCATATCTCATAATCATAGTGTGCAGCAATAGCAAACAAAATTCGGATGGATTTAAGCATAGCAACTGGTGAAAAAGTTTCATCATAGTCAATACCATGAATTTGCTTGAAACCTTTTGCAACCAATCGTCCCTTAAAGGTAATCACATTACCATCCATGTCAGTTTTCTTCTTGAAAACCCATTTGCACCCTATGGGTTTTACCCCTTCAGGTGGGTCAACCAAAGTCCATACTTGGTTTTCATACATGGATTCCATCTCGGATTTCATGGCCACTAGCCACTTCTCAGAGTCAGGCCCTGACATAGCTTGTTGGTAGGTTGTGGGCTCATCCTGATCCATGAGCATCACATCACCAGTGTGAGTCACGAGAAATCCATATCTCTCAGGCTCACGCCGAATCCTACCAGACCTACGTGGGCTCTGTGCTACAGGAACAGACTCTTGAACCACAACATCTTGTGGTGTCTGTTCAGGTTCCATTTCAGGTTCGATGTCTCCTTGTTGTTCTTGAATTTCTTCAAGTTCTACTTTCCTCCCACTAGTTTCTTTAGAGATAAACTCTTTCTCTAAAAAGACACCAGTTCGAGCAACAAACACTTTTTGCTCAGAAGGATTGTAGAAATAGTAACCCTTTGTTTCTTTGGGATACCCAACAAAAAGGCATTTTTGAGATTTGGGCCCTAGTTTGTCAGAGGATTGACATTTCACATAAGCGTCACAGCCCCAAATCTTCATAAAAGACAAATTGGGATGCCTCCCACTCCATATCTCATATGGTGTCTTTTGAACCGATTTAGATGGAACTCGGTTTAGTGTAAAAGCGGCTGTCTCTAGAGCATGTCCCCAAAAGGAGTTTGGAAGGTTAGCTTGACTCATCATAGAGCAAACCATGTCTAACAGAGTTTGATTTCTCCTTTCAGATACACCATTCCATTGAGGTGTACCTGGTGGAGTGAGTTGTGATACTATACCACACTCTTTCAGATAGTCAAGGAATTCTCGATCCAAGTACTCTCCACCTCGATCTGATCGAAGCACTTTGATACTTTTCTCGAGTTGATTCTCTACTTCATTCTTGAATTCTTTGAACTTTTCAAGGGATTCTGACTTGTGTCTCGTAAGATACACATAGCCATATCTGCTGAAGTCATCAGTGAAAGTAATGAAGAATTGGAAACCTCCTCTAGCTTGTGTAGACATAGGGCCATATACATCACTATGTATGAGTCCTAGTAAGTCATTAGCCCTTTCACTTTGCCCTGTGAATGGGGCTTTGGTCATCTTGCCCAACAAACATGACTCACATGTCTCATATGATTCAAAATCAAATGAGTCCAAGAGTCCATCCTTATGGAGCTTGGATATGCGGGTCTCATTTATATGGCCCAAGCGACAGTGCCAGAGATAGGTCGGGTTCGAATCATTTAATCTGACCTTCTTGGTATTCACATTATAGATTGGATCTTCGAGGTCTAGAACATACAACCCATTGCTAAGTTGAGCACTACCATAAAAGATTTCATTCAAATAAATAGAACAACATTTGTCCTTTATTATAAATGAAAAACCTTTCTTGTCCAAACAAGAAACAGAAATCAAATTTCTACTAATAGTAGGCACAAAGTAGCAGTTGTCTAATTCTAAAACTAATCCACTAGGTAAAGTGAGAACATAAGTCCCTACGGCTAAGGCAGCAACCCTTGCTCCATTTCCAACACGTAGGTCCACTTCACCTCGGGCCAATCTTCTACTTCTACTTAGATCCTGCACATTTGCACAAATGTGAGATCCACATCCAGTATCCAATACCCAAGATGAGGAAGTAGAAAAGTTAGCCTCTATAACAAAAATACCTGAAGTGGAAGTCTTACTTCCCTTTTCCTTAGCAAGTTCTTCAAGATAGAGCTTGCAGTTGCGCTTCCAGTGTCCAGGTTGCTTACAATGGAAGCACTCCCCTTCCTTTGCCACACCACCCTTTGGTTTCAGTGCAGCTGAAGAAGAATTAGCATTGGACTTTCCATTAGCTTTATCCTTCTTCTTGTTGGCTTTTCCCTTTCCCTTGCCCTTTTGAACCATCAAAATGGGCTTAGCCTTCTTAAGGTTTTGCTCAGCAGTTCTCAACATGTTGAGCAATTCAGGGAGGGACTTGTCAAGGTCGTTCATGTTATAGTTCATGACGAACTGACTGTAGCTTTCAGGCAACGATTGCAAGACTACATCAATAGCCAACTCTTTCTGAAGAGCAAATCCCAAATTCTCAAGATTCTCAATGTACCCAATCATCTTGAGCACATGAGGACCCACGGGACTTCCCTCAGACATCTTGCACTGAAACAATGCCTTAGAGGTCTCAAACCTCTCATGCCTAGCTTGCTCTTGGAAAAGCATTTTGAGATGTTCGATCATATCGAACGCCCCCATGTTCTCATGTTGCTTCTGAAGCTCAGATTCCATGGTAATAAGCATGAGGCATGCAACATCCAAAGCATCATCAGAATGCCTCTTGTGAGCATCCCTTTCAGCTCTTGGAGCAGTGGCAGCAGGCTCATTCGGAATGGGCTGCTCTAGGACATAAGCCTTTCTCTCTTGTTTGAGGACTATCCTCAAGTTTCGGTACCATTTGAGAAAGTTGGTCCCATTCAGTTTTTCCTTCTCAAGGATCGATCGCAACGAAAGTGTCGATGTGTTTTGTGCCATGGTTATCTACAACAGTAAATATGCAGTGTAAGAGTCATGTATTTTAATTCATTTAATAAGGACTTTTATTAAACGATACTCCCACTATTTTCCTCAAAATAATAACCCTCGATATTATTTCGGAACACCTCGGCGCTAAGGTATTCTAGTGGGCCAAGATCCATATTTGACCACAACCTGAGTCAGCTTTGGCTTTTCTCTCAAGTTACAGCTATTTAGGTAGGCAACTCCTTGCCAATTGCATCTTATGCAACTCTTGGATAGTTGGGTGAACAACACTTGTCCAAGCTCATCTCATGAACTTAAGCCCAACTCTATGCCTCTAAGTCCCTAATCCTATTAGGATGACTTAGTTAAGTCGAACCCAAAGTTAGCAGTTTGGATATCACTATTATCCCATCGCGCCTTACCAAGATGAACATAGGTGCTTTGCTTTGGCAAACCCACCTAATGTTGATCAAAGTCTTGACGAGTGCCAACATTTGGAAGGCATCACATTTAATGACTTAATATTTGTTTGAGGGATTTTTTCTTTTGATCTCACCAATTTGTTATCTCCGGTTGTTTTATACATGCATCACATACAAATATAAAACATGCATCTCATGCTTACAAGAAAGTAAATGTGACATGGTTATAGCCCAAACTATGCGATATTCTCAAGCCAATGAGAATATCATAAAAGCCTAAGAAAAGAAAAGAGTCTTCACAAGCTCCTTATCTTCCTTTCTTGGCTGCCCTTTTGTTGTCATCTCCTTGGACATGCCTCCTTGGATGATCCTTAGACATACAACCTTGGATGATCCCATAATGCACTATTACATCAATAATAGAAACCTCGAGTTACATTCGAGGGGAGTAAGGTGAGAAGAGAATGTACAATGAGAGTGATAAGAAAAGGCACGACTCGCAGGCCGTATTTACAAGTACAACCAATCAAGGGCTATAACCATGCACCATGCTTCAAACACCAATCAGCATATCATGTCAAATCTCATTCAACAAAGATGCATGCCAATTTTCGCGCGTTGATTAACCAGTTTTTATTTATGTGGCGCTTTGCATACGGCGGTCCCGCTGGCCGGTCAGTGGGCGGTGGTTCCGCTGACCGGTCAGCGGACGGGGTCAAGGGGGGCCACCCTTGCGGGGGGTTGCGAGGGGGGGCAGCGGAAAAAATTGTCTTACAATTGCTTAGCCCAAGGGGGTCTCCGCTGGCCGGGGTCCCTTCGGGGGGGGAGCTGCCCTTGGGGGGGTTACGAGGGGGGCAGCACCCCCCAGGCGCAAAAAATTGTCTTACAATTGCTTAGCCCAAAATCTTCTATTTCGAGCAAGTAGGCACCCGAGACTCCTCCATTCGAGCCACCAAAAATACCTTACTTTCGGTGCCCGAATAGGCCGAATCCGAACCAAGCTAGGGTTTTTGCAACTATTGCAAGAATCCTAATCCATATAGGTATCTCATACCATTCAATTTCGGGTTAATCTCATTAACCAATTTGTGTCGTTTCTTCATATATCTCATATGTTCATTACGAGTTCCAGTTTCATGCATCATGAATCAATCTAATTAATCATGGCCGAAAAGCAACCGAACACATAGCATCATGCGATTCAACACTCAATCCCGATTTAGGGTTTCACCAGTAGCTCTGATACCACTGTTGGGTTTCGGGAGCCAAACAGTGCAGTGGAATTTAACCGAAACCCTCCAGGATCCAAGTGAAACGGGGTAAACCGGGTGTTCAAAAATTTTCATACCTAATTTTCGGTTGAGATCTCTCACTCAACTGTAGAGTTGAATCACAAAACCTGAACAGTTGACGTGTTCAGGCTCTCTATGGTATCCACACGAGCCTCTCGGGATCACCACGCTTCCACCACGTCCCGACAGATGCGTTTCTCTTGCGCTCGCAGTGCTAGCTTGCGTCCTCCAAGGAATTGCAAGAGAAGAGTGTGGCTGTCCTTTTTGGAGGCTAGGGCAAGGAGACCTGCGAATTTCTCACTTAAAAGTTGTATTTATAGTGAAACTCAACTTCCAGGCCTAATGGGTTTCAAAGCCCTAATCCAATTAGGATTTAATTTCAGGCTTAATAATGGCTCAACTCTTGGGCCCATTATTAATACGAAATTAAAGTGAAACCATAACCCAAATAATTAGCCCATGCACTCTAATGATCCAAATAGCTCTATGTGTGCGACCCAATAGGCTCTTACCACGTTGGCAATGATCATAAATCACATTTATGATCATAAGCAATGAGCGGTGTCTAGCAACACATCATTGCTACCCAAGTGACAAGATTGTCGATGATTCGACTAAACCTTTATGATCATCACCGATATATGCCATTGTCCCTTTGTCCAAGATATCAAGACTAAGCACGAGACATGGAATGTGTCACTCTCGTATAGCCCAATCTTTGGTTTCTTGATTACCGAGTAGACCAACTTAAACTGATGACATTGATATCGTATATCAACTCATCCGAGCATGGCCATGCATTTTCTAAGTCTCACTCTATCAAGGGGCCCGAAGATATCACTCCCGTTACATAGGAGGGACAAATCCCATCTTGATCATACAAATCCCTCCGCATGATATGTGACATACCCAATGACCTCCTTCAAGTTCACTCAGTTACGAGCAACAAAGGAAAGTATCAAAGTATGTGACTCACATGTAGGGAACCTTGATGATCTTAGGTCGAAGGACTACATATACCCTGATCACTATGGGAATCACTTATGACACTCATATAACGATCCATGTAGTGTTCTCATGGTGGGTCGGTCCAGTACACAAGTTCTCCAACTTGTACCCATATGTAGACTACATATCTCATATTAGTCTCCACATATGCTAGTCGTTATGTATTATTGCAACCCGCTCCACAATAATACTAGACCAGGGACTTTTAAGAATATCATTATTCTAGGGTTACAATTATGTTTGTTAAGTTACGCAGGAACAAAACAACAAACATAATTGCTGGATTAATGCCTTAATAAAATATCATGACTCAATGTGCAAAAATACAATCATCTCATGACTGGCTTTTGGGCACAACACTAACAGCAGGTTCGTAGCTGCAGCCACTCTTTATTGAAAGGCTTTTCTTCTAAGTTTAGCCATTTCTTTGTATTCGTCAATTAGGTCGAGCTTAGTTCTTAAACCGAGGTTATTCCCTTCCTCTTCGAACACTTGTGCCTTTACTGATGGCTGGACCACCTCAATAGGTATAATGTAATGGCCTTTGTGCCGAAGACGAGCGAGAAAGGTGTCTCACCCGTGGCCCTTCGGGGTGTTGTTTGATAGCTCCATAGCACACTAAGAAGTTCCCCTAGCCATTTTCCCTTTGCTTCCCCCAACCTCTTCTTCAGACCATCTTTTATGGTTCTGTTAGATACCTCTACTTGCTCGTTGCTCTGAGGATGAGCTAAGGGGGAGAAAGGTGTTCGCTGGTAGTGGCGAACTTCTTCTCCTCGTGGGAGAACAACTTCGATGGCGAGGAGACTAGGACCTTCGGTTCGGGGATGAACTCCGTTGGCGAGGGGTCCTAGTCTCTTTTGGGGCGCTTTCTCCGGTGGGTCGTGCCCTGGGAGGTGCGTCCTCCATAGAAGACGTGTCGAGAGAGTCTTCACTCCTGGAACTCTGGTGGGTGGACCTCGAGCTTCCCTTCCGAGGTGCTGCCGAGGAGGAGGCCCTTCGGACCAGTGAAGGGTGAGGCCACCTCTGGTCGAGCTGCTGAGTTACTTCAGCGGCGATGGAGCGCTAGAAGTCTCGCAAGAAGCCCATTGTCACTGTTAGAAGGCGGTCGTCCTCCGGTACAGAAGTCCCTGCCGTGGGCTGCTGGGTCGCCGGTGGAGCCTTCGGGGCAGAGGTGGCCTTCGGGAGCCCTTTGTCTTTTGAGCACTGAGTCTCTACGACGGCGACCTGGGAGAGGGTTCCCACAGATGGCACCAAATGATGGCCTTCGACATCATCGTTCTGCAACATGGTGAACCTGGAGCAAGGACTTCTGGTGAGAGGACGCCTGGGTGAGGGAACTCCGGTAGGAGGAGGACTGCAAAGACTCAGAGAAAGAAAGGTTAAGAGGTCCCCGGAGTATTTTTCCGGGGAGGAGCCTCTGAGGCCCAAGTGAACGTTCGGAAATGGTGAGTGAGTAAAGAATGGAAAGATTTTTCCCTTGGAGTCAGATCCCTTTACTTGGGGCGCTTTCCGAATATATATAGGGAAGTGAACAATAAAAGTGCGTTTGACACAGCCGGCCCAGATCATGACACGTGTTCGGACAGATGCGATCCGTACCTTCGGGGAGAGGGGGAGCATCTAGCCGACCATTGGCCGCCTGGCTAGGAGCCTAGGTCGTACGAGAGCAGCGTGTCAGAGCGTGTTTGAGGGCGCCGTGTTGCATATGAGGAAGACATGTCAGAGGCTCCTTAATTGTTTCTGCCGTACTCCCGAGGTCCCTTCGGCAGGAGGGAGCTCTTCGGAATAGCGGCCCTTTTCCCGAAGTCGTCTAAGCAACCCGGGAGTCCCCTCGGCACTGAAGATCCTTCTTCGGGGGCATGCTCTCCTGCTGAAGGCGGCAGGTCTTCCTCCTCCAAGGCTAATTCAGTTGCCTTACGGAGAAAGACGATGCACAATACTCCTGAGGTCAATACCATCCTTCCCAGGGCGTTGGTGGAACACCGAGGTCGGATGTCCAAGGAGTCAGACACCCTTCTTCTGAGGTCGGTGCTCGTACTCCTCTCAGGCGACGCCTGTCTTCCCGAGTGTGGTGCCTTTCTCGAGCTTATACGTTTACGGGGGAGATAACACTTCAGCTATCAAAATGTTTATTGATATTTGAAAGAAAACTTATATTTTTTTTATTTTTTTTATAGCTTAAAAATTATGATTTTTATTATATATAATAGAATATTTATATGAGATAAACACTTAACTGGTCTATATACATATAATCTACCCTTTATACTTTTGCTATACCAAATTTTGATATATTCTATGTGTTGATATGTTATATTTATATATAATTTTATATATAAATATATGCTTAAATTATTTAAAATTGATATATTTGATTATATAGTATTGATACTATATTATATTATTAGAAAATTAGTACACTATCTGGGACAAAATTTAAAAACTTCAATACTTATAAATAATGAATATATCAAAATTTTTTATAGCAAGAGTACAAAGGGTAAATCATATGTACTACTATAGTATCCGTAGGTGAAAATTTTCCCTGAAAAGGTAAAAACGAAAACAAAAATAAAAGTAGTTTTAAGCGACAACTAGGAATTGGCAGTTGGCAGCTTTAGAATGCGCCGGGCCTGTTTGCCCTCCCATGTTCATCCCTTCGAGTCGAGGGATTCAGAAGGACAGGGCCGTAGACAACAACAATCAATCAATCAAAATCGCGCGTGAGGCTCAAGCATTATGGTATTAATCAAAGCAGGGTAATTTTGTAAAACTGGCATTTCCTAATTTATAATAAATTAAAATTTTTGTATGACCTGACACTTGCAAAATGAAATGAAGTAGAGGAAGACATGTGGTGACTTCCAAAAATGACCCATGAAATACGGCATGTCACATTATTCATTACTTGCGTGATTGACTTCAAGCAATTTTATTCTGTATTTACACCTTTACCATAATCGAATGGATGTAAACACGTGCACTATATTTTGATTTTTTTTATTATTCTTGTAAACCGTTTTAACCCTTAAACGTCCGGAAGGCATATACAGTTACATCCCATGATGTTAAGACCTCCACTTTAGCAGAAAACTTTTTTTGCCCTTTCAACTTCCCTACGTCCCCACTATCCGGGAATGCCCCACCATCGATTATAGTTATTTAAAAAAACATTTTTCCCTTTGACTTTCCCCCTCCCTCACCATCTTGGCAGTTTCCACTATCTAATACAATTATTACAAATTATTATAGATAGGCTAGCTTTACCATAATATTTTACATTTCACTTTTGATTATTTTATCAAATCAACCTCCCTTTCTCATCATTGTTGCGGTTTGTCCAATTTCTGTGAACCTCTTTCTAAATCATCCTCCCTCTCTTCTTAGTGCTAAGCTTTGCCGATATTCTATTAAGCAAGCGAAACGCTTGCTAGGGCTAGTGTTACAGCTTCACCACACTAAAGGGGAAGGCAGTGCACCTGGACATTTCCCTGAAGCTCTAAAGGAAAGCAGCAGTGTGTCCTCCCACCTAGCCTTTATTACCTGCAGGTGAGAATATGGAAAATATAACCATCTCTTCATTTTGTTTGTAGGGTAAACCAACTGATTTTATTCCGTTTTGATGCAGATAATTTAAATAGTAGTAGGGAAAACAACCAACTTTTTACCAACACAAAATACCAGGTTGCATTAAAGTATATTTTTAATGATATCATTCTCATAATTATGTTTATGCAGCTAACACTTAATTCTCATTTATTATTCCGTAGTGTTTCAAGCACCAAGGAAATCATGACCTAATTACCAGCAACGAAATAACAGGTTCTATTCTAAGCTTGTGTTTTTTTTAATGTAGTTTCTAAATACAAGTTTCTGTTGCCTGCGATAAACATGGTGAAAGTAGATCTATTTATTTGCCAAATAAAAATAATATGCTTTTGGTAGGACCCTTAGGATAGTGCTAAACATAATTCAAAGGTTTTGTGTGGGAAATGTAATGTGGTCAATTTTCCCTCCCTGATTACCTATTTTTTTTAATAACCAACAAATTTTTCGTTTTAATTTTAACTACAAGTTTTAATATTTTTTTTCAGTCAAAATAGAGATCATTGAGGTTTTGCCAATTCTCTTCGTAAAAATCCTTAACCTTTTTTGTGCCAAGCCTAAAATAGATTCTCCTGTTTACACAAACGAGCTAGAAGGAGCAAAATTTAGGTTCACTGTTTAGTTAGAGCTTGCGAAGACTGAATGTGGGGAGAAAAATATTGTCAAGATCAAAGGAGTGCCTTCAAAGTACCAACAGTTTGCAATCAACTCAGTAGCTAAAAAGGGAATTCATAGAATAAAAAATTCCTATAATTTTTATGTCCATGACATTAACATTGACGCTACTTGTGACAGGCCCCTCATGGCCTTGCCCAGGAAACCTATGAGAACAAGTCTCTTGTTGGTTGCAATTGGCTATTTAATTATGTGCACCCTGGTTAAAACTTTATGCTACTACTTGTTTAACCTAGGAATGCAATTATGCATGCAAGAGTTGTTTTGACTTGAGCAAGTAGAAAATCATAAAACATTTATATAGCCTAGGCATTTCAATAAAAAACAATGTTCAAAGAGTCAAAGCATACAAAACCTTTATAGCATCAACATTAATCCTACACATAATAACTGTGTGTGGGTATTTAAACAATGGTAGACTATGCCCTACACCCAAAAGCAACCTTAGAGCCCATAACTCATTCATACACATTGGAGGCCATCAACATACAACATACATATACAAGACTAGTATTACTAAGATCCAATCAATTAGCTTTCACCTTAGATGAGAGATTCTAGTGGCAAGCCTCAATGATCCTCCACGTGCTCACTAGTCTTTGTGGCAAAAAAAACTTTAGTTAGAACAATAACAACTTAACTAACAAGTAGCCAAACACATCCAGAATCTCAAGGATTCTTTAAGCAATGTACCTGTAACAGAAACTACCACGACAATCCTAAATGGTTTTCAGGTCCATCAACCTCAATATCTGCACAACACAAAACTGAGGGAGTGAGAATCTTATGATTCTTAGAAAGGGATCTTCAACCTGCAAGGGAAACACTAAGGACAACACATATATATGTATATGTAATTTGATGTGAGCTCATACAGCGTGAGGCTAAACTTATGCATATATGTTTTAGTCCCTTGGGACTTGTCCTCACCCTAGTCCTCTTACAGGCATCACTACGTAGCTAGCGAGTTTTGGCCCCTAACTCGCTCCTACTAAGCCTTGGCTTACTGATGCAATAAGTTTAACCTTCCCTTGATTGTTGTGTAGGTGAACATGGTGGATGCACCTCACTTGAGTTCCAAGGAACTCACTAGGTGTATTAAGCCTCCACATAGTGCTTCAAGCCTTAGACTTGCCTATATCACTTGTGTACTAAGCTTCCACCTTAAACCTTTACCAAGAGTGCACTAGGTGTTTACTTATGCCTCAAGAAATCTCGCCTAGGCTACAAGTGCACTAAACCTTCACTTAAGGCAGAAACCTGTCCACTATTACTTAGTTCACACTAGTGAGTAGTAGTAACCATGGTTAGACCTATTTACTAGGTTCATTAGAACCTTCCTAGGTACACTAAAGTTCCCGTATTAGAGACTAAAATCTAGACGCCCAACTAGGCTTTTGATGGTACTAAATCTTGCACCCAACTAAAGGTACTCTGTTGTGGCCAAAATTTCCTTCATTTTGAGATAAAATAAATTTAAAATTCATCCATTCTAGGCTTGGTGAAGGCATGGAGGTGATAGTGCTACCTATTATCTTCGCATGGAATTTGAAATCACCTCAATCGGAGACCCAAGTGAAAAGTTATGAAGAAAACACTACCGGGTGTCATGGAGGCGATGGAGGCGATGACGCTTTGCCAATGAACGAAGATTTGTCGCCACAATACAAAGCACTTTGCAACTTTTGTGAAAAGCTTGGCGATGCATTGCTACCCTTGGTGATAAGTCCTTAGTTTTTTTGTGCCCCCAAATTCCAGATTTCGTGTGATAGGTACTTTAGAGCCATACAATACTTTCCAATGGTCCTAGGGGTGCCTTGAAATGCCTCAAACATTCATGTACACATGCACAAGGCAACAATGCACCACTTAAACCAAGCTTGCAATGCTCATAAGCATCAATCCAGGCAAGCCAAACACATTAGTCCACCACGATCAACACAACCCACCAACTAATGCTATTGCCAAAACTACTTGAATTCATCAAGCAACAACACCCAAATAGCATCAATTGAACTTAAAACCTTAAACCCCTTGCCTCAATTCCAAGCTACAAGCAAAGATCAAGCATTCCAAACCATTGAATAAGGTTCCACTTGGCTTGCCTAGGTTCCAAGCAATCAAATGTTTATAGCATCAAAACAACAACCAATAAGCAAATCCCATGCATCAAAATGCCAAGCAAACAAGAAATCATCAAGTATTTCAGCTTACCTCACGCTCAAATCATGCCCATGCAAGAAAAATATGATTCCAAGCTTCCAATGCATGAATCCCACTTGAAATGAGCCACCCATTTCTTATACACCCCTTGGGCCTTCCATTTTCACCAAAAGAACAAGGATTGGAGGTAGAATTGAAGGAGAAATAAAGGGAGAAGGATGGAGCTCAGGTTTGAAGAGGAAAAGATGAATAGTAATAGCCCAAGCCTTACCTTTACCATTTGTAAAGCCCTTTGATCCAACAAGTCCCCAAACTTTTATTAAGTTGTCAAAAAGAACCCATTCCCCAAATAGTAACCTTTGGTCAAAACTTGGCCAAACCTTCAACACTTACACAAATTTTCAGGTGCTAAGCAAGGGTTAGGTGTTAAAACATGTTTTAACTCTCAGGACTTGGCCCGATACCTCAAGATGCAACATTACCATTTTACCCCTAGACCTCTTTTGATGCCATATTCTCCTCGGAACCTAGTAACCCTTAACTAACTTGCTTGAACTTGCTAAAAGAACTTAAAATGAGATATTGAACTAGGGGTTTATTAATTTATACAACTTAAATGAGCTTCCAACTAGGAGGGCTATAACATTCTCCCTACCTTGGAGAATTTGGTCCTCCAAATTTAATCTCCCCACATTAGAGATGCAATCCTAGGATAAAATGCCAACATATCCCAAATAAACGTACCAAAGGGAGTCTATTCCATAACAACCTTTTTGGCGATAAGCTAACCGACTCATTTGGCTAATTCTCCAAGGCACTTGAATCGGGTTCTGTCCCATATAAGTATGATGGTTAGTGCCATACTTTGTGCTCATACCCAAAGGCATTCCAAGAATTGCCAACTATTCTCCCCACCTTTGCCTGACCTTACATGGTCTAAAGTACCTTGTGCAGTTTCACCTTTCAAGACTATGGTTTGGGTTTTTACTACCCCTGGCACGTAATGTTACTAAAGGACACCCAACATCTTAACCTGTCCTAAGGAAACCGCTGGCCACAACTTTTTAACACTTATCCCTCTACTTGAGCGTCCTAGTGCAAGTTAAGCTTAACAAGTTTTGAAAACTTATCCACTAACCTTGCACTGATAGTTTCCTACTTAAAGCTCTATACTGACCAACCTCCTCATCTTTATCTTTCGTGTTAAATCCATTAGTGTAAGCTAACTTAACAAGTTAAACTTGTGTGTTAACGTTTACACTAAAAAAGATTCACTCTAGGTTCAGCACTAATGTCTTTGTACCAAACCACTTAGTGTAAGCTAGCTTAACGAGCATACAACTCATGCACTATTTTTTACACAAGTAGTTCCTTACTCTAGGTTTGGTACTTGACAACTCCCAACGATCATTAGACTGAGTGTGTGACTAGTGTCCATTGGCCTCACCACATACACCACTAGCACTCTAAGGCATACTCTGCTCCAAGCTCCACTATACTGTAGGGCTTTTCCCATTAGTGACTTATTGAGAGTTGCAAGTCTCAACACACCCTAGAATACGAGTCTTCAAATGCTACCCTCAGATAGCCTTTATGCAACAGGCTTGTTGGTGCATTAAGCAAGATACCTATACACCACCTGAGCATAGTGATCCTACTGCCTTCACTACTATGAAGTCTTTTACACCCTCATGCCTACCAGAGAAAGCTTGTCTGGCATGAGTGCTATGATCTCCAAGTAACTAGCAACACTATGGCTTTGTCCATGCTCCCTCAGCTTAGGCCTCCCAGCACTCAGTGGTTAAGCTACTGACATGCTACCAAAGCCAAAGGTCTTGATGCTTCAGCTGCTCACTTGGAGTATTCTAGGTGGCCAAAGCCTACATAGTAAGTCTCTTTACTCCCCGCAGTTGAAGCCCAACATCCTACACACACAAGATTAGAAACTCAAGTGTGTCCCTAGTACATTTTCTTTTCAACCATTAGTAATCACTCTTTCCCTAAAGCACCTATGGGGTCCTTAGCAAAGTTACAAGGTACTACCAAATCTTGGGCAAACCTAGGCATCCTTTGCTAGCTAGCAAACTAGACACCTCGGCCTTCGTCACTAGGCTCAACTACGCCTTTTATCTTGCTTGACTTCTTGACCACCTGATAGGCCTCCTAAACTCTAACACTGTCAAGCAACTCCTCAATGACCATCCATCACTTAGCCCATGGTTACAAAGAACCATGTCCACCGTCAATACTCAACTACCATACCATGACTACACTGCATCATTTTCACATCAAAATGATGCACTCATGGCTTTTCCTATATAACTTACCTTATCTGTGGAAGAACCAATCTCATTACCATTCCAAATAACTATTGGGAGGTGGTTAGCCATATAAAACCTCTCGGGTGGCTCGTCCGTGGTAATTCCACTTAGTGCACTTACTGGCCCTTAACTAATCTTGCAAATCATTAGTCTTTCCTTTACAAGGAACTAAGGTCAAGTGAGTTGCACTAACTTTAGGCCTAAAACTAGCCTAACCAAACTTTCACTGACCAAGGTTCAAGCCCTCAACCTTCCCTTACTCCAGAGAACACAACAGCTACTGAAGTCATTGCACAACATGTGAGCACAATTGTACCTATACTAGACCTAGCACTTTTGATTACCAAACAATATATTTAACTAGGTGGGAGATTATTTGTCCTTTTGGCTACTTGTGAGTTACCTCTCAATTGGTCATAGTGAAACTTTCCTTTTGGGTACTTCTTAAACGTTACTCTAAAGGGTTAAGGCAAACATCCTCATTTATATTTCTAGCATCACGTGGTCATTCTGACCCAATGGTTCTTTACTTCACTAAACCTACGGTATTAACACAGAGCAACACATGAGACCTCCACAACTTCTTCAATTCCACTCAGGACTTAGTCCTTACTCGACGTGACTAGCTTCACTAGCTGAGTCATTCTTCTTCCACAAGTCATCTAAGTGGCCTTCGACCCTAGTTAACTGCGGGATGTTGAACACAAGTCACCGGCTATCCCTCGATCCATGGCAATCAATCCTATTGCTTAGGCTTTTTCACTTTCTTTTGGTGGCCGAGCAAAACCCCAACAATAACTTTACTCTGAAAAAGTCAACCCTAGGGTATATAGCTAATGGATGAACAAACCTATCCATCTATTTACCCTTAGAGGACTTCCTTACTCCTTACTTTGTCGCATAGTAACCTCTTGCGTTCAATGGTTAAAAGTGAATTAAAAACTTTCCTTCTTACCTTTTTGGCATCTAACTGAACTGCTTCATTGCTTGGTTACTGTAAGGAACTCATGCATTCTTCTAGCCAGTCATTTGCCACCAAGTAGGCCAACCAAACAAGTCAAGGAAGAAGACAACCTATGGAACCTTAGAATTTTTCTAATCTAAGGCATTTAAGCCTCTACTTATGTGTTTTCATGCACTTGTAATTGGGTCATGGGGTTTTAGGTATTGCCCAATACTTGGTGCATTTTTAGGTCCTAATGCGCTTGGGTTGACGCTTAACCCCGCTTGAAACTACCACCAAACTAGCCAAATAAAAGTATGCCACTAACTGATGCTAGAAATTAGCAAGTAAATAACAAACTACTAGTGGGAGGGTTAAGGCTTACCTCGCACTAGCCACACACTGCCCATAATTTCACTATGGCTACCAGTCACACTATGCTATTGGCTACCTACTTTGACTACTTAACTAATCGAAGCAAACTTTAAATTATTGCCCTGGTGAACTAGGTCGACTCCATATGGCAACAGCTACTAGGGACAAACTTCCTAGGTTGGCTTTAACTTAATTGAGCCCACAAATGACACTAGCCCAATGATTACTTGGACCATTGGTAATAGTTCCTAGGTGTAACCTAATAGGCTTGCACTCTTTGCACCTTAGGCTTAAGCCCCTCTCTTACATGATCTTTTTTTTGTTCTTCAGTTTCTAGTTGACTTTGGCACTACGGCCATGTTGGCCATGCTCTTACTAGGTTAGGTGAGCCAACCTCCACCTTGCTAACCCATGCTCCTACATACTAGCTTAAGGCATTTGTGGTCTTGGCTTCAAGCTGCTAATCTCAAAACAAAGTTATGAGAGTGCTTTACTCTATTTCGTAGCCGCTTGACCAAGTGCTGGTTTCTCGATCAACTCATCTTTAGCTCTTTTTGGTAACCTAACCCGTCCAAACTGGTGGGATCAAGTTTTGACGCAACGGGAGTAACCAAGCTGGCCTTATGGTATTCTCCACCTCAAAGGTTTCTACAGCTTCCCAGTCCAATGGATCATGTAGCCTACCTCGCATTGAGGTTCCATAATAATTTCCTATGATGGTGGCCACACAACTTCCTAGTCCAAGCTGTTCTTTATACCTTGAAGCAAGTCAAGTTACCTACCCTAATGGTGCCACACTGGAATACTAGGATCCATTGCTGGACTTCTAGCATGCAAATCGCAACTAACCTAGGTTCCACCACCGCAACCTACAGCCAAAGCCAGATGACAACTTACATATGTTTGTTAGTACTAACAACCCTAGCACATGGATCACAACTTAGATCTCATTCCCTAGCCTCCAATGCTTATAAACCGAGCTCTAATTCCAAACTAA
This sequence comes from Aquilaria sinensis, assembly GCA_005392925.1. NCBI lineage: Eukaryota > Viridiplantae > Streptophyta > Magnoliopsida > Malvales > Thymelaeaceae > Aquilaria > Aquilaria sinensis. The sequence goes on along the minus strand of SMDT01000269.1, from coordinate 113,984 downwards.
GACAGCCTCTTAAGGCCCTGCTCGGGAAACCTGTGAAAACAAGGCTTATTCTAGTTATAATTGGCTAATTAATTATGTGCACCCTGGTTAAACTTTTATTCTACTAGTTGTTTAACCTAGGAATGCAATTATGCATGCAAAGTGAATTAGAAAATCATAAAACATTCATATAGCCTAGGCATTTTGATAGAAACCAATGTTCAAAGATTCAAAGCATATAAAACCTATATAGCATCAATATTAATCCTACACATAATTAACCACATGTGGCATTTAAACAATGGTAGATTATACCCTACACCTAAAAGTAACCCTAGAGCCCATAACTCTATTCATAGATATTGGAGCCCATTATCATACAACATATATATACAAGACTAGTATTACTAGGATCCAATCAACTAACATCCTCCTTAGATGAGAGATCCTGGTGGCAAGCCTCAATGATCCTCCATGTGCTCACTAGCCTTTGTGGCCAAGAAAACTTTAGTTAGTACAATAACAACTTAACTAACAAGTAGCCAAACAAATCTAGAATCTCAAGGATTCTCTAAGCAATGTACCTGTAACAAAAACTACAGGACAATCCAAAGTGATTGTCAAGTCCATCAGCCTCAATATATGCAAAACACAAAACTGAAGGAATGAGAATCTTATGATTCTCAGTAAGGGATCTTCAATCCGCAAGGAAAACACTGAGGACAACACACACACACAGATATATATATATGTAATCTGATGTAAGCTGATACAGTGTGAGGCTAAACTTATTCACATACATTTCAGTCCTTTGGGACTTGTCCTCTGCCTAGTCCTCTTATAGGCGTCCCTCTGTACCTAGGGAGTTCTAGCCCCTAACTCGCTCCTCGTAAGTCTTGGCTTACTGATGCAATAAGTTTAACCTTCCTTCAATTGTTGTGCAGGTGAACATGGTGGATGCACCCCGCTTGAGTTCTAAGGAACTCACTCAGTGTACTAAGCCTCCACATAGTGCCTTAAGTCCTTAGAATTGCTTACGTCACTTGTACACTAAGCTTCCACCTTAAACCCTTACCAAGAGTGCACTAGGTTTTCACTTGTGGCTTAAGAAATCTCACCTAGGCTACAAGTTCACTAAACCTTCATTCAAGGCACAAACATATCCACCATTACTTGGTTCACACTAGTGGAGTAACAGTGACCATGGTTGGACTCATTTACTAGGTTCTTTAAAACCCTCCTAGGTGCATTAAGATTCTCACGTCAGAGCCTCAAATCTGCATGCCCAATTAGGCTTTTGATGGTACTAAACCTTGCAACCACCTAAAGGTGCTCTATTATGGCCAAACCTGCCTTCATTTTGAGATAAAATAAACTTAAACTTGGGCCATTCTAGGCTTGGTGAAGGCACGAAGGAGTTAGTACTACTTCTTAGCTTTGCATGGAATTTGGAATTGCTTCAATCGGAGACCCGAGTGAAAAGTTATGAAGAAAACACTACCGGATGTCAAAGTTGTTACGGCAATGTGTCACCAATGAACGAAGACACGTCGCCACAATATAAAATGCTCTGGAACTTTCATGAAAAGCTTAGGGATCATTGCTAGCCCTTGGCAATAAATCCTTAGCTATTTCGTGCCCAAAAATTCCAGATTTCGTGGGATAGGTACTTTCGGGCCTTCCAAGACCTTCCAATTGTCCTAAGGACTCCTTGAAATGCCTCAAACATTCATGTACACATGGACAAGGCCACAATGCACCATTTAAACTAAGCTTGCAATGCTCATAAGCATCAGTCCAAGAAGCCAAACACATTAGTCCACCACAATCAGCACAACCCACCAACTAATGCTATTGCCAAAACTACTTGAACTCATCAAGCAACAACACCCAAATAGCATCAATTGAACATAAAACCTTAAACCCATTACCTCAACTCCAAGCTACAAGCAAAGATCAACCATTCCATGCCAATGAATAAGGTTCCACTTGGTTTGCCTAGGTTCCAAGCAATCAAATGTTCATGGCACCAAAATAACAACAAATAAGAAAAATCATCAAGGATTTTAGCTTAACTCACATTCCAATGATACCCATGTAAGAAAAATGTGATTCCAAGCTTCCAATGCATGAATTCTACTTGAAATGAGCCACCCATTTCTTATACACCCTCAGGGAACATTTCATTTTCACCAAGGGAACAAGGATTTGAGGTAGAATTGAAGGAGAAAACAAGAGAGAAAGAGGAAGCTTGGGTTTAAAGAGGAAAAGATGAATAGTAGCAGCCCAAGCCTCACTTTTACCATTTATAAAGCCCTTTGTTCCAATAAGTCACCAAACTTTTATTAAGTTGTCAAAAAGAATCCTTTCCCCAAACAGTAACATTTGGTCAAAACTTGGTCAAACCTTCAACATTTAAACAAATTTTTGTGTGCTTAGCAAGGTTTAGGTTTTAAAACATGTTTTGACTCTCAGGACTTGGCCCGACACCTCAAAATGCAAAATTACCAGTTTTCCCCTAAACCTCTTTTGATGCCATATTCTCCTCAAAACCTAGTAACCTTTAACTAACTTGCTTGAACTTTCTAAAAGAACTTAAAATGAGGTATTGAACTAGGGATTTACTAATTTATATGACTTAAATGAGCTTCCAACTAGCAGGGCTGTAACATTTTCCCTACCTTGGAGAATTTGGTCCTCCAAATTTAATCTCCCCACCTTAGAGACGCTATCCTCGGATACAGTGCCAATGTATCCCGAATGAACCTACCAAGAGGAGTTTATTCCATAACAACCGTCTCAACGATGAACTACCTGACTCACTTAGCTAATGCCCTAAGGCACTTAAATCGGGTTTTGTGTCATATAGGTACTATGGCTAGTGCCATACTTTGTGGTTATACCCAAAGCTATAACAATAACTGCTAACTATTCTCCGCACCGTTGCCTGACCTTATATGGTTCAAAGTACCTTAGTGTAATTTCACCTATCAAGGTTATGGTATGGTCTTTTACTACCTTTGTCACGTAATGTTACTGAAGGACACCCAACATCTCAACTTGTCCTAGGGAAACCGGTGACCACAACTCTTCAACACTTATCCCTATGCCCGAGCTTCCTAGTGCAAGTAAACTTAACAAGTTTTGAAAACCTATCCACTAACGTTGCACTGATAGTTACCTACTTAAAGCTCTATACCAACCAGCTTCCTCCTTTTGTCTTTTGAGCTAAACCCACTAGTGTAAGCTAACTTAACAAGTTTATCATATATGTCAACAGTTACACTAAAAAAGATTTACTTTAGGTTTAGCACTAATGCCTTTGTACGAAGCCAATTAGTGCAAGCTAGCTTAACAAGCATACAACTCATCCACTATTTTTCACACAAGTAGTTCCTTACTCTAGGTTTGGTACTCGACAACTCCCAATGATCATTAGACTAAGTGTGTCACTAGTGTACTATGGCCTCATCCCGTACACCACTAGCACTCTAAGGCATACTCTGCTCCAAGCTCTACTATACTCAAGGGCTCTTCCAATTAATGACTTACGGAGAGTGGCAAGTCCCGACACGCCCTAGAGTAAGAGTCTTCAAATGCTCCCCTCGAACAACCCCTATGTAATGGGCATACTGGTGCATTAAGCAAGTTGCCTATGCACCACCCGAGCACTGTGATCCTACTGCCTTCGCTACTATAGAGCCTTTCATACCTTCATGCCTACCAGAGAAAACTTCTTTCGCATGAGTGCTAAGATCTCCAGGGGCCTTATCTGTGCTCCCTCATTTTAGGCTTCCTAGCACTTATTGGTCAAGCTAATGACATGCTACCCAAGCCAAAGTTCTTGATGCTTTAGCCACTCACTCAGAGTACTCTAGGTGCTCGAAGCCTACACACTAAGTCCCTCCATTCCCCAGCACTTGGAGCCTAACATCCTACACACATAAGATTAGATTCTCAGGTGCATCCCTAGTACACTTGCTTCTCAGCTATCAGCACTCACTCTATGCCTAAAGCACCCATGGGGTCCTTAGTCGAGTTACAAAGAACTACCAAATTATAGGCGAACCTAGGCACCCTTTGTTAGCTAGCAAACTAGAAACTTCAGCCTCAGTCACTCGCCTCCACCATGGCTTCTGTCTTATTGGATTCCTTGACCACCTCATAGGCCGCCTAACCCCTAACACTTTCAAGCAACTCCTTAACGACCATCCATCACTTAGCCCATGGTTACAAAGAAACATGTCCACCGTCAATACTCAGCTACCATACCATGACTGCATTGCGTCATACTCATATTGAAACAATGCACTCATGGATTTTCTTATATAACTTACCTTCTTAATGGAAGAACAAATCTCACTACCACTCCAAATAACTATCGAGAGGTGGTTAGCCATATAAAACCTCTCGGGTGGCTTGTCAGTGGTAATTCTACTTAGTGCACCCACTAGCCCTTAACCAATCTTGCAAGTCACTAACTTTTCCTTTACAAAGAACTAGGGTCAAGTGAGTTGCTCTAACTTTAGGCCTAAAACTAGCCTAACCAAACTCTCGCTGACCAAGGTTCAAACCCTCAACTTTCCCTTACTTCAGTGAACACAACTGTACTTATACTAGACCTTGCATTTTTTATTACCAAACAACATATTTAACTAGGTGGGAGATTACTTCCCACTTTGGCTACTTGTGAGTCACCTTTTGACTAGTCATAGTGAACTTTTCCTCATGGACACTTCTCGAACACTACTCCAAAGGGTTAAGGCAAACATCCTCCTTTCTATTTTTGGCATCACCTGGTCATTTTGAGCCAATGGTTCCTTACTCCACTAAACCTACTAGCATTAACAGGGAGCAACACATGTGATCCCATAACTTCCTCAATTTTACTCAGGACTTAGTCATTACCCTACTCGACTAGAATCATTAACCAAGTCTTTCTTTTTCCACAAGTCATCTAAGTGGCCTTCGACCCTACTTCACCTCGGGATGTTGAGCACAAGTCATTGACTATCCCTCAGTCTATGGTAGTGAATCCTAGTGCTTGGCCTTTCTCACTTCTTTCTAGTGGTCGAGCAAAACCCCAGTAATAACTTTACTTTGACAAAGTCAACCCTAGGGTATACAGCTAGCGAATGAACAAACCCATCCATCCATTTACCTTCAGAGGACAAAGTCAACCCTAGGGTATACAGCTAGCGAATGAACAAACCTATCCATTCGTTTACCGTCGAAGGAGTTTTTTACTCTTTATTTTGTCACACAGTTACCTCCTGCATTCAATGGTTAGAAATGAATTAAAAACTTTCCTGCTTACCTTTTTAGCATATAACTGAACTGCTTCACTACTTGGTTACTCTAAAGAGATCATCCATTCTTCTAGCAAATCATTCATTACCAACTAGGCCAACCAAATAGCTCAAGGAAGAAGACAACCTATGAAACCTTAGAATTTTTCCAATCTAAGGCATTTAAGTTTCTACTTCTGTGGGTTCATGCACTAGCAAATAGGTCCTAGGGTTTTAGGTATTACCTAATGCTTGGTGCATTTTTTGGTCCCAATGCACTTGGGTTGGCCCTTAACCTAGTTGAAACTACCACCCAACCAGCCAAACAAAAGTATGCCAGTAGTTGATGGCATAAAGTACCAAGTAAATAACAAATTACTAATGGGAGGTTCAGGGCTTACCTTGCGCCACACATTGCCCATAATTTTAATATGGCTACTAGTCACACTCAGTTGGTGGCTGCCTACTTCGACCACTTAACTAATCGAAGCAAAGCTTTAAACTATTGCTCTATTGTACTAGGTTGACCCCTTGTGGCAATAGCTACTGGGGACAAACTTCCTAGGCTAGCTTTAACTTAACTGAGCCCACAAATGACACTAGTCCAATGACCGGTTGAACCATTGGTAATAGTTCCTAGGTGCAACCTAAGAGCCATGCACTCTTTGCACCCTGGGCTTAAGCCTTTCTGCTACATGATCCATTTTTTGTTTTGCAGTCTCTAGTTGACTTTTGCACTATGCGCATGTCGCCCATGCTCTTACTAGGTTGGGTGAGCCAACCTCCACCTTGCCAACTCATGCTTCTATGTACTAGCTCAAGGCATTTGTGGTCAGGGCTTCAAGCTCCTACTCTCAAAAGAAAGGTATGAGAGTGCTTTACTTCATTTCGTAGCCTACTTGACCAAGTGCCTGTCTCTCGATTAGCGCATCCTCAACTTATTTCTTGTAGCCTAACCCATCCAAACTAGTTGGTTCAAGTTTTGACAAAATGGGAGTAAATAAGCTGGCTTATGGTACTCCCTACCTGAGAGCTTTCCATATCCTCCCAGTCCAATGGATCATGCAGACTACCTTGCATTGAGGTTCGATAATAATTTCCTCGGTTGGTGGTCGGATCCCAACTACCTACTTCAAGGTGTTCCTTATACCTCGGATCAAGTCAAGTTACCTACCCCAATGGTGCCACACTAGATTACTAGGATCTATTGTTGGACCTCTAACATCCAAATCACAACTAACCTAGGTTCACCATCAAAATCTGCTGCCAAAGCCAGATGACAACTCACATATGTTTGTTAGTACTAACTACCCTAGCACATGGATGACAACCTAGATCTCAGTCCTTAGCCTCCAATGTCTATGAACTGAGCTCTAACACCAAGCTGGCATGGCCTTTCAAGGCCCTGCCCAGGAAACCTATGAGAACAAGTCTCATGTTAGTTGCAATTGGCTAATTAATTATGTGCACCCTTGGTTAAAACTTTTTGCTGCTAATTGTTTAACCTAGGAATACAATTATGCATGAAAGAGTTGCTTTGACTTGAGCAAGTAGAAAATCATAAAACATTTATATAGGTAGGCATTTCAATAAAAACCAATGTTCAAAGAGTCAAAGCATACAAAACCTTTATAGCATCAACATTAATCCTACATATAATTAACCGTGTGTAGGCATGTAAATAATGGTTGACTATGCCTTACACCCGAAAGCAACCCTAGAGCCCATAACTCTATTCACACACATTGGAGGCCATCAACATGCAACATGCATATGCAAGACTAGTATTACTGAGATCCAATCAACTACCTTCCACCTTAGATGAAAGATTCCGGCGGCAAACCTTAAGGATCCTCCACGGGCTCGCTAGACTTTGTGGCCAAGAAAACTCTAGTTAGTACAATAACAACTTAACTAACAAGTAGCCAAACAAATCTAGAATCTCAAGGATTTTATAAGAAATGTACCTATAGCAAAAACTACCATGAAAATCCTAGAACCCTACACCCGAAAGCAACCCTAGAGCCCATAACTCTATTCACACACATTGAAGGCCATCAACATACAACATGCATATACAAGACTAGTATTACTGAGATCCAATCAACTACCTTCCACCTTAGATGAAAGATCCCGGTAGCAAACCTTAACGATCCTCCACATGCTCACTAGACTTTGTGGCCAAGAAAACTCTAGTTAGTACAATAACAACTTAACTAACAAGTACCCAAACAAATATAGAATCTCAAGGATTCTATAAGAAATGTACCTATAGCAAAAACTACCACGAAAATCCTAAAAGATTGTTGGGTCCATTAACCTCAATACCTACACAACATAAAACTGAGGGAGTGAGAATCTTATGATTCTTAGTAAGGGACACTGAAGACAACACAAATATATGTATATGTAATCTGCTGTGAGCTCATACAGTGTAAGGCTAAACCTATGCACATACATTTTTGTCCCTTAGGACTTGTTCTCTACCTTGTCCCTTTATGGGCGTCACTTCATATCTAGCAATTTCTGACCCCTAACTCGCTCCTAGTAAGCCTTGGCTTATTGACACAATAAGTTTAACCTTCCTTCGATTGTTGTGTAGGTGAACATGGTGGATGCACCTCATTTGAGTTCCAAGGAACTCACTAGGTATACTAAGCCTCCACATAGTGCCTCAAGTCCTTAGACTTGCCTAGGTCACTTGTGTTCTAAACTTCCCCTTAAACCCTTACTAAGAATGCCCTAGGTTCTCATTTGTGCCTCAAGAAATCTTGCCTAGGCTACAAGCGCGCTAAACCTTGACTCAAGGCACAAACCTATCCTCCATTACTTGGTTTAGACTTGTTACTCACTTTGGGTTAGTCCAGTTATGGTGCCAAAATTGTGCATTTAAAATCCCAAGATTGGTATGTCCTATAGACCATCAGAACAATACCTTTATTGTGCATACCCAAGTGGCCCTCTTAGGCATTATGTGAATACATGCATATTGGTCAAACCATTATACACTTATTCCCATTTTATGCACATCATGGCAACAAGGAAGAAAAACACTAGCAAAAGTCTTCATCTTGGCTACCATACATTAGGCAATCTTGTTAAGTTCATGTTTCCAGCCACAGCACCCGAACTTTTCTAAAAAACTGTATTAATTTAGCCATGTAACCCCTTGTTTTTTTTTTTGCTTCATTATCAAGCAAAGTATTTAAAAAAAACAAGGAATTTGGTTTTACATAGCCCACCTATTGACCAAGTTATGGATTTTTTAAGTTGGTTATAAAAGTTTGACCAAATAAACAGTAACTTAACCAAATTTGCAACATCATGAATTTGGCTACAGGGCTCCAAATGAAGAAATTCCAAGGCCCAGTTAAACCTCTAGATGTAATCTAGGTGTGATAAAAATTTCATACCAAGATTCATTCTACATAGGAGGATATAGAACCTTGAGTGCAGAGTCAAAATTTTGGTGACTTTATGACCATTTTTCCCATACAAAATTTCGTAAGTGTGCAAATACTTCATTCACAATGGGTAAGCCCTCCAAGACTATCCCATACATGTCCAATATACATAGGAATTACATTCTCTTGCATCTAGCAACTTTATATCACCAAAACAGAATTTAAAAGTAAACAGCCTATCATTCACCCTTAAGCAGCTTTGCACCACATCACATACATAGCCAAAACATTACTCAAATGTTCACATACTTGTCTCATTTTACATACACTACATGTACATGCATACATGCACTATATAATGGTCTTAACCAAGCTAAATATGCACCCTAAGTTACAGGAGTGCTTGAGACACAATGGACTCCAGAAACAGGATGCTGGACAGCAGCTGCATAACACAATAAGCACCATCACTAAAAATACCAAATGTGCTCCTAAAATCACCAAACTTTTCAGATCATAAATAGACACATGGAATTTAATGTAACTGAAATTTCAAATCAAAACTCAAGCGAAAAAGGTCAATTTGAATGTGATCTTTCTGCTAGACTTGAAATGGCAGAATTGAGGGGAGTAAGTTTCATTCTGAAACTTAGTAAAGGAAACACTTGGTTTCTTAAGGAAATGTGACCCTCGTTAAAACCTGCATCCAACGACACTAAAACACAAAACAAAAATGCATATATATAAGATATAGCAACCAAATACAGCAGCCATTCACAACCAACAAACACATGAAATGTGGCAGCAACATAAACCATAGGTTAGTCCATAAAACATGCAATAAGCTTAAGCAAATCACTATGGCAGCCCTCTTATTGCTAATTCTTGGTCTTAGGGGGATTTTAACACTATTTCATACTAACTTTGGGCTCTAGAAACCCTAAAATTCACTGCTATCACGGTGCACTTCACACTAGGCCACAAAACCTTTACTAAGTGCACTCCCCTCACTAAGCTTGGTTCATCAAGCACTTGGCTCTCTTCCAAGCTTAGCCTTAGCTCCATGGATGATTGGAAATACAGTAAACATTCCATGAGAGCAAGAGAACTCCTTTCCAAGATGAGTAGGCCAAATTTGAAGCTTGATCCTTGAAGTATTCAAGCAATAGCTCTAGTTTGCTTGCAATTGCTTTCTTTTGCCCTCAATTTCAATCTTGGAGGTATGGTGGCTATTGAGGAGGTTTGGAAGAAGTGTTGAGGAGGGTGGTTGTTGGTTGGGTTGAATATGAGAGAAGAAAAATTGAGTTTGGCTTCTTAAATTAGCTTTAGGGCACTAAACATCCTTATTAGCCTTAATCATGCTTTATGTCATTTTCTTTGCCCATAAGCATGATTTCTTTGTCCTAAACTAATTGGTTCACATTTTTCCCACATTTTTTACTATTCTTCAAGCCATAGCCGCCTCCCCCATGGTGGGAAAACTCCACAATTCCACCCTTTGACTTAAGTCAAAAGCTTGAACACTTTAAGGTTTACACTAAGACATTTAGGTCCTTAATGGCTTTAGTGTTTCCTTTGTCCAAACTTGTATTTCATAAGCAATTTGGTCCTCCAATAGCACTTTCATATTTTTCATATCCTTCCCAAACTCTCCAAGGCTCTTGCTTGAGAGTTTTGCAATTAAGTACCCAAATTTCCAAAACCTTACAAAAAGTTCCATAGGTTACTTGAAAAACCAGCAATCCTTAAGGCTTTTCTTGGGGGCTAAGTTACCAACTTAGAACACTTTTAAGGAAGTGTTCATTATACCTTTTACCCCTCATACTTCAATCACTATGAAGAGCATTACACAGTATAATGGTTTTTTTACCATTATGCCACACTTATAATTCTCTCATTTTTGTGGGGTAGTAACAAGACTAGTGGAGTAGCAATGACCATGGTTGGACTCATTTACTAGGCTCTTGAGAACCTTATTCGATACACTAAGGTTCCACATTGGAGCCTCAAATCTGCATGCCCAACTGGGCTTCTGATGGTACTAAACATTGCACCCAACTAAAGGTGCTTTATTGTGGCCAAACATGTGTTCATTTTGAGATAAAATAAATTTAAACTTGGGCCATTCTAGGCTTGGTGAAGGTGTAGAGGTAATAGTGCTACCTCTTAGCTTCCCGTGCAATCTAGAATCATCTTAATCAGAGACCCGAGCAAAACGTTATGAAGAAAACACTACCAGGTGTCAAAGTTGTCGCGGCGACGTGTCGCCAATGAATGAAGATGTGTCGGCACAATACAAAATGCTCTAGAACTTTCATGAAAAGCTTGGCAATGCATTGCCAACCCTTGGCAACACGTTAGCAGCTATTTTGTGCTTAGAAATTCTAGATTTCACGTGATAGATACTTTGGGGCCTTCCAAGACCATCCAATGGTCCTAAGGACACCTTGAAATGCCTCAAGCATTCATGTACACATGCACAAGGCCACAATGCACCACTTAAATCGAGCTTGCAAAGCTCATAAGCATCAATCCAAGCAAGCTAAACACACTAGTCCACCACGATCAACACAACCCACCAACTAATGCTATTGCTAAAACTACTTGAATTCATCAAGCAACAACACCAAAATAGCATCAATTGAACATAAAATGATAAGCCCCTTACCTCAATTCAAAGCTACAAGCAAAGATCAAGCATTCCACACTAATGAATAAGGTTCCACTTTCTTTTCCTAGGTTCTAGGCAATCAAATGTTCATGGCATCAAAATAACAACAAATAAGCAAAACCCATTGCATCAAAAGGCCAAACAAAGAAGAAATCATTAAGGATTTCAAGTTGCCTCAAATTCAAATGAAGCCCATGTAAGAAAAACATGATTCCAAACCTCCAATGCATGATTCCACTTGAAATGAGCCACCCATTACTTATACACCCTTTGGGCCTTCCATTTTTGCCAAGAGAACAAGGATTTGAGGTAGAATTGAAGGAGAAATCAAGGGAGAATGAGGGAGCTCAGGTTTGAAGAGGAAAAGATGAATAGTAGCAGCACAAGCCTCACCTTTACCATTTATAAAGGCCATTGTTCCAATAAGTCCCCAAACTTTTATTAAGTTGTCAAAAAGAACCCCTTCCCCAAATACTAACCTTTGGTCAAAACTTGGTCAAACCTTCAACACTTAAATGAATTTTTGGATGCTATGTAAGGGTTAAGTTTTAAAACATTTTTTGACTCTTAAGACTTGGCTTGGCACCTTAGGATGCAAAATTACCATTTTACCCCTAGACCTTTTTTGATGCCATATTCTCCTTAAAACCTAGTAACCCTTAACTAACTTACTTAAACTTGCTAAAAGAACTTAAAATGAGGTATTGAACTAGGGATTTATTAATTTATAGGACTTAAATGAGCTTCCAACTAGGAGGGCTATAACATTCTCCTCATCTTGGAGAATTTGTTCCTTCAAATTTAATCTCCCCACATTAGAGACACAATCCTAGGATACACTACCAAAGTATCCTGAATGAACCTACCAATGGGAGTCTATCCCATAACAACCCTCTTGGCGATGAACTACCAGACTCACTTAGCTAATGCCCTAAGGCACTTGAATCGGGTTCTGTCTCATACAGGTACTATGGCTAGTGCAATACTTTGTGCTCATACCCAAAGGCATACCAAGAATTGCAAATTGTTCTCCACTTTAAGTTTCATCCTAAAGTGGTCTCTTACCTTCTAAAGTGTATATTAAAGTCCCCTACATTCCTTAACTTGTCCTACTTTGGTTCATTCCATTAGTTAAGCCGTTATTTTGGATGGAAAATGCCCATATGCCACCCACTTTGCCATGTGTCATCCTGTGTCATAAAAATGAGTGACAAAAATGGAAGAACATTAAGTATGAGGCTAAAATTAATAAAAATACACAATATTAAGGACTTAAGAGATATTTTAACTATAATCACCTTTTTTTCCCAAATGCTCGACCACCTCCATCACGCACCCTAGTGCCACCGCCAGCCCTATTTTGATACTGACTCTATTGTTGTCTACCAAGTCCTTAGCCCCTCCTTTCTCCGTTGTCTCCCCTTTATGCTTTCTCTTTCCCCTGATCCTAGAGCTTCCATCGATACCCATCTTGCCTCTCTACCTTCAACCCCAGATGAAAATCACAATGTTCGCTTTCCTCATTCTCAAACATCCTCTAGTCCAATGGCATTTTGGCAGATGCTAGGTTTTTTAAAGATTTTGAGGTGGAGCCAAGGAAGCTGTTGGTGGAGGTCCGCCATCTGTTAGTATCATTAGGAACCAGTGTTGCCACTTCTGTAATGTCATCAATCTCGACTATTAAAACTAGGCCAAAATAAGGAAGTTCTAAATCTAGTTTCCTTTCAATTTCCTAAACTTGTTTATTTCTATCGGTTGTTGAAAAATTCAAATTCCAAAATCTTTCCCAGTTCTTTCCTCAATGAAATCCTATATTCCTAGCTCAGGAGCAGAGCTAGATTTTTCAGCATGCGGAGAATTAGGGTGTTTGAAGAATCCAAGGTTTTTTTGCATTCGGGAGTAGAAATCCATGGATATCTCCAGTTGCAAGCAAGCAAAAAATGTACACAACACTGCGATCTTATAGGTGAATGCTGGGTTTGTCGATTGAATAAAAAATGTTAGAATTGTTGGGTTTCGGGAGCCAAACAGTGCAGCAGAATTTAACCGAAACCCTCCAGGATCCAAGTGAAACGGGGTAAACCGAGTGTTCAAAAATTTTCATACCTAATTTTCGGTTGAGATCTCTCACTCAATTGTAGAGTCGAATCAAAAAACCTGAATAGTTGACCTGTTCAAGCTCTCTATGGTATCCACACGAGCCTCTCGGGATCACCACGCTTCCACCACATCCCAGCAGATGCATTTCTTTTGTGCTCACAGTGCTAGCTTGCGTCCTCCAAGGAATTGCAAGAGAAGAGTGTGGCTATCCTTTTGGGAGGCTAGGGCAAGAAGCCTTGAATTTCTCACTAAAAGTTGTATTTATAGTGAGGCTCAACTTCTAGGCCTAATGGGTTTCAAAGCCCTAATCCAATTGGGCGTCAATTTCGGGCTTAATAATGGCTCAACTATTGGGCCTATTATTAATACAAAATTATTGTGAAACCATAACCCAAATAATTAGCCCATGCACTCTAATAATCCAAATAGCTCTATGTGTGTGACCCAATAGGCTCTTACCACGTTGGCAATGATCATAAATCACATTTATGATCATAAGCAATTAGCGATGTCTAGCAAAACATCATTGCTACCCAAGTGACAAGATTGTCGGTGATTCGACTAAACCTTTATGATCATCATCGATATATGCCATTTTCCCTTTGTCCAAGATATCAAGACTAAGCATGAGACATGGAATGTGTCACTCTCGTATAACCCAATCTTTGGTTTCTTGATTACCGAGTAGACCAACTTAAACTGATGACATTGATATCGTGTATCAACTCATCCGAGCATGGCCATGCATTTTCTAAGTCTCACTCTATCAAGGGGCCCGAAGATATCACTCCCGTTACATAGGAGGGACAAATCCCATCTTGATCATACAAATCCCTCCGCATGATATGTGGCATACCCAATGACCTCCTTCAAGTTCACCCAGTTACGAGCAACAAAGAAAAGAATCAAAGTATGTGACTCACATGTAGGGAACCTTGATGATCTTAGGTCGAAGGACTACATATACCATGATCACTATGAGAATCAGTTATGACACTCATATAACGATCCATGTAGTGTTCTCATGGTGGGTCGGTCCAGTACACAAGTTCTCCAACTTGTACCCATATGTAGACTACATATCTCATATTAGTCTCCACATATGCTAGTCATTATGTACTATTGCAACCCGCTCCACAATAATACTAGACCAGGGATGTTTGAGAATATCATTATTCTAGGGTTACAATTTTGTTTATTACGTTACGCAAAAACAAAACAACAAATATAATTGCTGGATTAATGCCTTAATAAAATATCATGACTCAATGTGCAGAAATACAATCATCTCATGATTGGCCTTTGGGCACAAAACAAACAAGAATCATAGGAGAAAGGATGGGGTTCAGAAGCTAAGAAGGAAGAGAATAGGCTAGTGAGCTAGAAGGCCGATGACAATGAAAAATTGGGGAAGAATGAGGAAGATAATTTTAGTTATATTTGATGTCCTTGATTATTTTTTTGTATCAAGTTTAACTTAAAGTTTCTTGTTCTTTTATTATAGTGATAGATGTTGCAATTTGGAGCCCACTTTTGGTGTAGCAAGTGCTACGTAGGCAAGTTTTATCCAAAATTAAACCTAAACTAATGGCAGGGACCAAAATAGGGCAGGCTAGATGAGTTAAAGGACCTTAAGAGACACATATAGAGTTAAGGGACCACTTTAGGACAACCCTTAAAGTTAAGGGACCAAATTTGGATTTTACTCGAATGCCACAGGTTCCGTTCCCATGGACATAGGTGTTTCCCTCCTATTACCCTTTTATCATTAGTATTACCTATCACACTTATAGGCCATAGGGCTTTTATACCGGGGAAATGAACCCTGAGGATGAAGGAAATGGCCTATGTAACAAAGATTTAAAAGTTAGTCAACGAAATGTATTAGGACAAATGAAGAATGAAGGATTGAAGTTTTAGAAATCTACCTTTACAACTTCAGTCAGAGAAGATAAAATCAAGTTGTCTAGGCTGAATGGAGGCCAAACAAGAGTGGTTCATCATGTTAGTGTTGTGCCCAAAAGCCAATCATGAGATGATTGTATTTTTGCACATTGAGTCATGATATTTTATTAAGGCATTAATCCAGCAATTATGTTTGTTGTTTTGCTTCAGCATAATGTAATAAACATAATTATAACTCTAGAATAATGATATTCTCAAATGTCCCTAGTCTAGTATTATTGTGGAGCTAGTTACAATAATACATAACAACTAGCATATGTGGAAACTAATATGAGATATATGAGATATATAGTCTACATATGGGTACAAGTTACAGAACTTGTTACTAGACCGACCCACCATGAGAACGCTACATGGATCGTTATATGAGTGTCATAAGTGATTCTTATAATGATCATGGTATATGTAGCCCTTTAACCTAAGGTCATCAAGGTTCCCTACATATAAGTCACGTACTTTGATACTTCCCTTTGTTGCTCGTAACTGAGTGAATTTGAAGTCGTTGGGTATGTCACATATCATGCGGAGGGATTTGTATGATCAAGATGGGATTTATCCCTCTTATGTAACAGGAGTAATATCTTCAGGCCCCTTGATAGAGTGAGACTTAGAAAATGCATGACCATGCTTGGATGATTTGATATACGATATCAATGTCATCAATTTAAGTTAGTCTACTCAGCAATAAAGAAACCAAACATTGGGCTATATGAGAGTGACACATTCCATGTCTCGTGCCTAGTCTTGATATCTTGGACAAAAGGACAATGGCATATATGGGTAATGATAAAAAAGGTTTAGTCGAATCATCGACAATCTTGTTACTTGTGTAGCAATGATATGTTGCTAGACACCGCTCATTGCTTATGATCATAAATGTGATTTATGATCATTGGCAATGTGGTAAGAGCCTATTAGGGCGCACACAGAGAGCTATTTGGATTATTAAAGTGTATGGGCTAATTATTTGGGTTATGGTTTCATAATAATTTCGTGTTAATATGGGCCCAAAAGTTGAGCCATTTTTAAGCCCAAAATTAAAGCCTAATTGGATTAAGGTTTGAAACCCAATAGGCCTAGAAGTTGAGTCTCACTATAAATACAACTTTTAGTCAGAAATTCACAGTCTTTTGCCCCAACCTCCCAAAGAAGACTGCCGTACTCTTCTCTTGCAATTCCTTGGAGGACGTAAGCTAGTATTGCAAGCGCAAGAAAAACACATCTGTCGGGATGTGGTGGAAGCGTGGTGATCCCGAGAAACTCGTGTAGATACCATCGAGAGCTTGAACACTTCAACTATTCAGGTTTTTCTGATTTGACTCTACAGTTGGGTGAAATATCTCAACCGAATTAGGTATGAAAATTTTTGAACAACCAGTTTACCCCATTTCACTTGGATCCTAGGACTTGTTTGGCTCTCGAAACCCTACACATCAAAAGCATACAGATTGACACCTAATAGAAGACTAAACCATGACTGATAAAGACCAGAATTGTAAGAGGAAACCTAAATCATTTTAAAAAAATTCATCCCCCCTTAGAAGTCATCAAAGAAAATATGTTGGGAGCCAAATGCCTAGCATAGGCCGTAGGATTAAAGATTTAGAAAACAAAGGGGAAAACACAAGGATGAACATATCGAAGATGAAAACCCACCCTTTTTTAAAAAACATATGTCGATTAAAGTTCCTGGATCTAAGGTTGATCCGCTGCCAAAAAAACATAAATGACCAATGGGTGACCCATCAGCCACATTTCATGATTTGCAAAATAGAAGACCTCACTTGTTTTGAAATCTTTTCCTTTTGCCGCATCTGAGGTAGCTCTCCCGCTGGAAGGACACAAACGGCCGATGGCTGACCGACCTATGGCTTTTTCAGATTCTAAAAAGAGAAAGGCCTGACTTCCTTACTAATATACACCTCTTATTCTTGTGTCACCGTCGGAAAAAGACTTGAACTGGTGGCAAACAACGAGATATAATGTTATTTGGTCGAACAAGGTGATGAGAAAAGGGACACACCAGAGAGTATAGTGGCGTGAAAATGAAAGAGAAGAAATGTTGTTAGGGTTCAAATAACCATCCTTATTTCTAAGCCCTCTCAAATACTAAATTCCTACTTACTCCTTAATCTTTCATTACCTTGCCACTTTTGCCCATAAACTATATTTTCAGTCATCTAGATAATTCATTCCTTTTCTTCCCCTAATAAAGTCCAGCAACTTATGTTTTCTCTCCCATGGGATTTACTTTTTAATACATTGGGAGAAAAATCCAAAAATTTTTGGATGGAGTGGACCTAAGTTATCTAACTGTTGGGCCGCCCATTTAATTATATGTAGGCTATATTTTATTCCTTTCCCCAAAAAGGTCTTCCCCTTAATTGTATTGTCCCTACTTGTAATTATTTGTATAAGCCAAAACAAAAACCTTCACCTCTTTAAAACTGTTTTTACCTTTCCCGTACATTTATGCTTCACAATGATATTTATTAATACTATATTATTTAAATATACATTTTCAACATGTTACATAAGTTTTATTTCTTTTTCAAACTTTCAAATTTACTACTCACTATTTCTTTTAAGGTATAATGTTTTCCTACCTATTTCACTAGTTCACAAACTAGTTATTCACCTCTTCCACTAACATTGTATTCCATATTTAACTTCATAGATATAACCTTTAAGATGTTATGATTACCACTTGACTTTCTTGCTCTAATTCTATCTAAGGCATCATGTGGCCGACCGAAAGACTCTGCCAATCTAGCTTCTGTTCAAACTTACTTCGCATCAACTTTCACTCTCCTAGTTATCTTTACTTCGCTTGATGTCTCCTCCATAATATGGGGTTTGTACCTTAATCAAGCATCCCTTAGGTTCAAAAGTTTTAAGAATTTTGGACATCCAATTACGATTCTGGTACATGGCCTTCTGTGTTGTTTTAAGTATAGCGCATTTGATGAGGGCCTTTCCTTTATCTGTATAGCATTTGTCTATGGGATCCCAGTTGCAAAATATCTATCCACTATTATTGGGAGTATTCATGGCCCTATCCATATGAAACAAAGCTTCAAGTAGATATATCAACTAAAAGATCAAGAGGGCACACTTTGGGGCAACCGCATTATAGACCTTCGACATGAAGCTGATTTCATCATTTCAACAGTTGTTGAAAGGTGGCATACCTGAAAGTCCAATATCTCTATACAATCTATTGATCCATGACTCTGTCATTGTCATTGTGGCATGTACGTCCATTGCATCCTTATGACTCCTTATCTTGATAGCTAGCTTGAGCCTTCCTATGAGACTAATGTTCCCCGGAATGTGTTGTAGATGATGAATTTAAGGCATTTGATTGTTATGCTTCATAGGTTTGGCTAGACTTTTTAATTCCATGTTATGGTCTAAGGTTAAGGTTTCCATTCATAGTTTTCTAGGATTTAGGGCCTCTAATGTAAATAACTATTTCATTTACTTAAATATGTTTATGAATAGTTTTATGTCTAATTTTAAGCGTTGCTTGATATCATTAATGGTCAAAAAATCATCTATTCTACAGGCTTACCTTTTTATTTCACCGTATATTTTCATATGTTCGTTTATTTATATGTTTAATTTATTCCCCATGCTATGTTTCTTTATTCGGTGTTGTCTTAATTGTCTATCCTGTTATTTATGTCATTTTTAATTCCTTATTTAACTTACTTAATATTATAAATGCGTGTGCTCAAGTTCATATGTCATTCAAATACCTCATTACCCATATTAATATACTTTCACTACCTTACTTCTGTAAGGATATGGATTCTTGTGATTAAAGAGCCCATCACATAGAATTGCGATGTGCTCATCGATAGGCTCGATGTTCAGTTCTAATTAAGGAATTCGTACTCATGACTCATCAACTATGACAAATCACTCTTCTTATTCTAGATTACCCATTTCTAAACTTTATGCATTGTTGGCAACTAGAGTACCTTCTAATATTCCAATGGATTGTAGGGTTAATCTCTCCTCATGACCTCCACTTGCTAATACTTCACACCGGATGCCATTTTTGGGTAACTCTACGCATTCCACTGCAGCAATGAACCAACATGCCTCTCATGCCACTTTTGCAACATCTCATTCCTCATCATTATGCCATACTCGTAAAAATTTTGAATTAGGAGAAAGTTCGGCTATTGCTGGAAGACGAATGAGAGATAAAAGAATATTACTCCCCTAATCTGAACATGTGCCTATTAGTCAGTCAACCAATGTTCCATCTAACATGTCAGGGACATCTATCTATCCAATATACCTATCTTCTTTTATTTTGTCTACCCATATATACAAACATTATACTATTCTCATACTCCTTTGTCTTCTCCACATTGCAGCCATTGAAAAAAAAAAAAGCAATCTTCTCCTTATCACCAACATTATATATCAGATAGTCATCAATGTATGATCCTTACCTTCTCTCCTTTTCCCACTCCTTATATTACCTTAAATTTTTGGTAATGTTATTACATGATCCAGGGACGTGTATTCAGTATAAAGATATTGGTTCACCCAACTATGTATGTTCCCACTATGGTGCCATTATGTGGTATGAAGAAAGAAGTACTAAATCTTACAGTACTGTAAACCCTGAATTCTCTTTATGTTTCCAAAAAGACAAGGTTTCTGTCCCTTATTCCCCTCAACGACTAGAATTTATTCATCACTTGTTTCAGTATAATGGGGATGCATTGTCAAGATACTTTCAAAGACATATTCAGGAAATTAATTGTAGGTTCTCCTTCACTTCCACTGGTGCATATGTTGATTCAAGTACACATGATGGACAAGGCCCACCTATATTCAGATATTGTAGAATGAATTATCACTATGTTGGATCATTGTATCCTAATGGTGGAGATCATCCTCGATTTACTTGGCTAAATATGTATGACACTGAGCATGAGACTTACAACAGAATCATGAGCTTTGGTGATGGAACTTATATTGAGCATGATTAGATATTCATTGACGGTCTAATACAAATTTTCTATGAGCACAATCAGTTAGTAAGATTTTTTAGAATAGCACGATATGAATTAGGTGACACGACAAGGCCTCATCTGCGTATAAGACTTCAGAGTTCTAAGGGATGGGATAGATGATATAATCTGCTTTTGTAATGAGGTTCTTGGACTATTGGATGGTATTGATGATGAGAATGGCAATCATCGGGATATATTAGTCTATCCATGGAATTTTGAACCCCATACAATTGATTTTTTTCATCTAAAGCATTGTGATAGTCTATCCATGGAATTCTTAACCCCATACAATTGATTTTTTTCACCTAAAGCATTGTGATATGCATTTCCCTCTGTTCCTTGTATATGGAGAAGATAATTACCATTTAGAAATAAGCTATGTTACATAGAATGGAAGAAGCTCTCACATAGGAACTATAACTTTGAGGGAGTTGTATGTATTTCAAATGCAGTAATGGGAAAATGTACATTCACTCATCCTATTATGTGGTCGACTATTCCATGAATATGCTATGGATGCACGGTGTCACCCTTGAATCCAGATTTCGTCGGCTTAGAAGGAACCGAGATCACTTCCATGTTGAAATATTATGTGGGTTACAAGATGCCGTGAATTGACATGATACATGTGCTTCTTTGTACGGTAAGAGAACCATACTACCATATTCTTTTGTTGGCAGTCCCAAAGACATGATACAGAATTATTAGGATTCAATGGCTATATGTTAGGTTATGAGTTATCCTAATTTATTCATTACCTATACATGTAACCCAAAATGGCTTGAAATTCATCACTTCTTTGGCCTAATCCCTAGCCAACCTCTTGAAGATCGACCTGACACCATCGATTATGTATTCATGATGAAGCTGTACAATTTTAGACAACATATTACTAAATGGTGACACTTCGATCACGTGGTTGGAGACATTTATATAGTTGAATTCCAGAAGCGAGGACTATCTAATGCCTAAATTGCTTTTTTCCTCCATCCTAATGATAAGATTAACACCTCAGGGAAGATTGATCGATACATCTTTGCAGAGCTCCTCGATAAAGAAAAAGACCCTATGGGATATAAGGCAGTTGTTACACACATGCTTCATGGTCCATGTGGTGCAACTAACCCATGATGCCCATACATGGTTAACAATTCCTGTTCTAAGCATTACCCATGATCATTCTGGAAGGAGACCACTATAAATGAAGATGGTTTCTTTTTTTGCCAATAAAGGCATGACAATCGTTTGACGGTCGTTAATGGTATTCCTTTAGATAATCGATCAGTTGTTCCTCATAACAACAATTCATGCGTTAAGAATGATTGTCAAGTTAATGTGGAGGTCACTAACTTGGACATCTGTGTCAAATATTTATGAAAATATGTTTGTAAAGGGTCCGACATGTCAATAATTGTTCTTGAAAGTGGTGGTACTGGTCGATGTAATAGGAATAGGTTAGATGGGCTTGAATATGATGAGATAAATGAGTACATGGATTGTCAATTTGTTTTAGCCTTTAAAGCAATGTGGCACATTTTTGGATTCATTATCCATAAGCATCATCCTTTTGTAGAAAGACTATCTTTCCATTGACCCGGCAAGCAAAATATGGTCTATGAAGAGGGTGATGATCTTCGTGATGTCATTCGTGCACATAAGGAAAAGATGACAAAGTTTGAAGGTTGGATGCACTGTAAGTCTCATGATGAGTTTGCTAGAACCTTGTCATATATTCAATTGCCTGAGCATTTTATCTAGAATAGGCAACTGAAAATATGGACTCGTCATCGTAGAGGACGTAGTATAGGAAGATTGTACTCTATTCACCCTATTGCAGGTGAGAAATTCTACTTACGTATGCTTCTCAATGTTGTCAAGGGTCCCACATCATATGCTGAAATTCATACTATCAACGGAGTTTTGTATTCAACAAATAGAGAAGCATGTTTTGTACTTGATCTCTTGGAAGGTGACGGGGAATGGCACCAATGCTTGCATGAGGCCATTGATTAGGCATGAGGAACTCAATTACTCTAGTTATTCATGAACGTTTTACTATTATGCTGTGTTGATGGCCCATTGCAATTATGGACATGTAATGCCTCAATCTTATATGAGGATATCTTATATCGGCAGCGGAGGTTGTTATACAATTCTCAACTTATTATGATGGATAATGAGCAGGAAAATTGTGCACTCTATGAGATTGAAGAGGCCATGAATAGAGTCGATAGAAGTTTGTGGGAATTTCCAACAATGCAATTCCCGTAAGTTGATGGTAGGATGTTCCTGCAGAACTCTCTCCTCATAGAAGAACTAAACTAAGATAGGCGAGCTTTAGCTGCTGAACATGATTACTTAGTCTGTCATCTTAATGATGAGCAATGTCATGTTTATTCATCACTACTTTGTGCTATTGAGTCATGTGATGGTGGTTTTTTCTTTGTCCATAACAGCAGAGGCACTGGAAAAACTTTCCTATCACGGGCTATAATTGCTAAGCTATGATCATCTGGCCGAATTGTGCTAGTAGTGGTGACTTCTAGAATTGCATCACTATTGCTACCTAGGGGAACGACTGCATGTTCTAAATTTAATATCCCCATCCCAGTGGGTAATACATCCATTTGCAACATTAAAATGTCAATGCAATGGCAGAGGTATTTTGCAACACATGTTTGGTTATCTGGGATAAAGCTCCAATGGCACATTATCATACTTTTAAGGCTGTTGATTGAACCTTCCATGATATCCTTTCTATTGTTAACCCTGGTGCTACAAAAAAAATATTTAAAGGAATCCTATTTGCTATTGGTGGTGATTTTACACAAATATTACATATTATTCCCCATGGTAGTCATGCTGATATAGTTCGGGCATCAATGCTATCATCTCCCTTTTGGCCACAATGCAAAGTATTCTACTTGACGCAAAACATGTGCCTACAGAACTCTCCATCATCTGATGTTCTAGCTTTCAATGACTGGATTATGAAGCCTGGGGATTCTACTTTATTGGCACATTGATTATCTGAAGATGATGATGAACCTACATGGATTAATGTTCCTCCGATTACTTAATCTCATGAACTGGTGACCCCATCGGTGATGTCATTGCTTCAACTTACTCGGACTTGGTTCAGAGGTGCAAAAACCTCGATTACCTGAAAGAAAAAGCTATTCTTTCATCCACTAATGATATTATGGATAAGATGAATGATCTTATAATTGCTATGCTCCCTGGTGATATTGAACCATTTTTAAGTGTGGATAAAGTTTCACCTGTCTCAGATAACTTTGAAGCATATACAATGTCATATCCTACAGAGTATCTGAATACTTTTAAGTTCTCTGGGTTTCCTAGCCATGAATTACGACTCAAGGTTGGCATCCTAGTTATGTTGTGCAAAATCTGAACCAATCTCTTGGTTTGTGTAGTGGAACATGCATGGTTGTGACACGGTTGATGCATAGGGTCATTGAAGCAAAAGTCATCATGGGTCTGAATTCTAGTCATTGGTTTTTCATTTTGTGAGTTAAAATGGTTCCTTTTGATAGTGACTTACCTTTCGTATTCTTCTAAAGGCAATTCCCTCTTAAGGTTTGTTTTGCTATGGCTATCAACAAAAGCCAGGGACAGGCTTTCAACCATGCTCGCATATATCTCCAACAACTTGTTTTTAGTCATGGCCCATTGTATGTTGCAGTATCTCATGTTACTAGTCTTGCTAGTTTTCATGCCTTTGATGAGATGGATGAGCCTAATCATTCACTAACAATGAACATTATGTATTGTGAAGTCTTTCAACACCTTTACTAATCTTCTTTGCACCGTTACACATCATTGTATGTCTATTGTTATTTGCAATACAACTTATAAAACCTTTTGTTATATATTAATATTTAATATTGGTATCCTCTTATATTGGTCACAAGTGAATATGAGACCACAAATAATACATCTTAGGCAATTGACTCCATTAACTTACAGATGGACAATCAAGGTAGGACTTACTCGTCTATGGGATGTTGTCATTGTTAAGAACAACCAACCATTTGGCATTTCAATGATACTTCTTGATGAACAGGTGCTATTAGTACTGTTGTTAAAACTACTATTCTATATTCATATTTTTAAGTTTTGTTAATAAAAATCCTTCTAAAGTATAACTCCCTTATTGATTGTTTCCGATCTTATCATTTTACATTTTTACTCTTAGAATGATCACATTCATGCAATGGCTTCAAACTCCGTCTCCCCAAAATTCAGATTTGTACTGCAAGAATGGGAGGTCTATATCATTTCTAATTTTAGTGTCTTTAGAGCTGATAGAGGATATAGAGTAGTCACTAGCAAACATGTTATTTTCTTCAACATGGGTACAAAGGTTACATTGGTCTCTGTTCCTATTTCAATCATCTGTAATAAGTTAGAATTTGTTCCTTTTTAGCAAATTCAGTTGTGTTATCCTAAGAATCTGCTTCTATGTGGTATGTGATTAAATAGTGAATATTTTCCATTTCAACTTTCATAATACTTTGCAAACTTATACCATTTATCCTTTCATTCATTGCAAATGTTGTTGGGAATGTTATAGAAATTAGTGATGTGCCTGAAACCCCATGATCTGATAGGTTAAACATTATCAAGCATATTATAAAACTTGCTGATTTAACATAACATTTCATGCATAATAGATGCACCATGTTCCTGTTCTTTCTTCCGACATCTATAATGCATCATTCTTACATACCACTACTATATTACAGGGGATCAACTATGGATATTACTTTTTGGGGAGATCACATAAACTACCTTGACTACAACTCCTTTAACAACTCATCTACAAACATAATTCTGGTTGTTATGTCTACATCTGTTAAATTATGTAAAGATATGTTATTCAATATTCTCTGGTTAGTGTTTCATTTTAACTCATTCTAAAGTTTAGGTGTATTTAGTATTGTTGTGTTTTCCTAGGGCAGTAAATCTCTCATCAACATCCGGAACAAAGGTTTATGTCAATATTGACATCAATGAAGTACATTAATTCCTTCAGGCGTATGACACTCTTAACCTATTTCTCACATTTCATTCCTTCCTTCTCGTGCCTTACTATAGATAGTTTGTTATTCTATTGTTTTTTGAAAAACATTATGCCCTTCCTTTAGGTAATGTATTGGAATGGATGTTGTACGTGATTAGGTCCCCACTCCAACTACACGAGGGATAGAATTAAGGTTGATATATGCACGGCAAAGGAGTATTGCAGATATTAGAGAACTTTTGGCTTGTGGCCCTTTATTGATGACCTACTTTGTTTTTACTTCCTTATTCAAATCCCTTTTACACTGATAACCTAAATTTCTATTTTACTGCAACAACTACACATGTCATGCAACTATAATGCAACTTCGCACTAAAAGAGGATGGTGGTATTATGCATGTAAAAATTGTTGCAAGAAAGTTGATCCCATTGGGTTAACTTTCTTTTATCTTAAATGTAATATTGTCAATAGAACACCACCAATGCGATGAACATTCGTTCTCATTTGAAGTACAACCACTTTATTCTGCTATTCTTATTCTTCTTACAACATAAAAGTTATAGATTTTCCATGACTAACTTTACAAGTACAAGGCAGTTGTCAATGTAGTTGGCACCACTAAAAGTGCTTTATTTACCATGCTAAGTTCTGTCGCTCACAAGTTCTTTGGTTTCTCTTCTGCATCTCTTCATTCCTTTGAACAATCAGTTTTTTCCTTTCTCACTGTCCCTACATTTGCCACCAATTTCACCTATTCATTTTAAGCTAATACTAATTGTTCTTAATATTTTAACTTCATATGTAGGAAAATAATTTCGCCAAACTTCAGGCACGATTTTAACAATTGCTTAATCGTGAGCTGATTTTGGAGCTTGAGCTGAACTCTTTTGACTTTGAAAAAACCCTTCTTTTCCATTGACTCTTAAAAAGTTTTTCCCACTAAATCACGTAGAGGAAGAACACGCATTACGTCTAAAGCAGCAAATTGTACGCTCATTCTGTTTTACATTCTACATATTTTTGTTCTATTTTATTTTCAATTTGATGTTCGCCGTTGCTATCATGGTACAGGTGCCAACACAATCAGCACCCAATTATTCTCTCCTATCCTCCATTCAATAGCCCCATAGAGCTTCCACCTCTGTTCTCCCCATTCAACCGATGCATTGGTACATTGTTCTTCCTATTGATGATACCTATGGAATTACTATAACATTGACTGTTATCATCACACATTATTCTTAATTTTAGTAAACCAAGTACTTCAAATTCTTCATTTGTTGAAACATCGACCTTTGAGGTCTCAGACTGATGTTGAAATTGCTTCAACTCTGTAAGTGGTACACCAAAGTAATGTTCCCTCACTCTTACAACATATATTTCAGTATTACTTCTGAATTTCAACCTTTTTTAGATTGGATCTTCGAAAAAGTGCTTCATCCTTTCCCCCTTCAAATTTATGTTTTGATTTCACCTTCCACATTATTGCAACACTTGAATGGTAACTCCATCCATGTCGAATTACTATTGCTCTCAATCTACTAATATTTTATTTGTAACCTTTATTTACCATCTTAACTGGTGTGTTTCTGATCTACACTCACTTTTTCCCTGGGTTGAACTTTCACAGGAATACGATGTTCTTTCACAATTTCTAGAAATAAATCCTCACCACATATGACTCAATTCTTATGTTGCATAATTTGTGTTCTCAAGCCAATTACATTTTCTTATTGCAAGTTATTCTCCATTTAATTTTTTACACATCAATGCCTACCCATGTTTAATATGAGTTACTATCTTTCAGTTCAACGGATTATGAAACTAGTTTTTCTGAAAGCTAGAAAAAGATTTTTGTAGAACAGCCGAACCACATGGACTTGCTTCTGTCCTTCCTCAAGTTTTAGTGCCCCTGGAGAGGCATTACCATCTTCTTCCCTTGCAACCACTGAGCCCCCTATCCATTCTCTCCTCCATGGTTCATATTGCCCTTCCTTGAAATCAAAGAAAATCACCAGGTTTCATTTGCTAAATGACAATGCTACCCTCATCTTAAGAAGAATATTCCTTTTCTTTTTTCCC
This sequence comes from Aquilaria sinensis, assembly GCA_005392925.1. Classification (NCBI taxonomy): domain Eukaryota; kingdom Viridiplantae; phylum Streptophyta; class Magnoliopsida; order Malvales; family Thymelaeaceae; genus Aquilaria; species Aquilaria sinensis. Next base: position 86,408 of record SMDT01000269.1, on the reverse strand, counting down.
TCAATACCTCCTATACCTTAGAAATGTCAGCGCATATCCATCCCGAAGAATACCACTTTCATTTGATTGTATAGTTTAGGTTTTTCATACATATTTGGCACATTTACATCATTACTACGTTTCCCGATAATATATTAAGGCAACATACAATCAAGTGACATTCAATTGTTAAGGGTGAAATTTCAACCAATTCATGTTAGATTAACTAGAATTCATTAATAATATTTATATTAATATAGTCACTATTGTTTTAAAAAAAATTGTATCACTAACCTGTCCATCTAAGAAACTTGAAAGGTCATTTTAAAGGAACTTTTATGAATAGGTAGGTAATTTTCATTAATCTTTCTTTGCTTTTATAGGCTTGGTAAGTTAAAAAATTTCATAAAAACTTGCTTCTTCTAGATAAATAATAAATATAAATAAAATGAATTCACTCTGAATTTCTTCCATCACAAAGTGCTTTATCAGATTCATAATCTGTTGCTTAAGACCTTAATGTTTTTCAAGGAGATGTTGAATCAACAATAATTATTTCGTCCCAGATGAGATAGTTGCCTCCAGCCTCAAAGCTTGATCTTAGCATAAATCTGGAGCAATTTTTCCTCGATGAACAGGAAAGATCAATAGTTAATTTGATGAAATTAATTAAAAAGCGTTATTTTTATGGGGAAAACATTACTCAATTAACAAGTCTCATTATTTCTTCTAGCAATCAGCTTTTTCTTTTTACTCAAAATTAGTTCATAAGTATATAAGGTTAGAAGAAAGTATTTACATTATAGTAAGTGGAATGCCTACTTATTTGAATCCCCAAAAGACAACCAAATTAACACAAATGGCATTATGTTATATTGGGGAGAGGGGAAGGGTTAAATCTAGGACCCCAGGTTCATTGACATGGCCGCCTTTGGCATTGCCCAGGAAACCTGTGAGAACGGATCTCATGGTGGTTGTAATTGGCTGGTTATATATGTGTCCAAATTAAAACTTCATGACACTAGTTGATTACCCTAGAAAATGCAAACATGCATGCTCTTTTAGCTTTGACTGGAGTAAATGGAAATCATAAAACATTAACATTGTCTAGGCACTTTTCATAGAAATCAAAGTTCAAATAGTCAAAGCATACAAAATCAACATTTATATAATCATTACTACACATAACAGTCATGTGACAGCATTCAATAAAAGTAAACTAATGCTTCTCACCCAAGAGCAACCTTAGAGTCATAAGCTCCACTTATAGACATGCGAGGCAACTAGGCATACTACATACACAAGCCTACTTATTGAGTTCATCCCAAGTAACTCCCACCTTGGAGATGAGTCCTAGTGGTGAGTCATAAAAGCTTATCCACGTGCTTGCTAGCCTTTGCAGCCAAGAAAATACTATAGTTAGTACTGTTACTTCACCAACAAGTAATTATGAAAACTAAAATCATAAAGATTATAATTGCAAAATACCTGCAACAAAAGATTACCGCGACAACCCTCAGTGGTTATTGGACTCAACAATGTCAGAATTTGCACAACATAAATTAGGGAGAGAATACAAGAATTCTTAGGTAGGGGTCTTCGCCTACAAAGAAAGATACTAAGGACAACACATATATGAACATATGTAATCTGCTGTGAGCTCATATAGCATACGGCTAAACTTATGCGCATATGTTTCAGTCCCTTGGGACTTATCCTCTACCTAGTCCTTAAACTATAAGGCAAAGCCTTGTCTACTAGCAAGCATAGCTTACTAGCTTGACTAGTGAAGTTTCACTAATTGAATCTCCCTTATGTTGTATAGGGGCACTATGGTTGGACTAATGTTAACTAGGTCTTGAAGACCCATTAGGTGCACTAAGGTTCCAAATTGAAACTTTGAGCCCAATGGCATGGCTGGGTCACCAATGGGACTAAACCTTTCACCCAAGCTAGTGGTACTTCATTGTGGCCCTTCATAACCTGTTCTCTTGTTTATGGTAGCAACCATAAAACTCAAGAAAACTCTTTGGACTCATAGGAGTTTTGAAAGTCTTAAAGTACTATTAGGACACCTCGACCCTTAGGTACCCTAAACATCCCCTTAGGCCTCCCTTTGAATCCCCTAGTAAAATTTGAATTTTTTGGTCAATATAATTGTGGCGACAGAACATGACAGTATGTATGTTCTTGGAATTTTCACGTGGTGTTAGTGATGTATCTTCAACCTTGGCAGTGTGTCACCACCCCCTCGTGCCCAGAAAATTCTAGCTTTTGCTACATGCACCTTTGGAAGGCTTCATAAGCATACCAAACATGCTTGGATGACCTTCTAACTCCTCATACCTATAAAACATGTTGTAAAGGCCACAACAAACTACAATAAACATAACTATGATGCATTAAAACATCATGCCAAACTCAATCATACACTTAGTCCACCATGAACAAACTTGTCTATTAACTAATGTTATTGCAAAAACTACTTGAATTCATCAAGCAACAACAGTCTAATAGCATCAATTAAAGTCAAAACCATAATTCCCTTGTCTTGACTTTAAGTCACAAGCAAGAATCAAGCAACTCCTCACCAATAACAAGGTTTCACAAAGTTCTACCTAAGTCTCAAGCAAACCAATGTAAATGACACTAAATTGCTAACTTATAACCAAAACCCAAGCTTTAAATCATCAAAAAAACAAGAGATAAACAAGAAACCAATGTTAAATCTTGTAAAAATAAGGGACCAGTTGGAAAATGTGATCCCAAGCTTGAAACACACAAAATCTTCTTGAATCAAACCACCAAAAGCTTGTATACCCTTAGAGGCTTCAAATTTCACCAAAAGCTCTTGGATTTGAGCAAGAATTGAGGTTGAAATCAATAGTGATGAGGGAGCTCGGGTTTGAAGTGAATAGGAGCAAAAATGGCAGCTTTCAACACTTTACCAAACTTTAAAGCATTTTAAAACACTAAGTCACCCAACTTTGTAAAAAGTTACAAAAAGCCTCATTCCCAAAATAGTAACTAAAGTAAAAACTTCATCAAATCTTGTTTACTTAAGCTAAATTTGGGTTTCAAGGAAGGTTTAGGTTTCTAAAACACATTTTTAACTCCTGTGACTCAGCCTGACACTTTAAGATGCAAAATTACAATTTTGCCCCCAAACCTTATTTGTTGGCATAAACTCCTCGAAACTTAGTGAACTTTGCCTAACATACTTAATATTGCTATGTGAACTTAAAATGAGGCTCCAAACTAGGATTTAGTTACTTTGCCTTCCTCGATCAAGCTTCCCTCTAGGAGGGCCATAACATTCATATCCCTAGTGCCTTTTTTCCATTTAGGCTGAAGGCACAAGATAATCATAGGAGTTGTGATTATTATTTGTTCCATGAATATTCATGCTTAATTTTCTTCCCTATCATGATACCTATGCCATGTTTAATGAATTAAAGATTATTGAAGGTATATTTATTACTCCCTCTGTCCCAGGTTTTTTGCTCCTTTTGTAATTTTGGGTTATCCAAAATTCTCCACACCATTTTCTATTTTGGTAAGTTTTATCATGCATAATGACCATTTTTCCAATCTTTTACTTTCACTTTGAAAACACAAAAGTATATTGATTTGCTCCAAATTGGTCCCAATAGGTGCCATGGGTGATCAATTGACAGTAGTCGATGGTGATTGGGTCTTCTCCCTGTCTTGATTCATGGTGGCAATTTGCTTTCGTGAGATTAGAGGGACTCTGATTTGGGTCAAGGCAAAGGGAGTCAGTGAGGTAAGGAGGTCGAGTCCAAATGCATAAATTTTGGTGACATTAGAAGGGCTCTAATTTGGGTTGATGTAGAGGGAGTCAGCGAGCTAAGGATTTCAGAGAAAGCTGAATCAATTTAAGATGAAGCCAGTAGAAGCAGTTAGTGAGGCAAGATTCTGAATGGGTCCATGCACAGAGGTCAGGTGATTGGGATGGATTGTTGATCAACCAAATCAGCGTTGTTGATGATGTACCTAGTCGACCAAATCGGCATCGTTGACAGAGGCATGAAGGAAGGTTGAGATCATTGAACCTTTTGTTGTAGATTTAAGGAGTGAGGGAAGGGAGAAATGGCTCTGGCATTTTTTAAAGCTTGACGGTAACAGTGAATTGAAGACTCACACAGAGATTTGTGCCATCACAAGTTGGGACAGAAATTGGGGATGACAAAACACAGAGAATTTGGCTAAGAGGTTATGAAAATTTCAAAGTGGAGAGACTAGGAGGGGAAGGGCAATAGTAAAAAGATAAGTGAAACTATGCCATTTATTAAACTTCATACGATATACAAATGGAGAAAAAAACTTAGGATCAAGGTAGTATTTATGACTCTTATCTACTTGTTTTTTTTCAATGAAAGTTCTTTTTCATTAATTGTAAGTCATATGATATCTATCAATGAGATATAATACTAAATTGCATAAAGACTTTTACGACACATTGTAGCTCCTTTAAAAATTCAACTTGTTTTACTTCTTTGGAAAAAAGTAAAAGTTTTTTAAACTCTTTTTGCACTTACCCTTTCACTACCTTAAAAACCACCAAAAAGTAAAACAAGACAAAAAAAAACTTAAAAATGAGAAATTGAACATGAAAAGAAGGACTTGAACATTATAGCCATAAGTAACCATTAAGGACAAATCTCGAGTTTTGGGTAAATAGCATTATTTGTTTTGCATCTTTAATTTATATTTTAAATTAATCTCTCACCTTTTTTTATTATGAATTGGTTTTAAACTTTTATAATTTATTGGGAAAAGGTCATTGATAGTCCTAAAACATTTTTAGTTTTATGAAGTTAGTTTTAAAACTCCACAAAATTTGTCAATAAAGTAATAAAACATTTAAGCCATTAATTTGATTAGTCCTTGTCATGACCCTCATTTTGGTATTTGACCTATGCTAATTAAGGTGGAAGACAAAGTTAGATACAAGACCAAAGTGTTTTGGTTAGTAGGCCTAAAGGACATGTAGTAATATCGAGAGTAGGCTTACCTAGGTGCATTCATGTGTGCGTTTAAATACCTAAGGATGTTTATTTGTGTGACTAATTTGGCATTAATTCTTGTAAGAGGATTACTTTGCACCATGCATACTAGTAAGCCTACCCGAGCTAGTGTTTAGCCCTTTTGAGCACCATGTGGCGAGGCAAGAAATTTTGCATGCCTCCACTTCATGGCCAGGTGTATTATGGGTCAAAGTTCCCATCTTGTAGTTAACTAAGTGTTCTTGGTGGAGGAGCATCATGTTCATGGAAAATTCTTAAGCATTTGAGCTTGGATTAAAGAATCAAGCACACTTAAGAAAGATTCGGCCATAGGCGATCATGGAGACTAAGTTCCATGCTTGGATTCTTGCATTTTGAAGCTTGGCTAAGAGGTTAAGGGCTACGTTGGTAAGGGATTCATGTGTTCTTCATTGATTTTGAGTTTGAATGCTTCATTCATGATGAACACTAGGCACTTGGGGGATAGTTTATGAGGTAAATGAACTTTTGATGCTATAGGGGCTATGTTTACCTTTGGGTAACTAAGAAATGTGTGCTGGCTAGCTATGTGAATGGCAAGTACTAGGGTTCTATCATGGGTCGGACAATTCATGTGTGAACCTGGAGCTCTATGTGAACAAATAACTAATGCGACTAAGAAATAAACCTAATCTATGTGTGTCCTTGGTAGGCCTTGTTGGCTGAGACCAAAGGTTGGCATGTGTGTGTGTGTTGCTTACTTTGGTGCTTTGTTTGCCTATGCTGACCCATTCAGTTTAGTAGTTATTATCTTGTTATGTGTCTCTTGTGTTTTCCTTGTTTTAGTGTCTTCAATGTAGGAGCAATTGGGAGGTTAAGCTTTCAGGCTTAACTAAATAGGCAATAATGTTGTTTGTTTCCCTTACTGAGTTATACAAATAAGTCACCCTTTGATTTACATGTTTCAGGAAAGGATATTGTGGATTCAGTGTACTTGTTTAAGAGTTGTGATTTCAGCTGTGGAAGGTATGGATACCAACTTAAGTCAACTTGTTCAATAAGTTTAAGTACAAGTCACTGTGTAATTGCAAGCTCATGTGTATTGTGTTGCTTGCAAGCTTTGTGAATAGGATTGTGGGAACAAGTCTAGTGTAATGGATGTGTGCTTTTTTGCGTGTGTACTTTGGTTTGCTATTATGACCATGTGTTTGGTTGTGGGACTCGTGTTAGAGTCCTTGGTCTTATTTCAAGCATTCTTGATAACCTTTGGGTACATTTAAGTACATAGGCATGTAAGTGACAACTTTTAGATATTATTTCTTTTGATGATCTTGGTATGGATACCAAGTCTTGTATATGTATCATAGGGGGTTATGGTATGAAGTTGCCTATGTAGTGATAGTTATGGTATGTAAGATGTTGGGTATGTGTGAATGTTGATGGTTATGTATATATATATGAAGTTGGGATGAAGAGTATGTGTTGTTTTGGGTTAAGTCCATGACTATGTTGTTGAACCTCCTTTGCATATGAAACGTGTTTTCAAAACCTATGAGATTAGGTATCTTAGTTGCCATGCATGTATGTATGCGCACTTGATTGGCACATGAGCACTAACACATGATTTTATGCATTAAAACCCTACCTTGATGTGCAAGTTGGTATTGGCCACTAGAGCAGGTAGGCTTCTTAGGGCGCGCTCCCTAGTGCCCTAGCTGTGCCCTTGCATGTGTGCTAGTGCCCTACAAGTGGTGCATAGTGCGCCTAGCAGGCGCCTAGGTGGCACCCATGGCCACGTTCGACACAAATGAGAAACCCTTGGGGGCATGCACACACAGTGCACTTAAGTCCTGTGTCCAAGAGGGTGCCAAGTGCTAGTGATAGGCACCAGAAGAGCATAGGAGGGGCACAGTATAGACACATGCATGATACTACCCTGGTAGGGACCCTAGGGGGCACTAGCAATAGGCACCTAGGCACGCAATTAGGGTGCATTTGGTGTAAATGACATCCCAATGCCCAAAGTAGCACCAGTGCTACTCCTGTGGCCAGCGATAGATGTGTTTGGGCTAGGGCCTGTGTGGGCCATGACAGTCCTAGAACTAGAGATTTTTTCAGTTAAGAGATGTAATGCACTCATGGATCTAAAATTCATTTTCTTTCTAAATATGTCAGCAAAAAAGAGCAATAAATGCACCAATAAACCCTAATCTTTATTTTGAACTCCATTTACATCCCTAACCTTCAAGTTCTCCCATCAAGTTCCCTAACCTTTGAAAAATGTTCCATATTCGTTGCATTTCTTTTTGAAAAAAAATGTTAAATGTCATAGAATTAAAGGAGAAATATCAATTTTTATCCTCATCACTATTTTTCCTAGGAAAAATGACATGTTCAAACTAAGACCTTAACTTTTTTGTTTTATCACACTAAAATCTTTATTCTCGGTATTAAAATTTTTTTCATTTCAAACTTTCAATTGAATAATATTCAAAAACTACTAATTAGATCATTAAAATATGATAATCTGTTAGTACTATTTGTTAGGAATTTTAAAAATAATAATATGTGTGTGTTATAGGTCTTAAAGGTAAATTAAATGGTTAACCAAATCTCTCCTAAAAAAATGGTTAAGTAAATAAAAAATCAATGTGACTATTTTTTTTAGTTCGCCCTTACTTTTTCAATTAATTGTTAATTCCATGTTATTAGGGTTTAGTTACAAAAAGGATTAATTAAATAACCTTACTAAAAGAAAAGCAAATCCTCATTTTTAACCCCTCATAAACTCATACTCTACCCTAGATATCCTGAAAGTTTTCCTCTGATAATTCAACCACCTCTGTCACCCACCTCCATTAGTTTGACTCTTGAATTGCTCTTTGACCTTCACTATTCATTAACATCACCCAAAAATTGGTGGTTTTCATACATTACTTATTGGAGAATAATAGCCCTATGGTTTCATTAAAAAAATTATATTAAAATCGATGAAATGAAGTCTTTAAAATAATCTAGTGTTGAATTTATTCATGAACCTTAAACTTGATTTGAAGAAATCAAGGTGTTCAAGGTGAAATTTTGTTACCACCTTACTAAAATGGGAGAATTACAAAGTGTAGCATAATGGTAAAAAACTATTATCTTGTGTAATTCTTACCATAATGATTGAAGTCTGAAGGGTAAAAGGTATGATCAACACCTCCTTAAAAGTGTTTCAAGTTGGTAACTTGGCCCCCAAGAAAAGTCTTAAGGATTGCTTGTTTGTCAAACAACCTATGGACCTTTTTGTATGGTTTTGGAAATTCGGGTACTCAATTGCAAAATTCTTAAAAGAGAGTGAATAAGAGTTATGAGAAGGATATGGATGGTATGAAAGTACTATTGGAGGACCAAATTGATGGGTTTCGGTAGCCAAACAGCGCAGCGGAATTTAACCGAAACCCTCCAGGATCCAAGTGAAACGGGGTAAACCGGGTGATCGAAAATTTTCATACCTAATTTTCGGTTGAGATCTCTCACTCAACTGTAGAGTCGAATCACAAAACCTGAACAGTTGACATGTTCAGGCTCTTTATGGTATGCACATGAGCCTCTCGGGATCACCACACTTCCACCGCGTCCCGACAGATGTGTTTCTCTTGCGCTGCAATGATATCTTGCGTCCTCCAAGGAATTGCAAGAAAAGAGTGTGGCTGTCCTTTTGGGAGGCTAGGGCAAGGAGACCTGCGAATTTCTCACTAGAAGTTGTATTTATAGTGAGACTCAACTTCTAGGCCTAATGGGTTTCAAAGCCCTAATCCAATTAGGATTTAATTTCGGGCTTAATAACAGCTCAACTCTTGGGCCCATTATTAATACGAAATTAAAGTGAAACCATAACCCAAATAATTAGCCCATGCACTCTAATGATCCAAATATCTCTATGTTTGCGACCCAATAGGCTCTTATCACATTGGCAATGATCATAAATCACATTTATGATCATAAGCAATGAACAGTGTCTAGCAACACATCATTACTACCCAAGTGACAAGATTGTTGATGATTCGACTAAACCTTTATGATCACACCGATATATGCCATTGTCCCTTTGTCCAAGATATCAAGACTAAGCACGAGACATGGAATGTGTCACTCTCGTATAGCCTAATCTTTGGTTTCTTGATTACCGAGTAGACTAACTTAAACTGATGACATTGATATTATATATCAACTCATCCGAGCATGGCCATGCATTTTTCTAAGTCTTACTCTATCAAGGGGCCCGAAGATATCACTCCCGTTACATAGGAGGGACAAATCCCATCTTGATCATACAAATCCCTCCGCATGATATGTGACATACCCAATGACCTCCTTCAAGTTCACTCAGTTACGAGCAACAAAGGAAAGTATCAAAGTATGTGACTCACATGTAGGGAACCTTGATGATCTTAGGTCGAAGGACTACATATACCATGATCACTATGAGAATCATTTATGACACTCATATAACGATCCATGAAGTGTTCTCGTGGTGGGTCGGTCCAGTACACAAGTTCTCAAACTTGTACCCATATGTAGACTACATATCTCATATTAGTCTCCACATATGCTAGTCATTATGTATTATGGCAACCCGCTCCACAATAATACTAGACCATGGACATTTAAGAATATCATTATTCTAGGGTTACGATTATGTTTGTTAAGTTACGCAGAAACAAAACAACAAACATAATTGCTGGATTAATGCCTTAATAAAATATCATGACTCAATGTGCAAAAATACAATCATCTCATGATTGGCTTTTGGGCACAACACTAACACAAATTGCTTCTGGATGACAATTTTCGGCAAAGAAAACACAAAAGGGCTTTTAGGACCTAAGTGTCCTAGTGTAAGCCTTTGGATGTCCATGTCTTTGACTTAAGTTAAATGGAGACATTTTAGAGTTATCCCACTCAAGGGAGGGGCGGCTAAGGCATGGTGAGGAATTCAAATGTGGGCCAAGAAATTAAGACTAAGAAACCATGGTCTTGTAGCAAGGAAAATGACATAAAGCATGGTTAAGGCTAGTTAAGTATGTTTGTGCACTTAAGTCCATATAAGTGGCCATCTTTATCCTTATCTCTCATGTTTGGCCTCCTCTAGCAGCAAAGAAACGTAGCCCCCTCACCTCCACACTTCCTCCATAGCCACCATATCTCCAAGCTTGCAATTAGTTGCAATTGAAGTCAAGGAAGCACAATTGGAAGCTTATTGGTGCTATTGTTTGGGTGCACCTAGGATCAAGCTCAAATTTCGAGCTACCCATAAGGTAAGGAGTTCTCTTGCTCCCATGGACTGTTTACTATATTATTCAACCATCCATGGAGCTTGGGCTAAGTTTGGAAGATAGCTAAGTGCTTGATGAGGGGAGGTGCACTTAGTGACAGTGTTGGCCTTAGTGTGAAGTGCACAGTGGTGACAGCGAAAATTGGGGTTTCTAGAGCCCAAAGTTAGTACTAACTAGTGTTAAAACTCTCTTAAGACCAAGGTTAAGCTTGAGGAGGGCTGTCATAGTGATTTGCATATGTTTATTTCATGTTTTATGAACTAACCAATGATACTTGTTGCTGCCACATACATGTGTTTGTTGTTTGTGTTTGGCTGCTGCATTTGGTTGCCTTTTGTTGGATATATGCATTGAATTTCTTGTGTTTTAGTGTCTTTGAATGCAGGTAATACAAGGCTAATATGACCTTAACTACCTAAGTGTGCTCTTTACTAAGTTTCCAAGTGAAACTTACCTCCCCTCAAATCTGTCCATTTCAGGTGTTGCGGATAGATCTCATTCAAACTGACCTTTGTTGTTTGATTTTTTATCTAAAATTTCAGTTACTTTAACTTCCATGTATCTAGTTATGATCTGGAGTGTTTGGTGAATTTAGGAGCACATATGATATTTTTAGTGATGGTGCTTACTGTACTATGCAGCAGCTGTCCAGTATTCTATTTCTAGAGTGCATTGTGTCTAAAGCTCTCCTGTAACTAGGGTGCATGTTTTAGCTGAGTTAAAACACATTATTTAGTGCATGGATGCATGTACATGTAAGGCAATGTAAATTTTGGACAAGTATGTGAACAATTATGGGCCGTTTTGCTATGCATGTGGATGCTATGCACAGGCTGCCTAAGTGTGCAAGATGGGCTACTTGTTTGTAAATTTTGTATTGGCTATGTGAAGATGCTAGCTACAAGGGAATGTAATTTTTAGGTGTCTTGGACATGTATGGAATAGCCTTGAGGGGCTTACCCCTTGTGAATGAAGTCTTTGCATGCTTATAAAAATTTAAATGGGCAAAATGGTCATAAAGTGACCAAAATTTTGACCCTGCACTCTAAGTACTATAACTCCCTGTGTAGAATGAATCTTGGTATGAAATTCTGACCACAACTAGAGCACATCTATAGGTTTGATAGGATTTTAAATTTTTGCATTTGGAGCCATATAGCAATAGATATGATGTTGCAAAATTGGCTAAGTTACTCTTTATTTGGTCAAAATTTTGTCACCAACTTAAAAAATCCATAACTTGGTCCATAGGTGGGCTATTGATATAAAACTTGCTTTCCTAGTTTGGTATAAGACTCTACTTGATAATGGAAATAATAAAAAATTGTAGTACATGGCTAGATTAATACATTTTTTTAGAAGAATTTTCATCTGGGGTGGCTAGAAACTTGAACCTAGTAAGAATGCCTAATGTGTGGTAGCCAAGATTGAGACTTGTGCTAGTGTTTTCCTTCCATGCTGCCATGGTATGCATAAAATGTGAGTATGTGCATAATGGTTAGAACAATATGCCTGTCTTTACATTGATACAACCCCTCGTGGACCTGCACAGGAAGCCTGTGGGAACTTGTCCCACGTTAGTCGCAATTGGCTAATTGATTACATGCGCATTAGTTAAAACCTTTATGCTTCTAGTTATTTAATCATACTATGCAATCATGCATGAGTTTATGCTTTGGCCTAATTAATAGAATAAAGAAAAGGTGCTTGAAACATTGCCCAGGCATATTTTGATAAAAGAATTATGAAACTATCAAAGCATTCAAAGCATTTAAGTGGAATTAACTACACATAATCAATTGTGTGCAAGCATCCAAACAAGAGTAGACTATGCTTACACCCAAGAGTGACTCTAGAGTAAATTACTCAACATGACCATTGGAGGCAAACTAGTGTATTAAAACTATACACTGAATGACTGTATTGAGATCCAGAACCAAGCTTCCACCTTAGAGCAAACTCCTAGTGGCAAGCTTCGTAAGCCCTCCCTTGTGCTTCACTAGCCTCTGTAGGCCAAAAAGACAACTGTAGTTAGTACCATAACTTAACCAACAAGCAACCCATAAACTAGAATCATAAAGATTCAAATAAACTAAATACCTGCTCATAAGCCTAGCTCAACAACCCTCAACAGTTGCTGGCTCAACTATGCCTAAAACTGCACAACAAAAAGTAAAGGTGTGAGAATCAAAGATTCTCGGTAAGGGGTCTTCAACCTGCAAGAAAAATCCTGAGGACTCAACATATGAGAACATATGTATCCTGTGCTGTGAGCTCATACCCCTGAGGGTCTGATATATGTACATATAACTAGGTCCCTTGAGACCTCTCCTCATCTTAGTCCTCCTCACGGGGTGTCACTCCGTGCCTAGTGAGTTCTAGCCACTAACTCGCTCCTAGTAAGCCTTAGCTTACTACCTGACGCAATAATGTAGCCTTCCCTTAGTTGTTGTGTAGGTGAACATGGTGGATGCTCCTTGCTTGCGCTATAAGAAATCCATTAGGTGTACTAGGCCTCCACATAGTGCCTCAAGTCCTTAGACTTGGCTAGGTCACTTATGTACTCTGCCTCCACCCATTTAACCTACCAAGGATGTACTAGGCTTCCACTTGTACCTCAAGGCACGGCTTGGCTAGGCAACAAGTGCACTAAGCCTTCATCCATGGTGCTCCCCTATCCACCATTACTTGGTTCACACTAGTGGAGTGGTAATGATCATGGATGGACTCATTTACTAGGTTCTTTGGAACCTACCTTAGTGTACTAAGGTTCTTGCATCAGAACCTTAAATACGAAGGCCCAACTAGGCTTTTGATGGCACTAAACCTTGCACCCAACTAATGGTGCTCTATTGTGGCCAAACATGCATTCAAAACTTGCCTTCACTTTGAGTTGAAATAACTTTAAAACTAGCCATTTTAAGTGTAGTGAAGGCATGGAGGTGATAGTACTCCCTCTTAGCTTCGCGTGGAATCTTGAATCACCTCAATCGGACACCCGAGCGAAAAGTTATGAAGAAAACAAAACCGGGTGTCAATGCTGTCTTGGCGACGCGTTGCCAACTATGGCGACACTTTGCCATAGTTGTCGACGTTCTGCCAATTTCTGAAGTATTGGTGACATGTCGTGAGAACTTGTATGGATTGGCGATGCATCACCAAACCTGCGAAATGCCCAGAAAACTTCCCATTTTACTGCTATGAACTTTGGGCACTTCCCAAACGTATCAAACATGTATGGATAGCCTTCAAACTTCACATACATGAAGTACACATTGCAGAGACCACAACTAACCATCACAAGCCTTCCTATGATGCATTATAACATCATTCCAATCAAGCCAAACACACTAGTCCACCATGATCAAACCAGACCACTAACTAATGCTATTGCCAAAACTACTTGATTTCATCAAGCAAACTTTATCCAATAGCATTAATCAAGCTTGAAAACATAACTCCCTTACCTTAGTTTCAATCCACAAGCAAGAATCAATCAACTCTTCCACCAAAAATCGAGTTCCTCAAAGCCTACCTAAGTTCCAAGCAAATAAAGCCATAAAACACCAAATTACTAACTTCTAACCAAAACCCAAGCATCTAAACACTTCCTAAACAAGAAACAACCAAGAAATAGCAAGTTACCTCACATAAAAAATATGAGATAACTGGAAACAAGGTTCCAAGCTCCAAAAACTCGAAATCATACTTGAAAGAAGCCTTCCATAGCTTTTATATTCTTGGTGGCTTCAATTTCCACGAAAATCTCTTGGTTTTAAACTTGGATTGATGGAGAATTGGTAGAGAGAAGGATGAGCTCGGGTTGAAATCTGAAAATGGCAGCCCTCCCCTCCTTTACCAATTTATAAGCTCTTTTAAACCCCAAGCCACCAAACTATTTAAAATGTTACAAATAAGTCCCCTCCTTTTGGTAACTTTAATCAAACTTGGTTAAATCTTGTTTATTTGAACTAAACTTAAGTTAAAAGTAGAAGTTAGGTTTTAAAACTCATTTTCAACTATCGAGACTCAACCCGCCTCTTCAGGATGCAAAATTACCATTTTACCCCTGAACCTCATTTAGTGCCTTAAATTTCTCGGAACTTAGTAAACTTTGCCTAACATACCTATTCTTGCTATGTGAACTTGAAATAAGGATCCAAATTAGCTTTCCACTAGGACAGCCATAACATACATAATGCCCATGAAGGCCACTTGGGTATGCACACGAAAGGTATTATTCTGATGGCCTACAGGACATATCAATCCTGGGGGTTTAAATGCACAATTTTGCTACGATAACTAGACTACCGTGGAGTGGGTAACAAATTCTATAGTAAGGGTTGCACCAAAAAGATCATCAACACTTCACTAGTGAAATCCTTTCTTACTCATGGACGTCTAATGTCAAACAGTTGTTAAGCAAAATGTGATCCATGGAATGCAAACACAAATATTTGAGTCACAATTGGTAGCTAGTCATAAACTAACTATAATATTGTCTCAACTTGCCCCCCCATAGTGATCACTGCCTCTTCGCTACTTTAGCAATGCTAGTGTCAAGATAAGGCTAGACAAGCTAGAACTTAGTGTGCAACTAGGGAGGAATTTGGATAGGTTGTGAGCAAGAATGCAAGGGAACGTGATGGAAGGAAGTGGGTTTAGGACCAACAGGAACTAGGAGGATGGTGAATGTTACTTTAGGACAAAGGGAGATGGAAAACTGAGGTGGATGAAACTTGAGATGTAAACAAGAATGATAAGGCCAATAGCCATTATTCACTATTCTAAAAAACAATCATTGTGAATTATTTTTCCTTATCATCAATAAGTTCAAATGTTTTTTATTTTTTTCTCACATGTTTAGAAAGAAAACAACATTTATATCCATGTTTGCATTTCATCTACCAAATGTTAAATTCTTTAGTTTTAGGACAACTAGATTGATGACTTAAAAGTTTTAGGACTTCTTTGGCAAATCGATGAGTTCTCAGACTACCTGGTAAATCTTAAAAATTTTTAGGTCTAATAATGTCATTTCTCCTAATTTGTTGCATATTGGTCTTAAGCCATATTTAAGACTAAGTTTGCACAAGAACTCGATTTACATAGAGAAAAATCTAACCATAAAAATGGTCCATTAATTGTGAAAAATTATAGCACAAATTAGATTTATGGAAGATATAAATAATTTAAATTAGTAACAGCAAAACACTTTATTGATTTTGTGATTTTCTTTTTTTTCTTTTTCAATTTTGATAGTGGACGGCTGTCATTCTCAATGCCCTTCATTGACCATTCTTTCTTCTTTACCTCAGATGGCACCTTGTAGGCTTGCATTAGCAAGAGTGGCCACCTGAGCTCAATTGCCAACCACCATGGAGCCTTCCATTGAAGGGGAGAAGGTGAAGGTGTTGTTCTCCCATACTCTTGATGAGCTAAAAGGATCAAGAACACCCTAACTATGGAGAAAATAAAGATCACTGACCAGAGGTGGTAATAACCAACCAGTGTCTAGTCGTCCATTAGGAAGAAGGACCTTAAGGCACCCTGACGGCTCTCGAACTACACTACTAAAAATATTCAAGTAGGGTTTTCATTGATAAAAAGACCTTTAAATTAAGTGCACTTATCATCCAGCATATCATCTATAGGGACAAAGTTGTCTACCCTACTCAACCTTTTTCAATTATTTAGCCAATTAATTATAAGGTTGTTTGTAATTAACTATTAAGAATTAACAAATGTAGTAAACTAAATTAAACTAATGCAAGACAAATCAACACATAAAAAATCAAATAAATGAACAATTAGAAGATATCATGCTTAGATATGAATCCCTAGAAATCCATTGCATCACTCTTACTTAGTTTAAATGACATATAGTTATCTTGGACCATGGAGAACTCTTAGATTAGACTAACTTCTCTCTCAAGGCAACTAACCTCTATTTCCAGGTTGATTGATTGGAATCTCTTCCTAACCAAAACCCCCCTGAAAAATGCATTGCTAGTTTTATGAGTTTACAGCTAGGTTTAACCCTAGTTTGGAGGTCCTATGTTGGTCTATCTCTAGACTTACATGCAATCCCTTCATCCACATTGTGATTAAATCAAACATACAAGCCATTAGCTTAACATGCTCGAAATAAGACATTGAATCAATAGGCCAAGAACTATCAATCCAACAACAAAGAAGCATGGTCGATAGGTTGCAAGAAAACTATATTTAATTAAACCAAAATAATTATACAAAACATTATCATCCTAGGGTTCATTTGCTTTAAGCATGAGTAATAATTTAGCTCATCATCCCAATAAAGAAACATAACAAGAAAAAAAAACTAAAAATCATAAACTCCCTCTCTAAATATCTTTACATTGAATAAATCCTTGTGTTACCCACTTCAGGGTAGTCCAATTATGGTGCCAAAATTGTGCATTTAAAACTCTCAGAGTTGGTATGTTCTGTAGGGCAACAGAACAATACCCTTAGTGTGCATACCCAAGTGGCCCTCTTGGGCACTATATAAATGCATGCATATTGGTCCAACCATTACACACATATTCACATTTTATGCACACCATGGAAACAAGAAAGAAAAACACTAGAAAAAGTCTTAATATTGGCTACCACACATTAGGCAGTCTTGTTAAGTTTAAGTAACCAGCCACTACACCCGAAACTTCCTCCAAAAAACTATATTAATCTAGCCATGTACCCCTATGTTTTCTTTGCTTCATTATCAATTAAAGACTTAAACCAAACCATGAAATTTGGTTTTACATCAATAGCCCACCTATGGACCAAGTTATAGATTTTTTAAGTTGGTTACAAAATTTTGACCCAATGAATAATAACTCAGCCAAATTTGCAACATCATAAATTTGGGTACAGGGCTCCAAATGCAGAAATCCTAAAGCCTAGTTAAGCCTCTAGGTGTGCTCTAGGTGTGGTCAAAATTTCTACACAAGGAGATATAGAACTTTGAGTGCATGGTCAAAATTCTGTTCACTTTTGGACCATTATGCCCATACAAAATTTCATAAGTGTGCAAACACTTCATTCACAAGGGGTAAGCCATTCAAGGCTATCCAATACATGTCAAATACACAGAGGAATTACATGTTCTTACATCTAGCAACTTTATGTGGCCAAAACAGAATTTACAAACAAGAAGCCTATCATTCACACTTGACAGCTTGTGCACCACATTCACATACATAGCAAAACAGTCATCAAATGTTCACATACTTATTTCAAATTTACATGTCTTTCAAGTACATGCATCGATGCACTACATAATGGAATTAACTCAGCTAAAACACACACTAAAGTTACAGGAGAGCTTTAGACACAATGCATTTCAGAAACAGTATGCTGGACAGCTGCTGCATATTACAATAAGGCCCATCACTAAAAATACCAAATGTGCTCCTAAAATCACCAAAATTTTCAAATCACAAATAGATACATGGAAGTTAAAATACATGAAGTTTCAGATCAAGACTCAAACAATAAGGGTCATTTTGACTATGGTCTTTCTGCTGGACCTGATATGGGCAGATTTGAGGGGACGTAAGTTTCATAAAGAAACTTAGAAAGGAGAACACTTTAACACCAAGGTAACGTAACCTTTAGCAATCACCTGCATCCAAAGACAGAAGTACTTGGCCCGTTTGGATCCTGACACGTGTTCGGTCAGATTATTTCTGTGCTTTTTGGGCGTAGGGAACAGGTAGCCGTTTGTAGACTCCTAGTTTTGTGGCTAAGATGGGACTTGGATGATGCCAGGGTGTCAGGCCACCGTTTCAGGCAGTGTGTGGGCGACCTGTCAGAGGCTCCTTAAATGCTCATTAAATGCTCCTGCCGTACTCCCGAGGTCCTTTGGGCGAGGTCGCCTTTTGGTACGGACGCCCTCCTTCGGGAATCACGCTAGTGGCTCGGGGAGTTCTCTAGCTCTGGAGTTCCGCCTTCGGGGAGAATCTCTCCTGCTTTCAGTAGCTGGTTCTTTTCTCCCGAAGGCGATATGTTCGGTTCCCCGAGAGAGTCAACGACACATTTAGATAACCTGGCGTTTCAGCCGAAGTGCTTACTTCGTCATGCTCGATCTCGCTTCTGCCGAGGTCTGTGGCAATGCTTCTTTCCGAGCTACGTCAGGCTCCCCGGTCAAACCTTCGGGGGAATTGATGCTGGGGGAGGCGGTAGCCTTTTGGCTATCGTTAGGCCTCTGACAAATCTTTTGGCCTTCAACTCCTCTAGTCCATGATACTGAAGAGCATACCTCACCAACTGATTGAATTTGTGCTCATACTCTAGGACATTGAGGTTGTCCTACCTTAGAGCATCAAATTCAGCTTGCTTCATATCCTTAATGGCATCACTGATGTACTGTTCCTAGAACAGTTGTGTGAACTCTGGCTAGCTCATCTCAATATCTCTTACTGGCTTTCTGCCATTCTGGAAAGCATACCTGTCTCTGGTGTTTCTCCACCACATCTCTGCACGACCTACCCAGTTGTAAGTAGCCAGTGACACCTTCTTGGTGGAGCTAAGTGGCATCCTCTCAAACATCTTTTCTATGAAGATTAACCACTCCTCAGCTCTCTCTGGCTCAGCTCTTCCATCAAACTGTGGAGGTCTTAGGCCTTGGAACCTCTCCAACAGTCTGACTTCATCTAGGCCTTCTAGATCCTCTGATTTGTGTCTCCTGGATCTGTGAGAGCCCTCTGTATGGTGATGCTCTCTATGATCTCTCTGCCTTCTCCTGGATCTTCTCTCATGGCCTTCCTCAATCTCATTCCTAGTGGAGGAATGGTCATAGACTGAGGGATTGGTCCTGGACACCTGACCAATCTCAGATCTTACTCTTCTGCCTCTTGGATTTCTCCTATCCTCATCTTCCACCTCAATGGTCTCATCATTTGTGTCTTCTAAGCTTCCAGAAGGAACATATTCAGATGTGTTCCTAGTATCCTCTTCTGGTTGCTGCTGTGCATCCTGAACTGGTTCTGCTGGAGCTACTTGGACTCCTTGCTGTTGTGCTTGAATCAGCCTTATTAAGTTTTCATTGATTAGAGCTAAGTTCCTCTGAAGCTCTAACCAAACCTGAGGCACTTCAGGGTTTGGTACCCCCTGTTGCCCCTGATTCCCTCTATTCTGTCCATTTCTTTGTTGCCTAGAATCAGTAGGAGGCCTTCGGGGTGGTTCCCCTCTCCTTGTGGCAACCATGTTTACTTCCTGCATTGATGATCCATCATAGAGCACATATAAAGATCATAGGTATTTCAATGGTACTTGACACTAGCAGCTGACCAAACTGAGTTCATATATGTAGATGCATGCAATGCAACTATATGCTATGTACATGTATAAACCATGCTCTGATACCAACTTCTGTTACCCACTCCGGGGTAGTCCAATTATGGTGCCAAAATTGTGCATTTAAACTCCCAGGATTGGTAATGTTCTGTAGGCCATCAGAACACTACCCTTAGTGTGCATACCCAAGTGGCCCTCTTGGGCACTATGTAAACACATGCATATTGGTCCAACCATCACACACATATTCACATTTCATGCACACCATGGCAGCAAAGAAGGAAAACACTAGCACAAGTCTTAATTTTGGCTACCACACATTAGGCAATCTTGTTAAGTTCTAGTGACCAGCTACTGCACCTGTAACTTCCACTAATAAACTGTATCATTCTAGCCTCATACCCCCCTATTTTATTTGCTCCATTATCAAGTAGAGACTTAGAGAAAACCAAGGAATTTTTTTTTACATCAATAGCCCACCTATGGACCAAGTTATGGATTTTTTAAGTTGGTTACAAAATTCTGACCAAATAAACAGTAACTCAGCCAACTTTGCAACGTCATATCTTTGGCTACAGGGCTCTAAATCCAGAAATTACAAATCCCAGTTAACCCTCTAGATGTCCTCTAGGTGTGGTCAAAATTTCATACCAAGATTCATTCTACACAGGGAGATATTAAACTTTAGGTCCAGAGTCAAAATTCTGGCAACTTTTGGACCATTTTGCCCATACAATTTTTCCAAACCATGCAAACACTTCATTCACAAGGGGAAAGCCCTCCAAGGCTATCCCATATATGTCCATTACACATAGGAATTACATTCCCTTTCTTTTAACAACTTTATGTGGCCAAAACAGAATTTACAAGTAAGCAGCCCATCATTCACACTTAGGCAGCTTTGCACCACATCACTTACATAGCCAAAACATTACTCAAATGTTCACATACTTGTCTCATTTTACATACACTACATGTACATGCATACATGCACTACAATATGGTCTTAACTCAGCTAAATACGCACCCTAGGTTACAGGAGGTCCTGAGACACAATGGACTCCAAAAACAGGATGCTGGACAGCTGCTGCACAACACAATAAGTACCACCATTAAAAATACCAAATGTGCTCCTAAAATCACCAAAATTTCCAGATCATAACTAGACATATGGAAGTTCATGTACCTAAAATTTCAGATCAAAAATCAAACCAAAAAGGTTAGTTTGAAGGTGATCTTTCAGCTGGACCTGAAATGACAGAATTGAGGGGAGTAAGTTTCATTGAGAAACTTAGTAAGGGTAGCACTTGGATTCAATAGGCAATGTAACCATCATTAAAACCTGAATCCAAAGACACTAAAACACAAAAAAACCACAATGCATATATACAAGATATAGCAACCAAATGCAGCAGCCAAACACAAACAACAAACACATGAAATGTGGCAGCAACATATACCATAGGTTAGTCCATAAAACACATAATAAACATAACCAAATCACTATGGCAGCCCTCCTCAAGCTAATGCTTGGTCTTAGGAGGATTTTAACAGTAGTTAGTACTAACTTTGGGCTCTAGAAACCCTCACTTTACTGCCATCATTGTGCACTTCACACTAGGTCACAAAACCTTCAATAAGTGCACTCCCCTCACTAAGCTTGGTTCATCAAGCTCATGGCTCTCTTCCAAGCTTAGCCCTAGCTCCATGGATGTTTGAAAATTGCAGAAAACAGTCCATGAGAGCAAGAGAACCCTTACCAAAGTGGGTAGGCCGAAAATCAAGCTTGATCCTTGAAGTATCCAAGAAATAGCTCTAGTTTGCTTCCAATTGCTTCCTTTTGCCTTCAATTTCAATCAATTGCAAGTTTGAAGGTGTGGTGGCTATGGAGGAAGTATGGCTGTGTTCTTGGGCTGGGGGAGGATGAAAATGAGAGAGGGATAAGTGATTTGGCCACTTAAATGGCCTTAAATGAGCTTAAGGGCACAAAACACACTTAACAAGCTTAACCTTGCTTTATGTCATTTTCCTTCTCACTAATTATGGTTTCTTTGTCTTAAAATCATTGGTACACATGTGCCCAACATTTTTGACTAATTATCAAGTCTTGGCTGCCTCCCCCATGGTGGGATAACCCCACAATTCCACCCTTAGACTTAAGTCAAAAGCTTGAACACCTTAAGGTTTACACTAGGACATTTAGGTCCTTATTGCCTTTAGTGTTTCCTTTGTCCAAACTTGTCTTCCATGAGTAATTTGGTCCTCCAATAGTACTTTCATACCATTTATATCCTTCCCATAACTCTCCAAGTCTCTTTCTTGAGAGTTTTGCAATTGAGTATCCGAATTTCCAAAACCTTACAAAAAAGTCCATAGGTTGCTTGACAAACAAGCAATCCTTAAGGCTTTTCTTGGGGGCCAAGTTACCAACTTGGAACACTTTTAAGGAGGTGTTGATCATGCCTTTTAGCCCCACACTTCAATCACTATGTTGAGAATTACAGAATATAATGGTTTTTAGCCATTATGACACACTTGTAATTCTCCCATTTTGTGTGGTGGTAACACTCTCCATCATCTTTAAGGATCATCACTCTATTATTTTGGAAATCCTTCATGTTGTGCCCTTTTCCCCTACACTTGAAGCACTTCATCTCCTTAGTGTCATGGCCCACACAAGCCCCAGCCTATGCACCCATAGCACTACCCCACAGTGTTACCTTAAAACACTAAAACTTATGTTTTTTAGGAGTACCCAAAATGGCTTATTTTTTATGTTTATTGCTCGTCCAAACCCATACTAGCTTGCATGCATACTCTACTCATATGGCTAAGGCACTGGGAGGTGCCCTAGGACTTTAACCATTCAAGCTCAGACAATTACTTGCATCACAAGGCAAGGTTTCAATTTCTTCTTTTCAAAGTGTTTTATGTTTGCTCATCAAGTGTGGAATCATAATGCATGGCAACCAAGAAGCCTATATCATTAAGATTTTGAGAACTTTTATCATGAACATGCTCATAGGAGGTTTTAGGCATACACTTTAGTAGATGTCTGAAACTTTTAACACCACTTCATCTGTTAACACATATTCTTTACATAGTTAGGCAACTCAATCACGAACATTTAAACTAGCACAATTACATGCTTAGAACTATACCAAGTTGACTACTAATACTTGTCATCCAAGAGTTGCCTAATCTACAAAGATACACATACAAGCAACACCAACACAACATCCTCAAATTCATATATTCATGGTATGTACAATCATGGTATGTACAATCATAAGCTTGGTATTATACCAAGTTCATCTTAGAACACCTAACCAACATCTCTCTTCTCAAAAGTAAAACACTTACATGTCAAGTTTACCCACATATACACAAAATCTTGGTAAGCCAACCAAGTGCACTCAAAATACACTACAATCCAAGAAGAGAGGTTTAGGTATATCCATACTCTTACATATATCTGAAAGCTACCTTAAGAGTATAATACAAGACAATGACTTGTAATACAAGTCCAACCATTAAACCCATGGTCAAAAGAGCAAACCACCACACAAGAGCTATTGATCACATATCCATGATTCTAGACTTGTCCCATAATCTACTTACAAAGCCTGCAAGTACTCAAACATGTGGGCTTGCAATACATAAGACTTGAACTTAAAACTTGTGCTTACACTTATTGAGCTAACATACACCTCATGGTGTACATACCTTATAATACCCAAAAACACTAATTAGGTACTCAAGTTACTTAAGCTCAATGTCCTTTATTGTAATCACATAAATAAGGGGTGTGAGTTATATACATAACCCAGTAAAGAATTCACATAGCTCATTAGAGCTTATTTAGTTAAGTCCTAAGACTTAACCTCCCCAAGTTGCTCAACCTGCATACAGAGACAAGAAGACACAAAAACATAGTATACACATATAGATATACATAATTAACAACTAACTAGAAAGGTTAGCAAGCACAATCAATCACCAAAGTACACAACACACACACCACACACAATGTTCTTGGTCTCGGCCAACACCATACTAGCAAGTACACACACAATTACTTTGATTTCATATCTCCACTCATCACTATTTCACATAAAGCTCCAAGTTCAACTATAGGTTGGCCTACCTATGTTAGAGCTTTAGTACTTTCCTTTACATAGATAGCTAGCATCCATAACCAATATACCCGATGGTAGAACATAGCCCCTACGGTATTCTAAGCTCATCTAGTTTAATATACCATCACCTAAAAGCCTAAAATTCACTTGAACATGGGACAATACCAATAACAAGTAAAGTTCATAGTGAATCCTCTCGGTTAAGCTTCCAAATGCAAGAATCCAAGCTTGAAAATGCAATACCAAGTTTGCCTAAAGGCAAAATCCACTAGAAGAAGCTTGATTCTTCAATCCAAGCTTAAGCCATCAACAATTTGGCATAAACCCGAGCCTTCTCCTCTCAAGAGCTCCTTGCTAGCTCAGCAGTGGACAATGACCCAAAATTGGGTGTTTTGGGTCAAATAAAGGCATGCAATCTGAATAGGTGTCAAATGGCACAAAAATGGGACTGCTAGCCTTATTAAATCTAGTTCTTGCATGGCACAAAATGGTCATCCAATAAATGATACTCATAGGCATCCACTTATGTGTGCAATTAAATCCTTGAACTTTGTTTTATCCACATCATTTATGCCATTAAGCCATTAAACGTGTACATGTGTGTACCCAGATAAGCCTACCATTGATATTACCTCACATGTTTTTGAGGTACACTAAGTATAACACTTAGTTCTCGGACTATGCTTTATTTATTTATTTTCATTTAACTTAAGCTTAGCTTGAAAATGAGGGTCATGACACCTAGCCTTGGGGCATCGCTTGGTGGAGGTAGGATATTGTCTTGTGAAGGCCAAGACAAGGCTCCTTTGGTGTTGGTGGTGGCCTCCATCTTAGGTTTTGGGACCTCCTGCTTGGCATCCTTACTCCATGCTTCTCTTCATGTAGAGTTCCTTCTTTGAGCCTTCTTGGATGCTTTGGTTTTCTTGATGATCCTCTTAGCCTTGGTGGCATGATGTAGCAAATCCTCCATGTTGACCTAGGTCTCCATCTCCACCTTGTTGGCTACCTCTAGGTTAAGACCATTAAGGAATCTATCTGTGGTAGTCATTGCATCCTCCACAATGTTGGCTCGGGTTAAGGTCATCTCTAGCTCCTTATGGTAGTCCTTGACACTTCTTTGCCCTCAGACTAATATTTGGAGCTTAGGTTGTTGATCCTAACAGTAATAGCTAGGAACAAACCTCCTCCTATCAAAGCTTGGAGATCTCTTGAAGTGCTGAAGGGTTCTTCTTCATTGCTCCTTCTAAAAGTTACAACCGAATTGCACCATACAAAAGCATAGTTAGGAAACTCAATTATGGCCAAATTTACCTTCTTTTCTTCTGAATAATGATAGCAATTAAACACCATCCCAATCTTGTGCTTCCACTCCCAATAGGCATCCAGATCATTTCTCCCTTGGAAGGTAGGAATGGTGGCTTAATGAAGCTCAAGTTGTTGTCATCTCTAGGCCCTACTCTCCCTAGGGCTCTTTGCTCTTGCAAGGCACCTTTTTCCTCCTCAGATTCCTTAATCCTTGTTCCCCTCCTTGGTTGGAGAATAGGGTTAAGCTTCTTTGGCATCTTTATCTCTAGGTCATCCACCCTCCCTATCAATCTATTGATGGCATTTTATATGTCCTTCATAAAAGGCTCCTCCTCAAGCCTTACCTCAATCCTTTTATACTCATAATTAGCCGAGATTCCTAAAATCAAGATCGTCATATGCACACCTCTCATGTTTTAATGAAAAGATGGGTACTAAAAAACTCAAGTTGTTAGTGAGAATATTGGTTTCAAAAGAATCCTCAAAAGTTCTAAGAAAACTATCCACAAAGCACACAAGAAAACTTTCTTTTCCTTGAAAATAATGTTTTACTCCAAAATAGAGGTGGGCTAAAAAAATTTGAAAGACCTTAGGAAACCATTGCAATAGAAGATTGCAAGACCCACAAGGAGTGACTTAGGTTGAAACTGAAGGTTTTAGGGTTTTTGGGCACAAAACCAAGTAATTGTGCAAGCTATTTTTTGAAAATCTTTCTAACTTTTTTTTATAATTTTATCAGAAACACCTTTTTTCCTTGGGTCCTGACTATCAAATAAAATGAAGAAACAATTACTTTTTGGCAGATAAACAAGAAACCCTAATTCTTGCGTAACCAAAATAAGATTTTTTTGTAACGAATCAACCTAATTTCTAAGACCTTATTTTTGAATTTTCCTTGTTTTTTGGATGCTAGAAAAATAAAATAAAAAGGATTAGTTATGTTTGGATGAAAGGAACAAGAGTAAACAAAATTAGAGTCCAAGAGAAACCAAGAAAACTGAATGTGTGTACAATTGGTGTTTTCAGTTGTTCTAGGTTGAAAATGACTTAGCTTGACCTAAAATAATTGCAAACAAATTAGAACTAGATAAATATTAAGGTAACAATGAATTGGAACAAAAATAAAAAATAAAAATGCTACTGGATGCAAAGATAACTGAAAGAAACAACAATGGATGCAAACAATGCTAGTTGCTCTTTTTTTTGGTGTTTTTCTTGATATCGATGTAAGGAAAAAGGAATTGAAACACAAAGGAAAAGATTAGAATTGATGGAAAAAAGATGAAAAAAAATAGAAAAATTCAAAGATATAAAGAAAGACACAAGAAACACTGGATATGCCCTCAGTTTGGAACTTATGGCTATGATATTACTTGATGTGAACTGTATAAGGACCAAGAAACATGCCCAAGATGCTAAAAAGTTCCACAAAAAACACTCCAAGAGAATAGAATTTAACACCTAATGCTAACCAACCTGTGGTTAGAAAAAATAAGTATAAAGAACACAAAGAAAACTAGCTTTCTTGTGCACCAAGGTAAATTCACCAATAACTCAAGAGAATTGGCTCTCAAAAGCAATATTATTATGCAATGAAATCTTTATGTTTAGAATCATAAAGGAGGCTTATTTATAGCCTAGTGAACTAGGGTTTGGCCACCATGCAAGTTGTAGGAGCCCTAAACCTAATTAAAACATGCAAACCTAGTCAAATTGTGACTTTGATTTTGGTTTAGACACAATCATGTGGGAAATTTAGCCTAATTAGTTTTGATGTGCTCCAATAAGTTTCCACTCTAAATAATTATGTAAATAAGAGAATTAGACTATAAAATAACAAAAATAAAGCTTTAGAAATGAACTAGCACTCAAAACCTCCAAAGTGTGCTCTTAGGTGCACTTTACGTCACTTGGGGTTCATGGTTGGGTCTCTTAGTTCTGAGCTATATTTTTTAGGTTAGGGCTTCCCTTTATGGTGTGTAGAGGTTTTTGAAGCTTCAAGACACATAAGATTTGGCTGTATGAAGAATTGGCATATTGGAACACCAAAAGGGACTTATTGGATGTAGGCATGTGCTCCTTGGTGTCTCTTGTGCCTTGACACTGCAAAAGGCTATTACATGTAATGTGATCTTTCTAAGACACTCTGTAGGATGTTCTAGTAGCTCCATATAAATATCTAACTCATCCTCCATGAAATAGGAAGTGACAAAGGCATGAAGTGCTTAAGCCATCTCCTTAGCTCCCTTTCTTGTAGTTGCTCCACTAGATATCTTCAATGGATCCTTGAGTGTGCCTTCTACATTCATATCCCTAGGTTAGGGGTTGTTTTTGGAGTGTACCATGCTACCCATTTCCTATTGGGCTACTTTTCCACTTTGATGGGAATATGCAACATGTCATTTAGGTTCACACTTGGTTATAGCTCAAGAAGGTTGGCTATGTTAGGGTTCATGCCAAGCAAGAAATTTTCCATGGTTGCCTCTTGATCCTCCTCTATGTTAGCTCTCACCAAAGTTGTGTCCAAGTCGTTAAAATAGTCCTTCATAGATCTTGTGCCCTAAGACAACCTTTGTATCCTTTGATATAGCTTTCTTTGTTATTAGCTAGGCACAAACCTCCTCCTCATCATGGCCATTAGTTCATGCCATGATTTCATGACCACCTTATGGTTTATTTGTCTTGAATTCACAACCTAGGACCACTAAGCAAGAGCATAATTAGTAAACTCCAAAGTGGCAAGCTTTACCTTCTTATACTCGGGATAGACATAAGACTCAATGATCATCTCCACTTTTGCCACCTTGAATGGTTGAGTTTTCAACTTGATAACATTGAGGTTGAGGCCTTCCTTTGGCTGCCCCCCACAGGACTTCTAGGAAGTGGTGGCGGTGGCAAAGTGTCAAAGTCATAATCTTTATAGGTAGTGACTTCATGGCTTATGGATGGATCCTCCTAAGGGGTACCTCACATATTCAGCCTAGGATTCCCCTTTTTGGTACTTCAAAACCTCCTTGTTCAAGCCTCTTCTTGGACTCCTTTAATCTTTCAAGCCGTACTTGACCAAGGACATAATATCTGAAATCAAAGATCTTCACAAACACAATCTCCTTCTTTACATCTTGGCCTACTTCTTCGGACATAGTATCTGAAATCAAAGATCCTCACAAATACTCTATCTGTCAAATTTATTAGTGGAAAGTTGCTTAAACAACTAAAACTCTCAAGTTCTAAAGCAACTCACTTAAAGCACACAATCACTTTTAAAATCCTTCAAAAACCATTTAAAATCCTTCATGAAATAAAGAAGATAGGTTGAAAAATGTTGTTGAATGATAAACAAGTTAGGAATAAGATGCTTTTGTAACAAAAGATTGGAAGAACAAGAGCGAGAAAACTAGGATTTTAAGAACTAGCGTCTCGGCCAAACTAGAGTTTTAGTTAAAATTGAAGCTTTCCTACTTTTCAAAGATATTCTAGCCACTATTTATTTGATATTTTGTTGATTTCCATGCTGGATTGAGCTTTGAAAACTCCAAAACAACCTTTTGCTCCAAAATAAAAAGAAAGGAACAAGACTTGCAACAAGAGATAAAATGAAGCTTGTATTGACAGAAAGTAGCTTGATGAACAAAAATGTAAATTACTCAAAATAAGAATGAAATAATTTTTATTTATTTATTTTTAGAAATTTTTGATGAAAAAAACAAGGAATAATGAATGGTAGCAACACTTGGATGAATATGAATGGAAAAAAATAAGGAAGGTTTTGGTTTTAAAGCGCTTGAACACAAATGAAGTAAATACGAAAAGGGAAAGAACAAAACCATTAGAATGTATAAAATAATCCAAAAACACAATGAACAAAAGCTAAACAAACATGAAAGAGAGATAGATTGGTCCTGCCTACGAAACTTTTGATTTGATACCACTTGACGTGTTGCTTGTTGCATAAGGATCCTAGTTCCCAAGAGTACCTAAGTTGATGCTTCACCCACTTGGTCTGAGAATAAGCAATTGATTGAGGGAAAAATAACAGAAGTTAAAAATAGAATCACAAGTGATGAGTATAATTGTAGAAGGTAAATTAGAAGAAATTTGATTGGAAGCGAATAACTTTAAGCACAAGTGCACCAAAAGGAGTCGAGAAAGAACAAGAGAAAAAAGAATTGGCCAAAGCAACTAGAATCTATATTAATCTATGTTGAAACCACAAAATACAGGTCCTATTTAAAGAAAAATAACCTATGGTAGCTAGCAATACAAAGTTGTATTAGACTAGAAACCTTAAACTTTGCAAAAAGAAGGAAACATAGAAAAACTAGGTTTTGAATACATGGTTTTAACACTTCTCCGGACAAAAACCTTATGGCATGTGTCTCATGTGTTTCAAACCTATTCCTTACCTAAATAACATGTAAGGAAGTTAAAATAACTAAGAAAAATAAATAAAATCACTCAAGCCTATGAAAATACCAAGTATGGCTCTAAGGAAGCTACCGAGTGCACATTTGGAGCTCCTTAGGGTTATGGCTTGGGCCCCTATTCTTTGACCACTTTCTCTTGCTTTATTTAGCTTGAATCCCCATAATATTGAGTGAATTGAAATGTTTGGGTCCTAGACATGTCAAAGTTAGTTGAAAGTTGAAATGGTGTGGAAGGGCTCCAAATAGGCCACTTAAGTGCTCCACCATAAGGGTCTGAAGGGCTTCTTGTTGCTCCTTTGCTCTTAACCTTGTGAAAGGTTCTATGCTTATCTTCTATAGGGCCTTGGATGTCTTAGAAGCCTCAGAGCTTCATAATCCTCCATAATGTTATTTTGTGCTTACATATTAAAACAAGGTTTACTTTATTATATTTCTAACATTTGTCTTTTAATATTATGTTTATAATTGGTGCTTAATTGATAATGATTTATTCATATTTTGTCTCCTCTGTAAGGAGAAATATTCTACATATATACATCATGTCAAAGCTAAATATTCTTATAAATGAAGACAATGATATATGCTCCTTATGAAACGTTCTCGACATGCACTATTTGTTTATACTTTGGGCAAAGGTGTTTGTTGGGCCCACCTAGCGGGCCCTGGGCCTAGGTCTAGAGGGCCCTAGCATGACATGGTCAAAGGTGTGTGGGGTCCGTGATGGGCCTTACCCAAGCCTAGCTCGAGCTGGGCATGGGCTGCTTTTTCTATTTTTTTTAATTTTTTCAAATTTGATTTTGACAAAATTTTTTTGAAAAGTAGTTGTTTTAAGAGTAAAACACCACCATCAGTGTAAAATTTTATTAATTTTAAAGCCAAATAGTACATAACATAGAATGGGGCTTAGATGAGTCAGTGTTGCATAAAATTAAACTTAAAGAAAACCCAGGATCTGTGCTAAGTAGCAAAATGATATCAAATACAAAGTAGGAAGATAATAAGCGAACCTTAAATTTAAGCATCTACCTCATCGGGGTTTTCATCATCAAAACTCTTATGGTCATGCATTCATAATTTTGCAAGACTCTAATCATAGTTGGATATATAAACCTCAACTGTATCCAGTGATAACCTTGCTCATTTCTTTAAAATTACACTTTTTTTGGTGAAAAATGTTGACTTAGATGCAATGGTTGAGACAAGAGTAGCTAGAACTTCTTTGACAATGATGGAGACTATGGAAAATTTGGTGCTTCTTGCTTTCCACCATTCTAGAATGTCGGTCTCATTATTCTCCCAAACCAAGTTGAGGTATACATATACTTTAATAAGATTGGATGCTGCAGCTTGAGGCCATTTAAGGAGTTGTTCTGCCAGATTCAATGCTGATGACCCCAATGATGATGAACACCCAATGGTAAGGGAATCAGTGTTCCCTACCATATCCTTATGTCCATTGGCATAAATCTTAAACAACTCCTGCAAGTGCTCCTCAACAGTGGAAGTTATAGCATGAACAGAAGTATGCGACATTTCTAAGAAGCTATAATAACCCTCAAGTAGTTGCTATTTACCCTTGATTCTAACATTTGGGTTTAGTGTAGATGCAAGTAAATAGATTGGGGGTATATCTCTAAAATATAAAATTCGTTTGCCTTTCATCGCCTTAACAGCGTCTTTTAAGAACTCGTCATCCTTGTATTAGTGAAAAGCCTGTGTAATATTGACCAAATGCATTAAAACCTTGTGAGATATAGGATAGTATACACCGGAGCAAAAAATAGTGACCTTATAAAAATATCTTACCATAGCAGCCACTTTTGACAGTTTATCCCACATTTTTTGTTTCAAAATCATTTTCTTTTCTTTCACATTTATAAAACATGTCATGTATGCAGCAAATGGCATCACATCCATTTGACATACTATAAGTCGAGTTCTATCAGGTAGGGCAACCAAGTTTAAAATATTTGAAGCTAAATTCGAGGCCGTTTTCAAGACAATATGCCTTAAACTCTTTGAAAACTTTGTTCCTTAACTTCCTTGATAGTTGCCGCATAACACAATAAGTACCACCATTAAAAACACCAAATATGCTCATAAAATCACCAAAATTCATAGATCACAACTAGACATATTGAAGTTTCAGTACCTAAAAATTTAAGGCAAAAATCAAACCACAAAGGTTAGTTTGAATGTGTTCTTTCTTCTGGACCTAAAATCATAGAATTGAGGGGAGTAAGTTTCATTGAGAAACTTAGTAAGGGTAGCACTTGGATTCAAACAGCAATGTCACCATCATTAAAACCCATATCCAAAAGACTAAAACACAAAAACCACAATGCATATATACAAGATATAACAACCAAATGCAGTAGTCATTCACAGCCAACAAACACATGAAATGCTGCAGCAACAATAACCATAGGTTAGTCCATAAAACACACAATAAACATAACCAAATCACTTTGGCAGCCCTCCTCAAGCTAATGCTTGGTCTTAGGAGGATTTTAACACTAGTTAGTACTAACTTTGGGCTCTAGAAACCCTTCAATTCACTGCCATCGCTGTACACTTCACACTAGGTCATAAAACCTTTAATAAGTGCACTCCCCTCACTAAGCTTGGTTCATCAAGCTCATGGCTCTCTTCCAAGCTTAGCCCTATCTCCATGGTTGCTTGAAAATACAAAAAACAACCCATGAGATCAAGATAACCTCTTACCTTGATAGGTATACTAAAATTGGAGCTTGATCCTGGGTGCACTCAAGCAATAACACAAAATAGCTTCTAATTGTGCTTCCTTGACTTTAGTTGCAAACAATTTTGAGTTTGAAGGTATGGCGGCTATGGAAGCATTATGGAAGAAGTGTGGAGGATGGTGGTGGCTGTGTGGGTTGAATATGGGAGAGAGATAAGTGAATTGGCCACTTAAACGTCCTTAAATGTGCTTAAGGGCACAAAACAAACTTAAACAAGGTTAACCTTACTTTATGTCATTTTCCTTCTCACTAATTATGGGTTTGTTGTCTTAAACTTATTGGTACTCATGTGCTTAACATTTTTGACCCATTTATGAAGCGTTGGCTACCTCCCTCATGGTGGGATAATTCCACAATCTTACACTTTGACTTAGGTTAAAAGCTTGAACACCTTAAGGTTTACACTAGGACATTTAGGTCCTTAATGCCAATTCTAGGTCATGGGTAGGATAATTTTGCTCATGGGGTCTCAACTGCCTTAACCCATAAGCAATGAAATTTCTATCTGGCATAAGTACAAAACCTAGCCCAGATCTAGATGCATCTGTATAGATGATGTAGGGCTTACTTGGATCAGGAAGAATCAACACTGAAGCTTCAATCAACCTCTGCTTGAGCTCTTGGAAACTCTTTCGACACTTTTTAGTCCACTTAAATCTTTGACCCTTCTTTGTCAGATTAGTAAGAACTGAGGTAATCATGAAAAAGCTTGATACAAATCTTTTCTAGTATCCAACTAATCCTAAGAAACTTATGATTTCCTTCACAGTCTTTGGTCTTTCCCACTCTTGCACTACCTTGACCTTTTTAGGGTCTGCCTTAAGGCCTTGTACATCTATGATGTGTCCTAGGTAAGACACTTCCCTTATCCAGAACTCATACTTGGATAACTTGGCATAAAGCTAAAGTTCCAATAGACTCTGTTCATGTTCATTTTCATCCTTGGAATACAACAAGATGTCATGAATGAACATAACCACAAATTTGTCCAGATGTGGTCTAAACACCCTATTCATCAGGTCCATAAAAGCAGCTATGGCATTAGTCAAATAAAATGGCATGACTATGTGCTCATAACGCCCATATCTGGTCCTAAATGCAGTCTTAGGAATGTCCTCTTCCTTTACTCTCAACTGGGAGTATCCAGATCTCAAATCTATCTTGGAAAAGATCTTAACTCCCTTGAGTTGATAAAAAATATCCTCAATCGTAGGGAGTGGATACTTGTTCTTGATAGTCACTACATTGAGCTTCCTATAGTCAATGCATAGTCTCAAGGATCCATCCTTCTTTTTCACAAAGAGAACAGGAGCTCCGCATGGTGAAGCACTTGGCCTTGTGAACCCTTTTTCAAGAAATTCATCAAGTTGTTTCTTGAGCTCATTCATCTCTGTGATTGGCATTCTATAAGGAGGTATGGATATTGGACTAGCTTTTGGTTGCAACTTGATTTCAAACTCAATCTCCCTTTATGGGGCAATACCTGGTAGGTCTTTAGGAAAGACTTGTGGAAAGTCTCTCACTACAGGTATTCTGTCCACTTCCTCATCGTAGTGCAGTTCATTCAACACATAACAGTAATCATGCTAAAAAATTATAGGTATCTCATCTAGTACCTCTAGCTCCATGCCATGCATTTCAAATACTAATTCCTTATAATTCACTAATGCATGCACTTCACCATCAAGTAATGTGATTTCCTTCTTAGGACAATCAATTCTTATGTTATGCATAGCACCCAATTCATACCCAACACTAAATCATACGTAGGAATGTCCAACACTAGCAGACTAGTCATAACCTTAGTCTTTCATACTACTAGCTCACAATCCTTAGTTAGGTCATTAGTAAAAAGACATTGAGTACCAGCTATTTTCACTAAGGATATCCTAAGCATGATTTAAGTAGGCAATTTCATGCCATCAACAAATTTCCTAGCCACTATAGACATAGATGCACCAGTATCAAATAGAACACTTATATGCATACCATTAAGGTAAATGTTACCTCTTAGTGCTCCTTTCTGCTGTAATGTCTCTGGCCTCTCTACTTGGAAGACTCTGCCATCTCTCTACACTAAAGGCCGAGGCACTGAAGGAACTGGCCTCTACTGTCCCTCCCTAGGTACTCCTCCTTTAGGTCCTGCCCTAATAGGCCTTACTAGACCTTGGTTTTCTGGCCTGCTTTAAGCGTGTGGGCAATGTTTGATCCAATGATCCATGGATCCAGATCTTAGACGTGCTTGGGTGTCAAAATAACAAGGTTTTCTTCCATGAAACTTCTTGCATTTAGGGCACCTTAGGCCAGGGAACTTCCCCATAACTTTACCTTCACCACCAAGATGAGAATTCTTCATAATTCCCTTGCCATATGGTGACTTCTTCTACTTGCCTCCTACCTGACTACTTTCTCCTAGTCTACTGGGAAAGTACTTAGTCTCATACTCCTCCTGCCCTACTAATAGAGCTTTCTACACTGCTTCATAGTATGTGACTGCTCCGAAAGGTCTGACAGCCTTTCTAATGTCTGACTTTAGGCCTCTGACAAATCTTTTGGCCTTCAACTCCTCTAGTCTATGATACTGAGGAGCATACCTCATCAACTGATTGAATTTGTGCTCATACTCAAGGACACTGAGGTTGTCCTACCTTAGAGCATCAAATTCAGATTGCTTGATATCCTTGATAGCATCATTAATGTACTGCTCCTGAAACAATTGGGTCAACTTTGGCCAAGTCATTTCCATATCTTTTCCTAGCCTTCTACCCTTCTAGATAGCATATCTATCTCTGCATTGCCTTCCAAATTGTAGGTCGCCAATGACACTTTCTTGGTAGAGTTGAGTGCCATCCTCTAAAAAAAAATTTCAATGAAGATTAACGACTCCTCAAGTCTCTCTGGCCCAGCTCTTTGATCAAACTGTGGAGGTCTTAGGCCTTGAAACCTCTCTAACAGTCTAACTTCATCAAGGCCTTCTATATCCTCTGATCTATATCTCCTGGATCTATGAAAGCCCTCTATATGGTGATGCTTTCTATGTTCTCTCTGCCTTCTCCTGGATTTTTTCTCATGGTCATCCTCAATCTCATTCCTAGTGGATGAATGGTCATAGACTGAGGGATTGGTCCTAGACACATGACCAATCTCAGAACTTAGTCTTCTTCCTCTTGGATTTCTCCTATCCTCATTTTTCTCCTCAACAGTTTTATCATTTCTATCTTCTATGTTTCCAGAAGAAACATATTCATATGTGTTCCTAGTATCTTCTTCTGGTTGCTGCTATGCATCTTGAACTGGTTCTACTAGAGCTACTTGGACTCCTGCTGTTTTTCTTGAATCAGCCTCATTAAGTTTTCATTGATTAGAGCTTAGTTCCTCTGAAGCTTTAACCAAACCGTAGGCACTTCAGGGTTTGGTGCCCCATATTGCCCCTAATTCCCTCTATTTTGTCCATTTCTTTGTTGCCCAAAATTAGTAGGAGGCCTTCGGGGTGGTTCCCCTCTCCTTGTGGCAACCATGTTTACTTCTCGCATTGATGATCCATCATAGAGCACATATAAAGATCATAGGTATTTCAATGGTACTTGAAACTTGAAGCTGACCAAATTGAGTTCATGTATGTAGACGCATGTAATGCAACTATATACTATGTACATGTACAAACCATGCTCTAATACCAACTTTAATTACCCACTCCAAGGTAGTCCAATTATGGTGCCAAAATTATGCATTTAGACTCCCAGGATTGGTAATGTTCTGTGGGCCATTAGAACACTACCCTTAGTGTGCATACCCAAGTGGCCCTCTTGGGCACTATTTAAACACATGCATATTGGTCCAACCATCACACACATATTCACATTTCATGCGCACCGTGGTAGTATAGAATGAAAACACTAGCTCAAGTCTTAATCTTCGCTACCACACATTACACAATCATGTTAAGTTTTAGTGACCAGCCATTGCACTTGTAACTTTGACTACTAGACTATATCATTCTAGGCATGTAACCCCTATTTTTTTTTCTCCATTATCAAGTAGAGACTTAGAGCAAGCCAAGAAATTTTTTTTTACATCAATAGCCCACCTACGGACCAAGTTATGGATTTTTCAAGTTGGTTACAAAATTCTGACCAAATTCAGAGTAACTTAGCCAATTTTATCACGTCATATCATTGGCTGCAGGGCTCCAAATTCAGAAATTCCAAATCCTAGTTTAACCTGTACATGTTCTCTAGGTGTGGTCAAAATTTAATTCCAAGATTGTTTCTACATAGGGAGATATAGAACTTTAAGTGCAGAGTCAAAATTTTGGTCACTTTATGACCATTTTTGTCACACCCCACACAGGCCCCAGCCTATGCACTCTTAGTACCACTCACCAATTTACCCAAGAGTTATTAACTACCTATTATTTTAGCAGCTGTTTTTTAGGTAGTTTTAAGTCTTATTTTCTTATGCTGAGAGCTAGGAGGTGTCCCAGAAGGCTTATTAGTTAATAAGAACAATAACCTGCAGCTTAAGTAGGGCCCAACCACTAACTTGCAACACAAGGCAAGGCTGTAAATCAATAACTTGCAATACAGGCAAGGCAACTTGCAATACAGGCAAGGCATACACTTATTCTGTTAAGTGTCTAGGATGTGTGCTCATCAATTGTGCTACTTTCGTGAATGCCAACCAAGAAGCCCACATCTTAGTAGTTTGAAAATCAAGGTTTCCATGCACATGTATATTCAGCTAAACACAGTATCTCAAAAGGTATCTCCATGAAACATATCCACATATTCATAACTTAATATAACTTGGCACATAAGCATCCAACATATGTACATACAAAACCATGTACTAACAAGGCTGCATATACACACAAAATAGCCCAAGTACAAGCATCACTAGCTTGGAAAGATACCAAGGATGCTACAAGTCCAAAATAGCCACGGTTAAGTTTTACAAGCCATGTACCCTTACTCCCCCGAAAGATACCTAAGTGTGCAATACAGCAGCACACACTGAAGCACCAACCCATTGACCATGTTCATGGTCATGAAAGTGAACACTACAATCAGAACCATAGTCCACACATCCATCCTGCACCTAGATTGATCCCACAACTACACAAGCCTGCAAAAGTTAGAATATAAGTTTCAGCCTTAAACCATAAGACTTGTAATGCAAGTAATCAAGCCAAGATTCAGTTGGCACATACCTTGAGGAATAAGTGTACTAACTAGCACACAAACTAGCAACTCAAGCAAACTACTCAAGCTGTATATCCTTTCCTGAAACAAAAATGTATGGGCAGTGAGTAACAATTACTCAGTAGGGATTCACAAACAACCATGTAAGGTCTATTTAGTTAAGTCCATGACTTAACCTCCACAAGCTTACTTGTCCTGTAAGAAAGACATGAAAACAAGGAAAACACAAAGAGGCCGAGACATATAATCATCATAAACCATCAATATATAGGTTAGTATGCACAAACAAAAAACCAAGCACACAAAACACACACACACACCACAAGATACATTTGGCCATATTCACTAGGTTGAATTCCACTGGCAAGCACACAATGAACTTTTGCACTTTTAACCTTCCAATCCTCTTCAATCCCCTAGAGCTCCAATTTCACTAGTAAGTTGGCCTAACTTACTAAGAACTTTACGTTCTTGCCATTAAACCTTAACTAGCTAGCCAATTAACACATAACCGAATCTCCTCAATATGCCC
Organism: Aquilaria sinensis; assembly: GCA_005392925.1. Classification (NCBI taxonomy): domain Eukaryota; kingdom Viridiplantae; phylum Streptophyta; class Magnoliopsida; order Malvales; family Thymelaeaceae; genus Aquilaria; species Aquilaria sinensis. Next base: position 48,415 of record SMDT01000269.1, on the reverse strand, counting down.
ATCTAGCAAGCTAAGATCATATAGCATTATATAACCATCACTTAGCTGCCATTATTACTTGATCATGGAAAAATACTAGGAATACAAGTAAATGTGAAAACCCTACCTCAAATTCAAAAGCTTGAGCTCTCGGTTGCTTGAGTAACTAAGGCCGAAATTCAATTATGTTGCCTAACACAACAAAGCCTTCAATTAGCTATCATAATCACTTGATCATGGAAATTTACCAAGAACACAAAGTGAATTTATGAAGCTATACCTCTAAATTGAGCTTGAAAGCTCTCGACCAAGACTTGTCCTCCAAATTCCAAGCTCTAAACTTGAACTCAAGATTGCCCACCTCCGAAATCAAGGATTCCAAGCTTGGTTTTGTGATCAAGCTCTCATTTCCACCTAATTGGCATTAAAACGGCAGCCATTCTTCATGAAAGCTCCAAGAACACCAAAACCCATTTTGAAACCTTTTAATTCTCAGCCAACAAAACTTAACACAACTAAAATGAAACCAAGCCATAAACATTTGTTTTAATGGTTGAATGGGGAACATGGCAGCCGGTCATGGACACATGTCCAACAAAATGGCTTAATGCTCCATTTAATCCCATATTTATTTGCATGGTGCGTTTCACCCCTCAAATCTCCATAGTTACACTTTAGTCACTTGAATACATGATCATTTTGGCCCAAATCTTGATTCATGGCTTATATTGCCAAGCTTTAATCAAAATGGCTAAAAATGGTTATTAGCCCATGCAAAAATTTGGCATTTTACCAAGTTTAATTAACCATATAATAATGGTATATTTTTTTTGTGGAAGACATCATAATAACCGGCCATGTAAAGTCAATAAAGAATTGGTCTAATTCCTCCTTTTTCCTTGTACTTATTTGCATGGCCGAATTAACCCTTAAATGCCTCATTGTTTCATTTGCATCACCAGTTCAAGTGTACATTGTAGTCCTCCAACTTTATTTCATGCCAAAAACATCATGGCCTAATTTTCCCATGCACACTTAAAACCTAAACTTTCTCAGGTTTACATTTACACCCTTATCCTCATTTTCAAACAAGTCCCTCATGTTTTAAATTGGTGTTTCTCTATATTTTTGGCCTAAGCCAAGTACTAAGGGATGGTCCTAACAAATCCTCCCTCCTTAAAGAATTTGGTCCTCCAAATTCTTCACCAATCTAGAGTACAACTGAGGGTACTTAGTGGCAATTTCTTGTTCTACTTCCCAGGTTGCCTCTTCAGGAGTGTGATTGCTCCACTGAACTTTAATCATAGAGATCCACCTGCTCCTCAATTTCCTGGTATCTCTTGCCAGGAACTGAATTGGCACTTCCTCATATGAAAGGTTTGGTGCCACAGTTACACTAGTAGGTATCTCTATCTGTTTAGAACTTGGAACATATTTCTTGAGTAAGCTCACATGAAATACATTATGTATGTTACCAAGTTCTGGTGGCAAATCCAGCTGATAAGCCACATTTCCAACTTTGGCCAGTATTTGATATGGCCCAACATATCTGGGTGCTAGTTTTCCTTTCTTTCCAAATCTGATTACTCCTTTCATAGGAGAAACCTTAAGCCACACCCAATCTCCTTCCTGGAATTCCAGGTCTCTTCTCCTTTTCAGGTTAGCATAGGCTTGTTGCCTATCATTTGCAGTTTTGATCCTAGCTTGGATCAGTTTTATCTTCTCTGTAGTTTCCTTAATAATGTCTGGCCCCAACTCCAATTTATCCTCTGGCTGATGCCAGCAATGAGGAGTAATACATCTTCTGCCATACAAGGCCTCATAAGGAGCCATTCCTATCACTGAATGATAGCCATTATTATAGGAAAACTCTATTAGTGGAAGATGTACATCCCACTCACCTTGGAAGTCAATCACACAACATCTCAACATGTCTTCCAGAGTCTGTATGGTTCTTTCTGTCTGTCCATCAGTCTGTGGATGATAAGCAGAACTAAACTTGAGCTTAGTGCCCAATGCCTGATGTAAGGATTTCCAGAACCTAGAAACAAACCTAGGATCCCTATATGATACTATGTCATCAGGTATTCCATGTAATCTTACTATTTCTCTTATATAGAGTTGTGCCAGCTTATCCAAAGAATCAGTAAGATTCATGGGAAGGAAGTGAGCTGCTTTGGTCAATCTATCCACAATGACCCATGTGGCATCATGCTTCCTTCTTGTTAGTGGCATTCCTACCACAAAATCCATTGATATGGATCCCCATTTCCTCTCAGGTATGGGCAAGCTTTGCAGCTTCCCTCCTGGTTTCTAGTGTTCCACCTTTATTTGTTGGCACACTTCACAACTAGCCACATGTGTGCTAATGTCCTTCTTCATATATGGCCACCAAAAATATACTCTAAGAGTGTGATACATCTTTGTGGCCCCTGGATGCATGCTCAACTTACTAGAATGAGCTTCCTCCAGAATTTGAATCCTCAAGCTGTCCTTTTCAGGCACATACAACCTGTTCTGGAAGTATAGCACCCCTTGTTTAAAGGAAAAACCTTGGTACAGTTCTCACTTTTTCTGTCCAGATATCAGTTCCATATTCTCATCACCAGCTTGAGCTTGTTTCATAAGCTCATTCCATTCTGGTGTAATGGTAAGTACATTCAATTGCTTATTTTCCTTAGCTAGCCACTGACTTGCCAAACAAGTAAGGCTCAGGCTCTTGGGCTTATACTCAGTTTCACCACCTTTGAGCACTCCTGTGTAGCTTCTGCTCAAAGCATCTGCCACTACATTAGCTTTTCCAGCTGTGTATTCAATTACACAGTCAAAGTCCTTCAAATACTCTAACCACCTTCTTTGTCTCATATTCAAGTCCTTCTGAGTAAAAAGGTATTTGAGACTTTTGTGGTCTGTAAAAACTTGGAATCTGTTACCAAGAAGATAATGTCTCCATTGCTTAAGAGCAAAGACCACTGCTGCCAATTCCAGGTCATGCACTGGATACTTTTTCTCATGTGGTCTTAATTGTCTGGACCCAAAAGCAATGGCCTGCTTTTCCTGCATCAGGACACATCCTAGTCCTACATGAGATGCATCAGTATACACTTCATATTCCTTTTCAGGGTCTGGCAGGACTAGTATAGGAGCTGTAGTCAGTCTCGTCTTTAGCTCTTGAAAGCTTTCTTCACATTTTGTTTCCCAGATAAACTTCTGGTTCTTTTTGGATAATTGAGTCATAGGTGCTGCTAAAACAGGAAATTTTGGTACAAATCTGCTATAATAGCCAGCGAACCCCAGGAAGCTTCTGACTTCCCTCACATTCTGGGGCTGCTTCCAATCTAGGATTGACCTTACCTTTTTAGGATCACGGCCAACCCTTGATCATTTATTATATGACCTAAAAACCCAATTATCTAAGTCTAGAATTTGTATTTACTCGGCTTTCCATAAAGCTTATGTTCTTGGAGCAAGCTAAGCACTATCTTTAGGTGTTCTTTATGAGTAGCCTCATCCTTGGAATATACCAAGATATCATCAATAAACACCTCCACAAAGTGGTCTAGGTGTGCTCTGAACACCCTTTGCATTAAGTCCATAAAGAATGAAGGTGCATTAGTAAGCCCAAATGGCATTATTGTATATTCAAAGTGTCCATACCTAGTCCTGAAAGCAGTCTTAGGTATGTCCTCCTCCCTTACCCTTAACTGGAAATATCCAGATCTCAAATCTATCTTAGAGAACACTTTTGCTCCCTTTAATTCATCAAACAAATCTTCTATCCTTGGGAGAGGATATTTGTTCTTTATTGTCAATGCATTCAATTTTCTGTAATCAATATAGAGTCTAAGGGTTCCATCCTTCCTTTTCACAAACAATACAAGTGCTCCCCAAGGAGACACACTGGGTCTGATGAACCCTTTCTCAAGTAGCTCATCTAGCTGTTTCCTGAGTTCTACCATCTCAAGTAAAGCCATCCTATATGGAGCAGTGAATACTGGTGCTGCTCCTGGTACCAGCTTAATTTCAAACTCCACCTCTCTCAAGGGTGGTAATCCAGGTAGGTCTGTAGGAAAGACTCCTGGAAAATCCTGAACTATAGGTATCTGCCTAAGTTCATTAGCCACTTCCTGGTCATTTAGTTCCAGGCATTCATAGTCATTTTCTAGAGCCATTTGTTTTAATACCTCAATTTGACAATCCATAGCCAACTCTAGTGACTTATCTAAGTCATATGGCATACAGCCAGGCATAATCAGTTGTCTGTTATGACAATCAATTACCACTTTATTCTCTCCTAGCCAATTCATGCCTAGAATCACATCATAATCATATGTGTCTAGCACTATGAGATCTGCTCTCAGTTTCAGCTTGTCTATCAGGATTTCACAGTTTTCAACCATATGGTATGTGAATAAAACTTCATTGCCAGCAGTTTTAACCAAGTACATGCTTGTTGTGTACTTTACTTCCAAATTCATGGTCTTAACCAAGCTATTAGCAATCACAGACAATGAAGCTCCAGTATGAAATAATGCCGATACTAAATAGCCATTAAGGTAAATAGTACCTTTTAAGGCTCTCCTGCTAGTCCTTTGCTGACTAGTCTCTCTGCCTGCCTCCTCGGCCTCTGGCGCTTTCTGCACCATTCTGGATGACTCCAGCTGAAATACTTTGCCTGGAGGTGCATTAGGCCTTCTCTGCTCCTGAGGGGGCCTTTGTGCCTGCCTCCCTCCTGTAATGGGCAGATTGGTCCTCAATTGGGGCATGGGTATCTGCTGCCCACCTTGCCCTCTGGGATTAAACCTTCCCAGTAATTTCCTCTCATCTCCTCTCTTTGGGCAATCTCTTACCCAATGATCTGGTGCCCCACACTTGTGGCATCCAACAGCAGTTTTGAAGCATGGCTTATTGCCATGGAATTTCCCACAAGTGTGGCATTGTGGACCATACTGCTGTGGCCCCTTCTCTTTCTTGCTTCCTTTTCTTCCTCCACTGGCTTCTACCTCTTCTCTGGGTCTTTTCTGTGTCCCTTTCTGGGAACCACTCCCACTACCAGGTCCACTCCTGGTTTGTTCTTTGAACTCCTGCTCCAGTGCAATGGCACTCTGCATCACAGAGTAGTAGTCCCTGGTCCCTACTGCTCTGAGAATCTGTCTCAGCTCAGGCCTTAAGCCTCTTATAAACCTCTTGGTTCTCAATTCTTCCTGTCCCTCATACTGTGGGGCATATCTGATCAGACTGCTGAATCTTTGTTCATATTCCAGAACAGTGAGATCCCCTTGCTCCAGCTGATCAAACTCCACTTGCTTCTAATCCTTTTGGGCCTCACTGACATATTGCTGGTGGAAGACCTGAAGGAAGTCTGCCTACCTCATGGATCTTCTCCTAGCTGGGGGCCTCCTTTGATTCCTTTCCTGGTAGTTTCTTTGTACTGCCCTCCACCATAGTTCAGCATTTCCTTCTAGCCTGAAAGTGGCTAGCAATACTTTCTGAGTAGATGTGACTACCATCCTTTCAAAAATTTTCTCAACCTGGTATACCCAGAACTCAGTCTCATCTAAGTCATAGCCGCCCCTGAATACCGGAGGTTTTAGTGCCAATAACCCTTCTTACTGGCCCTTCTTAAGTCCACCCCTTCTGGACCTCTCTCCCCTTACTTCTGTACTACTAGTTCTGTCTCTGTAGATTCTCCCTCTTGTTGTACTTTCTGTAGAAGGCTCAGTTCTCCTTGAGTAAATATATGGATCCAGCTCTTCAATGTTTGGGCTCTCCTCATCCTTTTCCTCTGTCCTGGGTTCTTGTCTAACCTCTGATCTCACCCTTCTGGCCCTGGGATGTCTTCTCTCCTCATCACCTTCTTCTCCTTCCTGATTGCCTCCATTATTACTATGCTGATCATGATTCACTAGCTCTTTGCCAGGCCTTCTCCTTCTTCTTTTACCTTCTGCTTCAAAGTTTTCTCCTGCTCCCATCTGCTCTGGGTTTTCATGTATTGGAGGTTGGCCTCTAGCCAAGAATCTCATTCCCTCTACAATCTGTAACATAGTTAACTGTAGTGACTCCATCATTGCTTCTATCCTGGCTGGCCCGTCCCTGCTGGGTCCAGGTGGTCCAGGTACAGGTAATGTAAATCCTGCATTTGGCTCTTCGGCCACATCATGCTCAATAGCACCTGCCTGTATCTCAGGCACCTCTGTATGCATACCATCTCTTGGATGGGCTGTTCCATCCTCTGTTTGCTTCAGGGATTCTCTTTCCCTGCCTCTTGTTCTCATCCTGCACTTTAAAATGCAGCTATTCACATATATCCAATAATACAAGTCTTATACAATCCTATGTGGGAACAAGTCTAGGCTATACTTTCCTCTAAATCAGAAGCTTCTTAACCTTAAGCTCTGATACCAAACAAAGCCTGGCACACCCCACACAGGTCCCAGCCTATGCACTCTCAGTGCCACTCACCAATTTACCCAAGAGTTATTTGGATACTCTTAAGTTCAGGTGTTCTTAGGTAGTTTTAAGTCTTATTTTCTTAAGCTGAGGGCTGGGAGGTGTCCCAGGAGGCTTATGAGTTATTTAGAACAATAACCTGCAGCTTAAGTAGGGCCCAACCACTAACTTGCAACACAAGGCAAGGCTGTAAATCAATAACTTGCAATACAAGCAAGGCATACACTTAATCTGTTAAGTGTCTAGGATGTGTGCTCATAAAGTGTGCTACTTTCATGAATGACAACCAAGAAGCCCACATCTTTTTAGTTTGAAAATCAAGGTTTCCATGCACATGTATATTCGGCCAAACAAAGTATCTCAAGAGGTATCTCCATGAAACATAATCCACATATTCATAACTTAACATAACTTGGCACATAAGCATCCAACATATGTACATACAAAACCATGTACAAACAAGGCTACATATACACACAAAATAGCCTAAGTACAAGCATCACTAGCTTGGAAACATACCAAGGATGCTACAAGTCCAAAATAGCCAAGGTTAAGTTTTACAAGCCATGTACCCTTACTCCCCAAGAAGATACCTAAGTGTGCAATACAGCAGCACACACTGAAGCACCAACCCAATGACCATGTTCATGGTCATGAAAGTGAACACTACAATCAGAGCCATAGTCCACACATCCATCCTGCACCTAGACTGATCCCACAACTACACAAGCCTGCAAAACTTAGAATATAAGTTTCGGCCTTAAACCATAAGACTTGTAATGCAAGTAATCAAGCCAAGATTCAGTTGGCACATACCTTGAGCAATAAGTGTACTAACTAGCACACAAACTAGCAACTCAAGCAAACTACTCAAGCTGTATATCCTTTCCTGAAACAAAAATGTATGGGCAGTGAGTAACAATTACTCAGTAGGGGTTCACAAACAACCATGTAAGGTCTATTTAGTTAAGTCCATGACTTAACCTCCACAAGCTTACTTGTCCTGCAAGAAAGACATGAAAACAAGGAAAACACAAAGAGGCCGAGACATATAATCATCATAAACCATCAATATATGGGTTAGCATGCACAAACAAATCAAACAAGCACACAACTCAACACACACACACACCACAATGATTACATTTGATTGAAAATATTTCATAATGAAATAATCACTAGGTTGAAATCCACTAGCAAGCACACAATCAACTTTTGCACTTTAAACCTTCCAATCCTCTTCAATCCCCTAGAGCTCCAAGTTCACTAGTAAGTTGGCCTAACTTACTAAGAACTTTACATTCTTGCCATTAAACCTTGAATAGCTAGCCAATTAACACATAACCGAATATCCTCAATCTAGCAAGCTAATATCATATAGCATTATATAACCATCACTTAGCTGCCATTATTATTTGATCATGGAAAAATACCATGAATACAAGTAAATGTGAAAACCCTACCTCAAATTCAAAAGCTTGAGCTCTCGGTTGCTTGAGTAACTAAGGCTGAAATTCAATTATGTTGCCTAACACAACAAAGCCTTCAATTAGCTATCATAATCACTTGATCATGGAAATTTACCAAGAACACAAAGTGAATTTATGAAGCTATACCTCTAAATTGAGCTTGAAAGCTCTCGGCCAAGACTTGTCCTCCAAATTCCAAGCTCTAAACTTGAACTCAAGATTGCCTACCTCCGAAATCAAGGATTCCAAGCTTGGTTTTGTGATCAAGCTCCCATTTCCACCTTAATTGGCATTAAAACGACATCCATTCTTCATGAAAGCTCCAAGAACACCAAAACCCATTGGTATACATGTGCCCAATATTTTTAACCCATTTATCAAGCCTTGGTTGCCTCCCCCATGGTGGGATCATTCACATTCTCACACTTTGACTTAAGTCAAAAGCTTGAATACCTTAAGGTTTACACTAGGACACTTAGGTCCTTATATTTCTTTTTGTGTTTTCTTTGTCCTTATTTGTCTTCCATCAGCAATTTGGTCTTCCAATAACACTTTCATACCATTCATATCCGTTACATAACTCTCCAAAGCTCTTTTGTGAAAGTTTTGCAATTAATTACCTGAATTTCCAAAACCTTACAAAAAAATTCATAGGTTACTTGACAAACAAGCAACCCTTAAGGCTTTCTTGGGGGGCCAAGTTACCAACTTGGAACACTTTTAAGAAGGTGTTCATTATACCTTTTACCCCTCACACTTCATTCACTATGAAGAGAATTGCACAATATAATGGCTTTTTGACCATTATGCCACACTTGTAATTCTCCCATTGTTGTGTGGTGGTAACACCCATGGGTGCCTTAGATGTAGAAGGCAACAATGGGAGATGGATTTGAAAAGGAAGACTTCTAAGGAGTTGTTGGAGAAGGTTCCTAGCCAATTGCCTCCCTTTCCTACATAGGAATCGATGGGGGTCATCCCTGGAAGGGTGCCATCGTCTCACCAGTGTTCACCTGAGCTAGCTGTAGATGAGCAATTTTAGCCTAGTGTCTTGATCCTTACACACAGTCAGGCGTAGAAGCAATAGCTAGTTCTAAGGAACATTGAGCCAGAACTTGTCTTTCATCCCTAATGGTCGGTGTGTATTGGCGAATCAATCTAGAATTATCCATTGGATCCTTAACTGGTTGAAGAGTCCCAAAGATTGGTATTTCCATGCACACCCTCTTTGAATAGTGAGTAACCACCTAATGTGCATATGCTATAGCTTTCTCTAGGTATATTGTTGTGTAATTGTTAATGGTTTTTGATTTGGCAGGCTTTAACGAGCATGATTTGATAGAAGGCTGTTGTTACATATGACCTTGGGGAATAATGTGCGGCCTACAATAAGGCCATGCAATAGCTCAATTCACAAGTTGAGGCCTTATGACACATTATGGAATATTTGGAGAAGAAGCTTAAGAGCGAGTGCACCGCTTAGGGCACTATAGCAAGGGACCACAATTTAAAGAAAGAGGCCAAGGAGATAGAGGAAGTTCATGCCAAGGAACAGGAGTAGCTATTAGGGAACCTATGGGACACTTTTAAGTCATTCAAGGGGAAAAAGGCAGAGGCCTTAAAGGAATCCAATCACCTGGTGTCTTTGTTGAAGGCTATAAAGTCCATGATAAACTTTGTCAAACTAACTCTACTAATGGATGAGTATACGCCATTGTGTCTAAGCACCATATTAGGTGAGGTGAGCTCTAGCTCAATTCCTACTATGATGCCTCTCGTAAAGCAAATCGAACGAGTTGGCTCCATGGCCACAATGGTTATCTGGCAGACCAGTGTCTTTGGACTCAGGCTAATAGTCTCATGAAGGAGGTTGGCTCATACCTCCAAAATGTGAAAAAGGGGCTTGGAAAGGATGCCTTTTTTGAGTTCAAGGAAGGCTTTTTTTCTTGCCATTTTAGGGTAAAGCGAGCCAAGCTAGACTTGGATCTTTCATTTTTGTTAGCCTATAAGGAGTTGGGTCTGAATTATGAGGCATGGTTAGAGGATGGGAAAGCTGGGGTTCCTACCATTGATGAGGATGCATCAGCAAGGGACATCGATGACGCTCCTATTCCGGATGAATTTTAGAAGGCCTCGCTGCTTATCTCCTTAATTTGTAATTTTGACTTTTAATGAAATTTGTATTTTCCCCAATAGTTCCGAATGTGATTCTTGGATGCTCATCAGCTCTTTTATTATTGCATTCATGGTGTTCATGAAAGTGGTTTTGCAGAATTATTCTTTACTTGTGCTTTTGTTTTTGGGGATTTCATTTTGTTGCATTACCTCAACACTTGACTTTGTAAATGACCAGGTGTTTAGGTGATTGAGGGGGCATCATAATTTAGGCAAAAGTTGATTGTAAAAATCATTCAAGAAAAGTGCCTTAAAAATCATCCGAAATGAATGTTTTTGTTGCAGGTGCCATAAAGAATGAAATATTGATTTTGGCAAAATGTATCAACATTATTATGCAAAATAAGGTAACAAGTCATCTGAATGATAATTTCTTGGTAGCCTCCTTCCATCGGAGTATGATAACTGGTAAACTCTGTCTATGATCTTTGTAGTGACTAAGTAGGGTGCATCGTAGTTTGGTGTTAGATCTCTGTGCCATTTTTTCTCCTCATCAGCTCCATGTTAGTGATGGCCAAGGCCCCTATTTGTATGTTGTTCTCTTTCACCTTCTCATTGTGAGTGAAGGTAATTCGTTGCTTGTTGGCTCTCTTGTGAACCTTCATGCATTCCCTTAGGTCTTTTAGTAGGTCAAGGTTCCCTTTGAGTGCTTTGTTATTCATACCCAGGTGATAAACTTAAGGTCATAATGTCAGGTAAGAGATTTCCACTAGGCAAGGGCATTCATCCTAGAAACCATAGTAAAAGGGGACTCTTTTGTTGGCCTTTAGGGTGTCGTTCTGTGGTCCTATAATGCACTTGGTAGCTTTTCAGGATATTTACCTTTAGCCTCTCTTAGCCTTTCTTTAGGTCATGTTTAATAATTCTGTTAGTCACTTTTACTTGTCCATTTGATTGACAATGTGATATGGGAGTGAAATAGAGGTGAATGCCTTTTTCCTCTGACGAATCGTGAAATTATTGTTCATCAAATTGTTTTCCATTATCAGTAACAGCGGTTATGAGGCTATGATAGATGCTAGAAGTTTTTCTTCCACCCATTCAGTAAAGAATTCCACTGCCATATAAAGTATTTGAGCTGGCCTAGAAACATGGGGAGTGCCCCAATTGAGTCCAACCTCTACATGGCGAAGGTTTTGGGTTCTACAGCCATTGAAGAGTTGGAGGAGGGTAGTCTTTGGATTTCAAAATAGGCTAGCAGGCATGGCATCATTGGACTAGTTTTCTAGCATTTATTTAGAATATGGGCCAAAAGTAGCCTTGTTGCAAGGTTTTGTGAGCTAGGGAGTTAGAATTGATATGGGCTCCACAATCTGCATCGTGAATTTTTTAAAGGACCTCTTGCCCCACCTAGAGTGAAAGGCATTACTACAAGACAGAAGCAAACCTTCATCTGTATAGTTTATTTTTTATGACAATGGCAGCTCGGATCCTAATCCTCATTTTCTCCTTAGGTGTCCCATCCAAAGCTTCAGTTTCTATGCAGAGTCTGATTGTTTCCTCCAGTCATCTTTAAGAGCCATATATCCTATATGGTGAATGGAGGGTTTTGTAACCTCGTTTATCAAAGCTTCTTTTCATCCTTTTGAGAGAGTGTCTACTCTTGCATTTTGGGCCATTTGGATCTTCTAAACCTGCTCGTGGTTAAACATCCTCATCAAATCTTTTGTTGTTTTTAGGTATTTGTAAAGAGTAATTTTTTGACCCCTATTATTTCAATGACTTGATTCACTATCAACTATGAATCACTATTGATAGCCAAAGGCTATTGCCTCCTCGGTAGTAACTCCCTGCCAGAATATTGGCCGAGGAGTCTGACGTCACCCAAGAGAGGATCTTTTCACTGACCTCGGAAGGTGCGAAGTCAAACACTATGAGCTCGAGACTTTGGTTAGCTCGTCAGGAATTCCGAGGACAACATCGTCTCCATCGAGGGGCCAAACTGACTGCCCTGAAGAGGATCTTCCCCGAACAAGAAGCACCTGAACAAGGGAATCCCCGAACTATGGGTGTGAGTCCCGAAGAAGGTGTCCATCAAGGGAACTCCCAGAACTATGGGATAGATCCCGAAGGAGGTGCTCGCACCGAAGGACGGATAGAATCCGAAGAGGGTGCATGCACCGAAGGGCGACCTCGCCCAGGGGACCTCGGGAGTACGGTATGAGCATTTAAGGAGCCTCTGACATGTCGCCCACAAGCCCTACACGTCACATCAGAACGGCGAACTGACGCGCCGCAGCCGCCCCAGTCCTGACACAACCTGTCCGGGTCCAGGGCTAAAAGAGGCTGCAAACGGCTGCCTGTCCCCTAGGTCCAAAAGCACAGATCAAATCCGACCGAACACGTGTCATGATCTGAACGGACCATCTACTCCTATAAATACTAGGAAAAGGGACTGGGCAAGGGATGGGCATTTTCCTCCCTCTGAGAAAACACAAAACAGGCAAGACACTTGATCCCTTAGTGTTCTTCCTCCACCTTCACTCAGAAAACTGACTTGGGTGTCGGAGGGTCCTCCCCGGAAAAGCAAACCGGGGACCTGCTAACCTCTTCTTTGAGCTTTTCAGGCACACTCAGTTGGGAAACCACAGCTCCAGGCGCTCGCCTCCTCAGGAAGTCTCTCCACCTGTCAACATGACAGCAAACGAAGATGCCTCGGGGCATCAACTATGTATCTATAGGAGTTGTACCAGTACCTAGCTAGCCATCAATAGCCCTACTGGGACGGCTTCGTATTTAGTGGCATTATTTGTGACTAGGAGTTGAAATCTAATTATGAGTTCCACTTCGATGCTTATTAGTCCTTTTAGTACTATGCCTACCCCTCAGTTCTCAAGCCCTAAAACCCTGTCATCATACATCTTCTAAAGCTAGGGTTCTACCAACTGCTTTTCTTTCCCTACTTTAGGAGACATTATTTCAATGACAGTCTATAAAAGCTTGTGCCTAAATGGCCATTTGGGGTTTGTAGCTAATTTCAGTCTTTCCTAACTCAATGTACCATTTGGCAAGCCTTTTGGACTTATCAGGCCTTTGTAGTATGTCTTGTAGTGTAATTCTGTGCAAACAATATCACGATGCATCTAAAAGTAAAGACATAGTTTTCTAGATGCCATAACAAGTGCTAGGCCTACTTTTTGAAGTATCAGGTGTCTAGATTTGGCTCCCCTGAAGGTTCGACTGACTTAGTATACCGGCCACTTTTCTGCCCCATTTTCTCATATGAGAATAGTGCTTATAGAGCCTTTTGTTATAACTAAGTAGAGCAAAATGGGTTTGTCAGGCTTTAGTTATCTTAATGTTGGCAGGTATTATAGGTAGTCTTTGATCTATTTGAAGGCCTTTTGGCGTTCATATGACTGTTCGAATATAGCCTCTTTCTTTAGTATTCGGAAAAACAATTTACAATGATCCTTGAATATTAACACAAATAGTCCAAGTGCTATTAGTCTTCCTACCAATTTCTGAACATACATTTTATTTTATGGATCAGTCATTGTAAGGATGCCCTCAAATTAGCATCTATCCCTCTCCTAGTGACCATGTAACCCAAGAATTTGCTAACCCTTATCCTGAAGGTGTATGTTTTGGGATTGAGCCTCATGTTGAACTAGCATATGCTTTGGAAGGTCATCAAAGTGATGTTCTATTGCTCAACGCATGATGATATGTAGTCCATGTATACGTCCATATTTTTTCCCATCTATTTTACGAAAACCTTGTTCATAAGTCACTGGTAAGTCATTCTGGCATTTTTCGGGGAAAATTGACATCCACTGATAATAGTAGACTGTTTTTCTGGTTGTGAAGGCTGTCTTTTCTTCATCTTCTGTGTGCATACGGATTTGGTGGAAGCTACTAAAGGTGTCCACAAAATAAAATATTTTGAATTCAGAGGTGGTGTTAACCAATTGGTCTTTGGAGAAAAGTGGATTTGGGTACTTTGGGCAGGCATTGTTAAGATTTTTGTAATCAACACACATCTACCATTCACCATTCTCCTTTTTAACCAAAACAACATTTGCCAGCCATTCTAGGTATCATACTTCTCGGATGATGCCTGTTGACTTCTTCTTTGACAAAATGTCTACTTTCTAGTGCCATATTGTTCTTTTTCTGCTATACTAGCTAGGCAGTGGAGCTTATTGTAGCTTATGAGTAATAACTGTAGGGTCTATTCCTAGCATTTTATTGGGAGACCATGCAAAGACATTTATATTGGCTATTAAGATTTAAATGAAAGATTGTCCTACCTCAAGGGTAGGTTTTTGCCAATTTTCAGCATCTTTCTAAGGGCTACCTATATCAGTTGTTCACCCTTAGACAATGCCACAACTGCTACATTTTCTTAGGGTCATTCTCCTTATTTTTTTGCCTTCGCAAGCACAATTAGATCATTATTTTGCCTTCACATGGTGGCCATGCAGTATAGTCAAACAGAGTCCTAGTCAATGAAGACAATGGTGGCCCCTATTGGTGTCACAAAAAGCCATCCTAACATCAAATCGAAAGTAAAATTGTACATGTGTTGGCCTTTCAAGTATAGCATTGTAGGGTGAAAGGATGTTAAAGATTAGGAATTCTTTATTATGTATGTCACAGTCGATCTTCCATTCTTTATCCATACTAACCAACATAGGGGGCAAATTAATGGTTCCGAGAGTTGGGACTCGCTCTCTGCCTACTTTAAAATTAGGTACTAATGTGGAGGATAAAGAAGACCTTTTATTCTTGATTTTCTCTAGCAACTCAGTGAAGAGAACATTTAGGTTGGCTCTAGTGTCTATGTTACCACCTCACTAAAATGTGAGAATTACAAGTGTGTCATAATAGCTAAAAACCATTATATTGTGTAATTCTCACCATAGTGATTGAAGTCTGAGTGTTAAAAGGCATGATCAACACCTCCTTAAAAGTGTTACAAGTTAATAACTTGCCGCCCCAAGAAAGCCTTAAGGATTGCTTGTTTGTCAAGCAACCCATGGATTTTTTTGTAAGATTTTGGAAATTCGGGTACTCAATTGCAAAACTTTCATAAAAGAGGTTTGGAGAGTTATGGGAAGGATATGAATGGTATGAAAGTGCTATTGGAGAACCAAATTGCTTATAGAAGACAAGTATGGACAAAGGAAAACAGAAAAAGGCTTTAAGGACTTAAGTGTCCTATTGTGTGCCATTAGTTGTCCGTGCTTATGACTTAAGTTAAACAGAAATTTTGTGGGGTTATCCCACATAAGGAGGGGCTGCTATGGTGTGGGATAAGGAATTCAAATGTGGGCCAAGAGATTAAGGTAAAGAAACCATGGTCTTGTACCAAGGAAAATGACATAAAGCTTGGTTAAGCTTATTAAGTGTGTTTAGTGCACTTAAGACCATATAAGTGTCCTTTGTTGTCCTTATCTACCAAAATTTGGCCTCCACCAGTAAAAAGGAAGCCAGCCCTCTCTTCCATACTTCCTTCATAGCCCATATACCTTCAAACTCAAAACTACTTGCAATTGAAGTCAAGGAAGCATAATTGGAAGCCAATCGGTGCTATTGCTTGAGTGCACCTAGGATCAAGCCCCAATTTTAGCATACCATCAAGGTAAGGGTTCTCTTGCTCTCATGGATTGTTTATTGTACTTTCAAGCATCCATGGAGCTAGGGCTAAGCTTGGAAAAGAGCCATGAGCTTGATGAACCAAGCTTAGTGAGGGGAGTGCACTTATTGAAGGTTTTGTGACCTAGTGTGAACTGCACAGTGATGGTAGCAATTTTAAGGGTTTTTAGAGCCCAAACTTAGTACTAACTAGTGTTAAATCCTCCTAATACCAAGCATTAGCTTGAGGAGGGCTTCCATAGTGACTTGGTTATGTTTATTATGTGTTTTATAGACTAACCAATGGTATATGTTACTGCTGCATTTCATGTGTTTATTGGTTATGAATGGCTGCTGCATTTGGTCGCTATATCCTATATATATGCATTGTGTGTTTTGTGTTTTAGTGTCTTTGTATTCAGGTTTTAATGATGGTTACATAGCCTATTGAATCCAAGTGCTACACTTACTAAGTTTCTCAATGAAACTTACTCCCCTCGATTCTGTCATTTCAGGTCCAGCTGAAAGATCACCTTTAGACTAACCTTTTTGGTTTGATTTTGGCTTGAATTTTTAGGTACTTAAACTTCCATATGTCTAGTTGTGATCTTGAAATTTTGGTTATTTTAAGAGCACATTTGGTATTTTTTGTGATGGTACTTATTGTGTTGTGTAGCAGTTGTCCAGCATCCTGTTTTGGAGTCAATTGTGTCTCAGGCACTCTTGTGGCCTAGGGTCCATATTTAGCTGAGTTATGACCATTTTTAGTGCATGTATTCATGTACATGTATTGTATGTAAGATGAGACAAGTATGTGAACATTTGAGTAATGTTTTGGCTACGTAAGTGATGTGGTGCAAAGCTGTCGAAGTGTGAATGATGGGCTGCTTACTTGTAAATTCTATTTTAGCCACATATGGTTGTTAAATACAAGGGAATGTATTTCCTATGTGTAATGCACATATAAGGGGTAGCGTTGGGGGGCTTACCCCTTGTTAATGAAGTGTTTGTACACTTATGAAATTTTGTATAAGCAAAATGGTCATAAAGTGACCAGAATTTTGACTCTACACTTAAAGTTCTATTTCTCCCTATCTAGAAGGAATCTTTGACCACACCTAGAGAACATCTATATGTTGAACTGGGATTTGGAATTTCAGAATTTGGAGCATTGTAGCCAAAGATATGAAGTTGTAAATTTGGCTAAGTTACTGATCATTTGGTCAAAATTTTGTAACCAAGTCCAATAATCCATAACTTGGTCCATGGGTGGGCTATTGATGTAAAACAAAATTTCTTGGTTTGATCTAAGTCTCTACTTGATAATGGAGCAAATAAAATAGAGGGTACAAGGCTAGAATGATACAATTTATTAGTTGAATTTACAAGTGCAGTGGCTGGTCACTAGAACTTAACAAGGTTGCCTAATGTGTCGTAGCCAAGATTAAGACTTGTGTTAGTGTTTTCCTTATTTGCTGGCATGGTGTGCATGAAATGTGAATATGTGTGTGATGGTTGGACCAATATGCATGTGTTTACAGAGTGCCCAAGAGGGCCACTTGGGTATGCACATTAAGCATGGTGTTTTGATGGCCTACAGAACCTTACCAATCCTGGGAGTCTAAATACACAATTTTGGAACCATAATTGGGCTAGCCCAGTGTTGGTAATAGCCTAGGTGGACTCTTTCTATACTAAAGTTGTTAGTCTAGGCTTTAAATACCAATAGATCTGTATAGGGAACTAGCACCCTAAAGCCTTCAGATTTAGTTAAAACTTTGCTGGGATTAGCCAGCTTTAAGTAGGCAATTTTTCACCCTCATTACTTTCTAGTTGCCAATGGCTTTCAATTAGTTATAATGTAGACATCTCTAGCTAGTGGCCCAAGGTTCTTATGGTTCCTCAAGCGTGATTGCTATCTTTTTGGTGTTCATCCTTGGTCGTGTTCTTCATCATTGTTCCTTCTTCGTGGCCTCTCCTCTAGTTTTTTACTAGGAGATGATTGCTTGAACAGATACTTCTTTGACTTTCTTGCTTGAATCATTTTCTTAAGGAGCTTTTTTAGCTGTTAGCATTCCTTGATGTGATACCCCTCATCTTTATGATACTTGCAATTTTTTTGCACATCCCTCTTGTTTAAGGGTTGTATTATCATCGTCCAGCTTGTTACTTGATTTTTCCACTCTAGTGCATGGATAATGTTGGACCTAGTTTCTTTCAGCCCCACTTCTCTTCTTAAACCCTGGCATCTCTACTAGTTAGATGTTTCCTTGATCCTTATTGTCGCTTGAGTTCCTTGGCATGCATGTACCATGTAGCTTAGTTGAAAAGTTCCAGTACATCATTTACTGGGTTTTTATGAAGGTCTTCGGCTAACTCCAAGTTTCATGCCAGCCCTTAAGTAGAAGCAACCAAGTGCAACTTTGGGGATAATCTATACACCTAAACGGCTTTAGGATTAATTCTTTAAATGAAAATCCTTATTGGCTGAAAGCGGCCTATCGGATCTTTACAAGATGAGCCACCATCTTAGGAGTTGGGAGTGCCCCCAAGAATTGACATATAAAGTGTTGGGAAAGACCCTTAAATGATAAAAAGTGATGCCCCCTGATGAGTCCTGAGACAAAAGAAAGTTGCCCCTGTTAGCATTCAGTTGAAAGCTCTACACATGATCGCATCAAAGGCTTGGGGTGATGTATATTTACAAAGCCTTCGCTTGAAGGCTTGGAGGCTCTTATGCACTGCTGCATTTGATTGAACCTTTGTAGAATGGCACTGATATTGCCACCTTAATGGCCATCTGATTAATCTAAAGATATCGGGGGTTAATGGGCCCGCACCCTCAAGAACAGATCTTTAGGTAAGACTTGGTCAGGCTCCCTAGGTGCCAGATGGCGTTCCGTGGCCTCTTCAGGGGCCCTTGGTAGGGCCCTCCAAATCTCTTACTGCAACAGCTTTTTAAGTTGCTCAAACAAGGTGAGTTGTACGGCCTGGAAATGGCTATTGTTTAAGGGTCCCTTTGAGGGGGCCACTAGCACCTCAGAGTTGGCTCTTTGGTGGGTTTCATCACCTTCAAGCTCCACAAATCTAGTAGGGCAATGGCTCCTACTTGTTATCTGGTTGGTCTTGGATTTCCTTGTAGGATCTCTGGGTGTTCACCATTCATTCCTACAAATGGTGCCAATTTGATGGTTGATGGGATTGTGTAGTGGCCTAGTTTAGAGGTGTGGTGGACTTCAGGATGGATCTTACACATAAAGACAATCTCAGAGACCTGAGCTATTTTTCCTTGAGAAACTCTCAAACGGTCAAGTCAAATTTCTAGCAAGCAGGGAGCAAGGAGGAGTGGGAGAGCATATAGTTAGAATAACATACCTTGGAATTGTTGATTGAATGATTTTATATAACCAAAAGAGATTCAAGTAAATAGCTCTTAGATAGGAATATTCTATCTAATCCCGTGATTTTGAGATCATATTTCCTTTATGAGTAGGGGTCTTTTTTACTAACTTATTGAGCTTCTTTGTGGTGGATCCATTGGGCAAGAATTTAATCATTTTGGGCCCCATATCAAGTCTGTTTCCTACCAGCAGGATTCGAAGACAAACTTGTAACACACATTGTGTTAAGGCATTCCAAATATAGACTTAGCTTGGACAAGATAGGTAAGATAAACTCCTAGATAAGTACCTTATTTTGCATTTTATTATGCAGTTTAATTAGCTTAGTTAAGTTTTAGAAGATTTTGAAGTCATGTGAGGCATTTAAGACTCACCAGGGCCATTTTGGTAATTTTCCCCAAAACAATTGCCATTTTCATAAATTTGATGAAAATGGTGTCATATGTGTAAAATGGACCTAAGTAAACAAGACCGTATGTTTTATAGCCCATAGGAACCAAGGAAGTTAATGGAAGGGATTAAGTGTACAAAGATGAGATTTTGAGTTAAATGTGGTGAGATGACACCTAAGGACAAAGTTGGCTTTAGCTATGTAAATAGGGCAAGGTGGAGTCTCTTAAGACCTAATTGAAGAACTGTGAGAAGTCTAAGTGGGGTTAAAGGTGAGCTTAACAAGGATTAGGAGCCATGCGAACAAAGAAACATAATTGAGCCACTAGGAGGGGGTACATATGCTAAATTGGGGTTTTAAAGATAAGAGAGCTCACTATGTACTCTCTCCTACCTCCAAACCTGTAGCCCTCCCTTTACCTCCATGCTTCAAGCTTCAAAGTTATTTAAGCTCCCATGGGTAATCAACAAAGCTTAAGCTAGGATTTTGAACATTGATGTGTGTTGGTGGTGTTTGTGAAGGTTTGAGGTAAACATCTAGGTAATTGCCCACTCCCAAGCTTAGGTTCGATTCTTACTTCATTAGGTAGCATATTTTGGTCCTCCCATGTTTAATTTGGTTCCCATTATGAAGGATTTGTTGTTACTACCACACAAAAATGGGAGAATTACAAGGGTATCATAATGGCTAATAACCCATTATATTGTGTAATTCTCACCATAGTGATTGAAGTATGGGGGGTAAAAGACATGATCAACACCTCCTTAAAAGTGTTCCAAGTTTTTAACTTGGCCCCCAAGAAAAGCCTTAAGGGTTACTTGTTTGTCAAGCAACCTATGGACTTTTTTGTACGGTTTTGAAAATTTGGGTACTCAATTGCAAAACTCTCAAGAAAGAGCTTTGGAGAGTTATGGGAAGGATATGAATGGTATAAAAGTGCTGTTAGAGGACCAAATTGCTCATGTAAGACAAGTTTAGACAAAAGGAAACACTAAAGGCATTAAGGACGTGAATGTCCTAGTGTAAACCTTAAGGTGTTCAAGCTTTTGACTTAAGTCAAAGTGTGAGATTATGGAATTATCCCACCATGGGGGAGCCAGCCAAGGCTTGATAAATAATAAAAAATGTTGGGCACATGTGTTCCAATGAGTTTAAGACAAAGAAACCATAATTAGTGAGAAGGAAAATGACATAAAGCAAGGTGAAGCTTGTTAAGTGTCTTTGGTGCCCTTAAGCTCATTTAAGGCCATTTAAGTGGCCAAATCACTTATCTCTCTCTCAATTTCGCCCTCCTCCAGCACAAGAACATAGCCACACTTCCTCCATAGCCACCACATCTTCAAACTTGTAATTGATTGAAATTGAAGTCAAAGAAGCACAATTGGAAGCTATTTGGTGCTATTGCTTGAGTGCACCTATGATCAAGCTCCAATTTCAGCATACCCATCAAGGTAAGGGTTCTTTGTCTCTCATGGACTATTTTTTGCAATTTTCAAACATCCATGGAGTTAAGGCTAAGCTTGGAAGAGAGCGATGAGCTTGATGAACCAAGCTTAGTGAAGGGAGTGTACTTATTGAAGCTTTTGTGAGCTAGTGTGAAGTGCACAAAGATGGCAGTGAAATGAGCGTTTCTAGAGCCCAAAGTTAGTACTAACTAGTGCTAAAATCCTCCTAAGACCAAGCATTAGCTTGAGGAGGGCTGCCATAGTGTTTTATTTGTGTTTATTCCATGTTTTATGGACTAACCTATGGTTATTGTCGCTGCTGCATTTCATGTGTTTGATTGTTCTAAATGGCTGCTGCATTTGGTTGCTATATCTTGTATATATGCATTATGTTTTTTGTGTTTTAGTGTCTTTGGATTCAGGTTTTAATGAGGATCACATTACCTTAAGAAACCAAGTGCTACCCTTACTAAGTTTCTCAATGAAACTTACTCCCCTCAATTCTGTCATTTCAGGTCCAGCAGAAAGATCTCATTCAAACTAACACTTGTGGTTTGAGTTTTGATCTGAAATTTCAGGTACCTGAACTTCCATATTTCTAGTCATGATCTGGAAATTTTGGTAATTTTAGGAGCACATTTGGTATTTTTAATGGTGGTACTTATTGTGTTGTGCAGCAGCTGTCCAGCATCCTGTTCTGGAGTCCATTGTGTCTCAGGTACTCCTGTAACATAGGCTGTGTATTTAGCTGAGTCAAGACCATTTTGTAGTTCATGTATGCATGTACATGTAGTGTATGTAAAATGAGACAAGTAGATGAACATATGAGTAATGATTTGGCTATGTAAGTGATGTGGTGCAAAGCTGCCTAAGTGTGAATGATGGGCTGCTTACTTGTAAATTCTGTTTTGGCCACATAAAGTTGTTAAAAGAAAGGGAATGTAATTCCTATGTGTAATGGACATATATGGCATAGCTTTGGAGGGTTTTCCCTTGTAAATGAAGTGTTTGCACGCTTATGAAATTTTGAATGGGCAAAATGGTCATAAAGTGACCAGAATTTTGACTTTGCACTTAAACTTCTATATCTCCCTGTGTAGAAGGAATCTTGGTATGAACTGTTTACCAAACCTAGATAACATCTATAGGTTGAACTGGGATTTGGAATTTCTGAATTTGAAGCCCTGTAGCCAAAGATATGACATTGCAAAATTGGCTAAGTTACTGTTCTTTTGGTCAGAATTTTGTAACCAACTCCAAAATTCCATAACTTGGCCCATAGGTGGGCTATTGATGTAAAACAAAATCCCTTCATTTCCTCTAAGTCTCTAATTGATAATGGAGCAAGTAAAACAAGGGGGTACGTGGCTAGAATGATACAGTTTATTAGTGGAAGTTACAGGTGCAGTGGCTGGTCACAAAAACTTAACAAGATTGCCTAATGTGTGGTAGCCAAGATTAAGACTTTTGCTAGTGTTTTTATTATTTGCTTCCATGGTGTGCATGAAATGTGAATATTTGTGTGATGGTTGGACCAATATGCATGTGTTTACATAGTGCCCAAGAGGGCCACTTGGGTATGCACACTAAGGGTAGTGTTCTGATGGCCTATAGAACGTTACCAATCCTGGGAGTCTAAATGCACAATTTTAGCACCATAATTGGACTACCCCGGAGTGGGTAACATTTGGCGTGAAACTTCAAAGAACACCATTGAAGCCCTATGGTGGATAGTGTGCAACAACTTCCTTGATCTTGCATTTGAAAGGTTAAGGATAGGGGCTTTAGGTGCTTTTAAGTGTTTTCAAAGCAATCACAATGCATTTAAATGATATTTGAACTTAAGATCAAGTTTAGGGTGATTTGGATGACAATTGTCCAAGGTGGAACCAAGAAACCATGAGTTGCGTAAAGGGATAAAAGCCCTTGGTACTATAGTGCCAAAGTAGGCAAAACAGGTATGCCTTTGGTGCTCTAGTGCCAACCCACATTGTAGCACCTGGGTATGCCTACCAGGTGTAGTGTCCCTATCCTAAATGAGGCCTTCCCAGGAAGAATATGGAAATGGAGTCTCGCACTAGTTGTAGTTGGCTAGTTAATTAATTTTCCCATTTTAAAGCCTTTCATGCATCTGGTTATCAACCTAATATGCATTATGCATACACTTGCTTCAACTTGAATTTCACTTAAATAAATTGAATAAAAAAACATTCCTGGCATTTATAAAACATAACTGAAACACACATTAAAGCATAAAACATTAGTATATTTATTACAAGTAATAACCATGTATTTGCAACATTACATAAGTATAGACTATGCACATGCCCAAAAGCAAGTAGAATACTACTCAACCTAGAGACATTGGAGGCTAAACTAGCATACACATGCATACTGAAAGACAACTATTGAGATGCATGATCTACTATGTCCTTCCTTATGCCACTAGCCTTTGCAAGGCTGCAAGACAACTATAGTTAACATAAACAACTTAACCAATAAAACTAGAACAAAAAATGATTCACTAGGTGGTTTACCTGAATGTAAAATACAAGCTCGGCAACTCCTTATGGTCATTGACTCCAAACAGATGAAATCTACACAACACTAAAGGGAGTGGCAATCCAAATATTCCTAGTAAGGGATTTGCGTACCTACAAAGAAAAATAAAACTTGTAAACCAAAGCATGAGGACACACATATATACATAATATAAGCAATCTACAGTGAGCCCATTGCAGTCTGAGGCTTAACATATATGCATATATTCAAGTCCCTTGGGACCTTACCTCTTCCAGTCCTGACACGAACATCAACTAGTACCTAGCAAGTTTTGGACCTTAACTGATTCCTAGCAAGCATTGGCTTGCTAACGTCCTTGTAAGGTAAGCTCACTAAGTATCCTTTCCTTATTGTTATACAGGTGAAAATGATTGATGCTCCTTGCATGAGTTCCAAGGAACTCACTAAAGTACTAGGCTCCCACATAGTGTTACAAGCCCTTGGCTTGTCTAGAGTACTATGGTTCTAAGCCTCCACCTAACAAAGGACACTAGGCTCCCACTTGGTGTCCAAGCTAATAAGCTGATCTAGATAACCAAGGTACTAAGCCTTGTACATTTAATCTACCAGGGATGCACTAAGCTTTCGCTTGTGCCTTTAGTCACAACTTGGCTCGACCACAAGTGCACTAAGCCTTTGTACATGGTGCTCCACTATCCACAATTACTTGGTTCACCCTATTTTGGTTAGATTTGCTCTGGATGGACTCAATTTACTAGGTTCCATATAACCGAAAGGGATTTTCATTGGTGTCTTAAGCTCGAAGGCTTCAACTAGACTACTAATGGCACTAAACCCTCTAAATCTTCCTAATGGTCTTATTGTAGTGCTTCAAGCTCCCCCTAGATCACCTTCCTTCATGCTTTCTTTATACCCAAGAAAACTTTATTAACAAACTAGTGCTTTAAAAAGCCATGGCCGGGGGGGGGGGGAGGGGTTACTAAGGTACCATTGGTCACATTCCAGACAAAGGCCCATTAAGCACTCATTGTCCCATTATTTTCAAGAAAAATAGAGAAACACATAGGCTAATTTAGGCTTTGATGAACACATGAAAATTGTAGATCTTTCTTTTATCTTCGTGTAGAATCTTGAATCACCTCAATTAGACACTCGAAAGAAACGTTATGGTGAAAATACTACAACATGTCAATGCTATCAAGTCTTGGCACTGCCCTTGGCATTGTGGCCCAAGCAATTCTCTCTAGGTTCCAAATTTGTGTTTTGGGCACAACAACAGTACTTGGAGTTGTGACACTGGGCCCCTTAGGCCTGCACTTCTAAACTTGCTCCATAGCATGTTTGGAGGTGTCCTAAGCCACATAAACCTTCATGCCAAGCTTTAGCAAGGTCTGGTTTGCTTAAACTACTACAATAGGTTAAAAACATGCTAACCTAACCAAGCATCAAGTGGCCAAATGATCTACACAAGTGCTTGACCCATACTAGTTGAACACAGGCCATAACTCTACATATTGATGCATATCTCACAAACCATTTGAACGTAACATTCAAGCAACCTAGGCATGCATTATAAGAGTATGTAAACTTAATCCTTTGACTTAATTGAAGAGAACAAGTTAGCATCAAGCATCCACAAGCAACAAAGGTTCCACTATGGTGTTCTTATGGTTTTAAGCAAAATCCAACATAGAAGGCACCAAAATTAAGCTCAACCAAGCTAGACCCAAGCTCATATAACCTCAAGAAACCAAGAACAATTTAAGAAAAAAGAGGGAAAAATGTTACCTAAGGTCACCATAATAAAAAACATGAGCCAATAACTTTCACACCAAAATTGTGCAAGAATAAGCCTTCTCTTGAATGGGCACCTCATAGGGCTCCAAATTCCACCAAGAATTGACAAAGAAATGGGAGTTTGACCATGGATTTGGTGAGAAGAATGAGAGTTATGGGTTTGAAGGTTAAGGATGATGAATAGTAGCCTTCCAAAGCCCCCAAATTGGCTTAAAAAGCTTTCTCCCCACTTTAGTGCTTCAACTTCTTTAGTTTTTGCAAAAGAATCCCATGCTCAAATAATAATACTAGCTTAGGCAATTTTGTCCCAACACTTGGTTTCTTTCCACTTAGGTCCAAAACAAAACCTATCACCTTTGGGTACAAAATGACCAATTTTCCCATCAATGACACTTAGGTGCTAAATTATCTAGGAACCGTCTAACGCTTAATAGACTTGTTGGCTCGCTAATTCAAACTAATTGAGGCACCAAACTAGGTATTTTGAGTTGTTCAATAAGTTTTACTTGACCCTTCGTCTGCTACCTACGGAGCCCTAACATTGTCCCCACCTTGGAGAATTCGGTGATCCGAATTCGATCCCTGCACATTGAGATTAAACCTAGGATATGGTGCCAACATACCCCAACCAAGCCTACTAAGGGTGTTAACTCACTTAGTGCTCACCTACCTGACTTGCTTAACTAATGCCCTTTGGCATTCAAGTTCGGCGTTTACCTGTATAGGTACTACAACCAATACTATGTTTTATGCACATGCCAACTGTCAACCTCAACTACACTGCTCACTATTCTCCCTACTTTTCTTGACCTAGCTTGACCTAAAAGCACCATAGTGCTACTTGACTTTGATGACTAGGGTATGGTACTCCACTTCCTCAACATATTGACACTACTGAAGTATCTCCTATAACTCAACATTGTCCTCGTATGTCTGGTGACCAACAACTTCTCTTTACATCCTTTTGTGCCAAACCTCCTACCACCGGTTAGCTTAACAAGTTTAAAACTTATGCACTAGCATTTGCACTTTAGAAGTCTTAACCTAGGAAAGGCACCTAACCTCCATTTACCAAAACCTCTTAGTGCAAGATAACTTAACAAGCATGAAACTTGTCCACTAACTCTCACATTGATAGTTCTTCACTGTAGGCTTAGTACTCGGCACTATAAACAACCACTAGACTAAGTTTGTCACCTATGTTTTATGGCCTTGCCATAACACACCTCTCACCCTAAAGGCATACTTCGCTTTATGCTACATTATACTATAGAGCTCTTCTGTTCAAGTTGTCAACCAAGAGTTGTAAATCTTGTCACACCCTAGAGTATGAGTCTTCAGTGTTCTTCTTGGTTTGCCTATATGCTTTAGGCATCCTAGCGCACCATGCAAAACACATATGCACTACCTAAACATTGCAATCCTACCTCCCTCACCACTTTGGAGCCCCTTACATTTGTATTGTTATTGGAGAAAATTTCTTTGGAATAAGTGCCAAAAACTCCAAGTGGCTAGTAGTTATTATGTCTTATCCATGCCTCATCTACTCAGATCTCCTAGCACCCAATAACAGAATATCAATATGCTACCTGAACTAAGGTCTTGATTCTTTAGTTGGCCTACTCATAGTATGCTTGGAGTATGAAGCCTACAGACCAAGTCTTCACTTTTAGGCAACTCAGGGTTTCATTACTACCAAGTACCTCAGTACCTTCTAGTGATCATTAACTACTTGGCCAAACTATGATCAAAGGAGGGTTGCCTTTACTTCCACGCATAACTGCCACACCATGGACAGCATCGTGTGAAGCTCTTGTTGGGATCATGTGTGGATGAAATCAATAAACATAACCTAATTTTTTTCCTAGAAGGAAGAACTAACTTCATCACTTTACTCAGCTCACTATTGGGAGGGGGAAGCTATGAAAAACTCCTTGGGTGGATCATTTGCTACAACTTCAGCTAGTGCATTATAAAGTTTCCCATGCACCTCAGGATGGGTGCTATTCTTTGGAGTTATGAACCTTACCCGGTAGCCCATCACCTAGTCTTGTAAGTCTAGCTCAACATGACCCTCTTAGAATAGGGTTTCAACCATTTACTTTCTTGCACTCCGATGAACGCCAACTATTACTATAGTCACTACACAAGTACTTGACCATAATTGTACCCCATACTAGACCTGCCACTTTAGCTACTAAGTGAATCACTTAGCTAGGTAGGAGATTCGACTACCTCCATCCTAAGCCATCTCTTGACTGGTCTACCCTGAATGGTCTAGACAAAGCACACTCTTCTTGGCATCACTTGGTCATTCCTGACCTGTGTTCTAAATTTTGACTAACTTATTGGCACGAAAAGCAACTAACAGCTACGACAAGCTCCTTTGCTCCATCTATGACCAAGTCCTTCACTTATTCAGCTAGTCTCACTAGTCGAGCACCTTTCTCCCATAAGTCATTTTGGTGGGCCCCCCAACTCTATTTAACCCTGGGATGATGACTATGAATCACAGGCTATCCTATGGTCCATGTTAGTGATTCCTATTGCCTAGGTTCTTTTATTACCACCCAGTAGCTGAGACCAACCCTTAGAAACTATTTTGTTCCTACTGGCTATAGACTAGGGTTTACAACTAACGGATGAATAAAACTATCCTTCCATTTACTCTATCGATGAATTCCTTGCTCCTTACTTCATTTTATGGCTTCCATCTGCATAACATGGTTAGTAATAAAAATTCAAATCTTACTTACTTACTCTTTTGGCACCTAGCTTAATTGGTTTGCTACTCGTGTACACTAATGAACTCATCTAGTTGCTTAGCCAACTATTAATGTTACCTAGGCTAACCACACTAATTTATGAAAGAATGTAGCCAATGGAATCTCAGGATACTTCCAATCTAATGCATCCAAGCCTCTACCTGTGTGGTTTTATGCACTAGCAAATAGGAGCTAGTGCTCTGGGTGTTACCCCAACACTTAGTACATTTTTGGGTTTTGATACACTCGGGTTCACCCTTTTTCCTATTCAAGAAAAGTACCCAACATGCTGAACAATACTATTCCATTAAACTAATGCTAGAACAACAAGAAGAAATTAAACTACTAGTGGAAGGTTAAGAACTTGCCTCACACTAATCTCAACTGGCCCATGTGTCCACTATGACTAATAGTCAAGTGCGATAATTGTATGGTAGTTGCCTACCCCAACCACTTAACTGGCCCTGGTAAAACTCGAACTACTGCTCTAGTGTACTAGGTCAACTCGTTGTGGCAACTACTATTGGGGACTTGCTCTTAGGTTGGGTTTATCTTAACCAAGCCTAAGACCACTCTTAGTTCAATGACCACTAAGACCACAAAAATTAGTTTCCTAGACGCAGGTCTTGGAGCAATTTATTTTTTGTACTTTGGGCATAAGCCTTACTATCCCCATGATCCATTCTCGATCTTTAGCCAACATCCTACACTATGGGCATGTTGGCCATGCTCCAACTAGGTTAGGTGAGCTAATCTTCACCTTGTCAATTGTGTGTCTGACTCCACTAACTCTCTTTCGAGAGCCAATGCCTTACTGAACAACTTGTTGGTAACTCCATGTCCATACTCATAGAGAACTTCCATGGTGCTAGTTTAAGGCTTTGTTGGTTTTGACTTCTAGCCTTACTTTTATGGAGAAACAATATGAGAATGCACTTTTACCCTGCTATGTAGCCTGCATGACGAAGAGTTTTCTTATCTTGGTCTGTGTATCCTTGTCTCCTTTCATGTTGCCTAACCCGTTAAAGGTTTGTGGGTTCAAATTTTGAAACTATGGATCGCTCCATACCTTGTGGTCATATGCCTCTAGACCCTACGAATCATGTCACCTACCTCATTTAAAGGTTCTGAACAGCTTCCCTAAGGATAGTGGTTACATCCCATTACTTACGCCAAGGTGTTATGACTACCTTCGAGCAATTCGAACAATCTGCCCCAATGTTACCACAATTAGACAACTAGGATCGATCCCAAAATCCTTAGCATCTATAGCTGCACCTGACCTAGTTTCACCAATGCAACCTACAACCAAAGCCAAACAATGAGCACAAGATATCGAAACTAGTACTTAGTGCTAACTATCCCAATATAAGGACAACATTTTGATCTCAGTCACTGAAGCCTCCAATGACCTTGAATCGAGTCTAGAGCCATGCTTTGATAACACCTATAGCATCCCTACCCCAAATGGGGCCCTCTTAAGAAGACTATGACTTGGAGTCCCACATTAGTTATAGTTTGCTAGTTAATTACTTGTCCCAATTTAAAGCCTTTCATGCATCTAGTTATTAACCTAATATGCATTATGCATGCACTTGCTTTGACTTCAATTTCACTTAAATAAAATGAATCAAAAAACATTGTCGGCATTTATAAAACATAACTAAAACACAAGACAAAGCATAAAAAATAAGTTTATTTGCTACATGTAAGAACCATGCATGTGCATCATTACATAAGTATAGCTTATGGACATGCCCAAAAGTAGCTAAAATACTACTTGACCTATAGACATTTGGAGGCTAAACTAGCATACATACATATAATAAAAGACTACGATTGAGATCCATAGTCTATTATGTCATTTCTTGTGCCACTAGCCTTTACAAGGATGCAAGATAACTATAGTTAGCACAAACAACTTAACTAGTAAAACTAGAATCGATAACAATTCACTAGGTGGTTTACCTACGTGTAAAATACTAGCTCAGCAACCCCCTGTAGTCGCCAGCTCCAAATAGATGAAATTTGCGCAACAACACTAAAGGGAGTGAAAATTTAAAGGTTCCTAGTAGGGGATTTGTGTACATATAAAGAAAAATAAAACCTGGAAATGAAAGCCTGAGGACACACAGGTATAAATAATATATGCTATATACTGTGGGCCCATTACAATCTTAGGCCTAACATAAACACATATATTTAAGTTACTTAAGATCTTACCTCTTCCTAACCCTCGCATGGACATCACCCTGTGCCTAGCGAGTTTTGGCCCCTAACTGGCTTTTAGCAAGCCTTTGCTTGTTGACAGCCTAGGGAGCTAAGCTTACTAAGTATCCTTCCTTTTGTTGTTGTTGGGTTTCGGGAGCCAAACAGCGCAGCGGAATTTAACCGAAACCCTCCAGGATCCAAGTGAAACGGGGTAAACCGGGTGTTCAAAAATTTTCATACCTAATTTTCGGTTGAGATTTCTCACTCAACTGTAGATTCGAATCACAAAACTTGAACAGTTGACGTGTTCAGGCTCTCTATGGTATCCACACGAGCCTCTCGGGATCACCACGCTTCCACCACGTCCCGACAGATGCGTTTCTCTTGCACTCGCAGTGCTAGCTTGCGTCCTCCAAGGAATTGCAAGAGAAGAGTGCGGCTGTCCTTTTGGGAGGCTAGGGCAAGCAGACCTATGAATTTCTCACTTAAAAGTTGTATTTATAGTAAGACTCAACTTCCAGGCCTAATGGGTTTCAAAGCCCTAATCCAATTAGGATTTAATTTTAGGCTTAATAATGGCTCAACTCTTGGGCCCATTATTAATACGAAATTAAAGTGAAACCATAACCCAAATAATTAGCCCATGCACTCTAATGATCCAAATAGCTCTATGTGTGCGACCCAATAGGCTCTTACCATGTTGGCAATGATCATAAATCACATTTATGATCATAAGCAATGAGTGGTGTCTAGCAACACATCATTGCTACCCAAGTGACAAGATTGTCGATGAATCGACTAAACCTTTATGATCATCACCGATATATGCCATTGTCCCTTTGTCCAAGATATCAAGACTAAGCACGAGACATGGAATGTGTCACTCTCGCATAGCCCAATCTTTGGTTTCTTGATTACCGAGTAGACCAACTTAAACTGATGACATTGATATCGTATATCAACTCATCCGAAGCATGGCCATGCATTTTCTAAGTCTCACTCTATCAAGGGGCCCGAAGATATCACTCCCGTTACATAGGAGGGACAAATCCCATCTTGATCATACAAATCCCTCCGCATGATATGTGACATACCCAATGACCTCCTTCAAGTTCACTCAGTTACGAGCAACAAAGGAAAGTATCAAAGTATGTGACTCACATGTAGGGAACCTTGATGATCTTAGGTCGAAGGACTACATATACCATGATCACTATGAGAATCACTTATGACACTCATATAACGATCCATGTAGTGTTCTCATGGTGGGTCAGTCCAGTACACAAGTTCTCCAACTTGTACCCATATGTAGACTACATATCTCATATTAGTCTCCACATATGCTAGTCATTATGTATTATTGCAACCCACTCCACAATAATACTAGACCAGGGACGTTTAAGAATATCATTATTCTAGGGTTACAATTATGTTTGTTAAGTTACGCAGAAACAAAACAACAAACATAGTTGCTGGATTAATGCCTTAATAAAATATCATGACTCAATGTGCAAAAATACAATCATCTCATGATTGGCCTTTTGGGCACAACACTAACAGTTGTTGTATAAGTGAACATGATCAATGCTCATTGCTTGAGCTCCAAGGAACTCACTAAGTGTACAAGGCTCCAGCATAATGCTATAAACCCTTGGTTTGTCTATGCCATTATCGTACTTAGCCTCCACCTAGCTAGGTGCACTAGGCTCTTACATGGTGCCTCTATCTAATAAGGTCATGGAGATTACCAAAGAATTAAGCCTCACTCATTAATCTACCAAGGATGCACTAAGTTTTCACTTGTGCCTTTAGTCACAACTTGGCAAGGCCATACGTGAACTAAGCCTTCATCCATGGTGCTTGTATTTCCACCATTACTTGGTTCACCTTATTATGGTAAGATTTTCTTTGGATTAACTCAATTTACTAGGTTCCTTAGAACCACTCATGTATACTAGGGCTTCTCATTGATGTCTTTAGCTCGAAGTCTCCAACTAAACTACCAATGGCATTAACCCTCTAAATCTTCTTAATGGCCTTATTGTAGTATTTTAAGCTCCCCTACATTGCTTTATTCATGATTCCTCTGTACCCAAGTACCTAAGAAAACTTCATTAACAAACAAGTGCTTTTAGGAGCTGTGGGCAGTACTAAGGCACCATTGTTCAGCTTCCACCCAAAGGCCCCGTAAGCACTCATTTTCCCCTCATTTGTAAGTAAAATAAAGACACATCTAGGCTACCTTTAGCTTGGGTTAAAGCATGAAAGTTATAATCTTTCTTTTAGCTTCACATGGAATCTTGAATCGCATCAATTGGACACCCAAGAAAAAAGTTATGGTAAAAATACTACAACATGTTAATGTTGTCAAGTCCTGGCGCTGCCCTTGGTGGTGCGGTGCCACATGCAATTCTCTTGGGTTCTAGATTTGGGTTTTGGGTGCTACAACACTACTTTGAGCCAAAGTACAATGCCCCAATCCTTGCACTTCTAAACTTGTTCCATACTGATGCCTGGTGACATCTTCATTATGACACGCTGGGACTGAGAAAGACTTCCGGTGAGAAGGTATTTGCAAAACCTTGAAGAATGTAGGTTAGGAGCTCCCCAAAGTGTGTTTTCGGGGGAGGATCCTTTGGTGCCCATGTCAGTATATGGAAGAAAAGTTGCTAGGAGCCAAAAGTAGGAGAAAGAGAGGGAGAGTCCCATATGTCATTACCTGCGTGGCTCTCAAGTATTTATAGGAGGATGGGAGAAGAAGGCCATTATGTCTAACCTGAGTAGATCAGGACACATGTTCGGCTAGATTTGATCCATACCTTCGGAGAGTGGTGATGCGAACCCCGATGGTATAAAGACCATGAAACACGCCCAAGATGTTTTTCAAGCTCCACAAGACATCAAAGAGACTGGATTTGAAGACCCCCACCCCTAATCAACCTATGACTAGAAACGAGAATTATAAGAACACCAAGAACACAAGCACACTTGTGCACCAAGGTAGTCCACAAAGAACCAAAAAGAAATTCTCTCCAAAATAGAAATATTATTTCATGTCAAGGCTATTGTTTTACAACCAGAATATGTGCCTATTTATAGGCCTAAACTAGGGTAAAATACTCAGCAAAATTCGTAGCCTTTTAACACATGTTTAAGGTGTGCAGCGAATTCCATTTATCCTAAGTGACCTAAATCACTTCCATGGCCTAAATAACATCCTAAATAATGTAAATAAACATGAAAATAAAATAAAATACGTTACAACACAAGATTGGCCATAAAAACCCCAAAATAGTCTTCTCGGGTGGTTTTTGCTTGTGTCTTCAACTTCAAGCTGAAATTCAAACTTGATGAAGCCATGATTTCTCAAAAAACAAAAAGTATGGAAGTTGTATATCTCTTACTTAGCTTTGAAATGACACCTGAATCACACAAAACATACATCTAAAGCCAAAGATATGCCGAAAATACTGCAACTGCTTTTGAACCAGCGATGACTCATAAATTGCGACTTTGAAGCTAAATTGGACCTCTTTAATGTGAAAACTGGGTTCATGGTCTGAATATGATTTGTAGCTCCAGATGTTAGCTTTCCAATGAATTAACAATCACTCAATTCGGATCTGTTTAGCTCAAGATATGATTTTTCTACCAGAACATCGCACCAATAGCATGGAATGCTTGTGTATTGAGCTTTAATCTTGTGAAAAACCTGAACCAATATCCAAATGCAATGATAATTTTGATACCTCTAGGGTCAAAAACAAAGTTAGAAGCAATTAGCTCAACAAATCTGAAATTTTGCACAATTTTCATCTTAACTGTAGGCATCACTTTCATTGCCTTTGCCATCTCAAAAACATTACTTTCACAGCTAGAAAAAGTATTATGGTTATGAAAAACACAAGTTATGTATGTCAAGACAATAGTTTGCATCGGCCATTCAAATAAACAAGAATTGAACACATTGCGGCCTAAACTAATAACAAAACAAGGATGCATGAATTTCACAAAAATCCTAAGCATTTTAAATGAAACAAGATTGGAGTAGATAGGAAGAAGTGAAACCAATTCAGTAGCAAACTTATTTTTGCATTTATATGCACAACAATGCATGAAATTTGTGAATGGGATGTGACACAAAACAAAGGACTCAACATACCTCCTTAAAAGGATGAATTTAAAACCAGAATTTTTACTCAAAATAAAAACTTTCAGGTTTGGACATAAAGCAAAAAGATCTATGCTCAAAAGTTTGTGTAATGCATGTGTCAAGCTAAAGAAATGCTTGCTGGAAATTAAAGATTAACACACAAAAATGGGCTGACCATGAATGAAAATCAAAGAAGTATGTAATGCATGTGTAAAAACAAATTTATGCATGAAAAATTCCAAAGAAGTAGATTTAACTTGAGGCAAAACAAAACAATGTGAGATGGATGCAAAACAAACAAATTCAAAAAAAAAAAGACACCAAAACAGATTTTTCTTTAGAGAAACTCAAGCAATTCCAAAGATGATTTGACAAAACCAAAGAATTAGAAGGCTTAAAACCATATTTTGTCAAATTTTCATGCTTACTTCCTTATCTTAATCTAGTTTCAGGAAAACCATTTGTCAAAATAACATTGCAAGCAAACACACATTGTTTGAGATTTTCATGGAAAACTACATCAAATCTAGGTGTTAGGAAGAAATACATTACAGTGATTGGACTTAGTCTCCAAGTATCTTCCTTTGGAACCACAAAATTTTTACCTTTGCACTCAATGGCTTCAGTTGGAGTTGCATTAATTTCATCCCTTGAAACATAGGATAAGAAACAATGTTAGGCAAACTTTTGCATATGAAATCACTTGGACTTACCTCAAATTGTTCCTTTTCAACCTCCTTTGTTGGTTTGATGCATGGGACATGACTTGGAATATTGGGAACACCAACTTCTTTAATGGGCAGCAACTCACTTGATTCTTGAAGTTCATATTCACTTAATTCCTAAAAAGAAGACAACACAACACTAGAAGAAGACTCCATTATGTTAGATGAAAGTATGGCTTCTTTGTAGGTCTTTCTCTCTTCACTCGGGTTGGGTTCATTGCACTCTTGTCTTCTCTCAACTTCGCATTCAATTTCTTCTTTTGGGAACTCTCCACTCTTCTTCCCCTCATATTCACTCTTCTCACTTAATCTCTCGGTTGTTCTCTCGACATTCCCTTCATCACTCATGCCCTCAACTTTCCCCTCCTTTTCTTTTCTCTCAACCTCACTTTGAAGTTTTCTTTGATCCTCGAAGACTTCTTGTCGTGAAAGTGGAACAAGCATGATTGACTTTTCTTGATGAGGCCGAGACAAGTCTCCTTTTGTGGCCTCCACTTTTGGCTTGGGTACTTTTCTCACATCCTTACTCCATGCTCCTCTTCATGTGAAAATTCCTCCTTGACACATCTTGGATGCCTTTGCTCTCTTGATGATCCTCTTAGCCTTAATGGCATGATAAGGTAAATCCTTAATGTTGAGATAAGGTACCATCTCCACTTTGTTGGCAATCTCAGGATTGAGACCATTAATGAATCTAACAATGGTGGTCTCCTCATCCTCCATGATGTTGGCTCAAGTCAAGGTTATCTCCAAGTCTTTATGGTAGTCCTCCACACTCCTTTGGCACTAGGGCTCTCCATGTGTGTATGGGCCCCTCCTCATTCCTTCTCCTAGAAATAACATCCTGATTCCACCATACAAGAGCATAATTAGTGAACTTCATGGTAGCCAATTTAACCTTCTTTTCCTCGGGGTAATGATGGCAATCAAACACCATCTCGATCTTTTGCTCCCACTCCTAATATGCATCTGCGTCACTCCTTCCTTGGAAAGGTCGAATGGTAAGCTTGATGGAATTTAGGTTGTTATCCTCTCTTGGCTCACCCTTCCTTGGAAGCCCATGGTCATGCCAAATTCCTTCTTCCTCCTTGGGTTCTTCTCTCCTTAGACCTCTCATTGGTTGCAAGATGGGATTAGGCCTTCTTGGCAACCTCAAATCTATGTCCTCAATCCTCCCGACAAGACTATTGAGAGTTTCTTGAAGTTCTCTCATGGTAGGCTCCTCATTGTGTCTCACTTCCCTTTTCCTATCCTCCTGGTCCTCCATACTCCTGAAAAACAAAGATCCTCACAAACACTCACCTCACATGTTTCACTCAAAGATGAACACTCAAACACTCAATTTGTTAGTGAGATATTGCTATTCAAAGAGTTCTCAAAAGTTCTAAGAAAACTATCCTCAAAGCACACAAGAAAACTTGAATCCTTGGAAACAATTTTGACTCCAAAAGAGGTGGGCTAAACAAGCTTTAAAAGACTCTACGAAGCTCTTGCAATTAATGATCAAAAGAACCACAAAGAAAGCTTTTTGGCTCAAAAAACAATGGGATAGGTTTTGGGGCGCAAAACTTTCAACACTTTGAGAAAACTTCTTTTTGCAGGCTCTTTTCTTTGTTCTTTCTTTTTCTTTTTTTTTTCTTTTTTTTTCTTTCTGTTTTAATGCTAAAACAACTTTCTCCTTGAAGTTCCTTGCTGCCAAAGGCAAAAAGTTAGATTTCTTTTCGGCCAAGACAAGAAACTATGGAAAACATGCACAATTTTAAACTACTTCTTTGATACCGAAACTTCCTGAACTTGGATCCTTCTTTTTTTGGTATTTTCTTCACTCTAGGATGCTGGAAACAATGAAAACAAGGAAGATTAATATGGCTGGACAGGAAACAAAAAGATAAGAAATAATCAGGAACAAACAATTTGAAACCGAGAACACAAGATGACACAGATTGACTTATTTTTGCTGTTTTTGGTTGTTTGATTGGAAACAATGCTGGAAACAAAGGACACAGATCTGAAACAAGACAAAAAAGGATTAAAATAGAGAATTAAAACATGAATTTACTGAAAAAAATTGAAAGAAAAACGCAGAGAAACAAGAACACAAAGATATGTCCTTCAATGGAACTTGTGGCTCTAATACCAACTGATGCGAACCCGGATGGTATAAAGACCATGAAATGTGCCCAAGACATTTTTCAAGCTCCACAAGACATCAAAGAGACTAGATTTGAAGCCCCCCACCCATAATCAACCTGTGACTAGAAATGAGAAGTATAAGAACACCAAGAACACAAGCACACTTATGTACCAAGGTAGTCCACAAAGAACCAAAGAGAAATTCTCTCCAAAGTAGCAATATTATTTCATGTCAAGGCTGTTGTTTTACAACCAGAATATGTGCCTATTTATAGGCCTAAACTAGGGTAAAAGACTCAGCAAAATTCGCAGCCCAAGTCACCTAGGAAACCTAGTTACAAAGGACTCAAGAAAACCTAGTCAAACTAGGATTCCTGCACCCTTTTAACACATGTTTATATTGTGCAGCGAATTCCATTTATCCTAACTGGCCTGAATCACTTCCATAGCCTAAATAACATCCTAAATAATGTAAATAAACAGGAAATAAAATAAAATACATTACAACACAAGATTGGCCATAAAAACCCCAAAATGGTCTTCTTGGGTGGTTCTTACTTGTGTCTTCAACTTCAAGCTGAAATTAGAACTTAATGAACCCATGATTTCTCAAAATAAAAAGAATGAAAGTTTTAGATCTCTTTATTATCTTTGAAATGACACCTGAATCACGCAAAATGGACATCTAGAGCCAAAGATATGCCCAAAATACTGCAACTGCTTCTGAACCAGCGATGACTCGTAAATCGTGACTTTGAAGCTAAATTGGACCTCCTTAACGTGAAACATGGGTTTCATGGTCTTCATATTATTTGTATCTCCAGATGTTAGCTTTCCAATGAATTATGAATCACTTAATTCGGATCTGTTTAGCTCAAGATATGATTTTTCTACCAGAACATCACCAATCTGTCAACATCCAATCTTGGCCATCATCTCCATATGATTCCTTGCATGTTCCAGCTGCTCCTTGCGAAATTCCAAGCCTATTCTCCATGAAAAAGCTTCATACAAAAGCTTGAAGTGCACTAGTGAGCTCCTTGGCCTTCTTCCTTGTCAATGGTCCATTACTTATCTTCAATGGATCCTTGCCATCCTTGGTTGTGCCTTCTTTGATCATATCAAGTGGTGTCTCCAGCTAGCCCTAGGTAGTTCAGGCTAGAGGGCAGGGGTGTGTGCAAGGCTTCTGTTAGAGATCCTACAACTGTATTTGTTATTTTTCCCCATGACCGCTTTGGGGACCTGAGCCCCCTTCGGGCAGGGATTTCCACCGAGGGCCACTCAAGAAGGCCCTTCGAATAGTTAGACCATCTTTCGGAAGAGTTTCTTCTATTGAGGAGGATAGACCTAAGTTTTTGAGGTTGGTGATGTATACTCTCGAGGGTGGCATAGAGCCTTTTTCCCAGAGTCGATCATATATATTTCCGAGGGTGGTGTAAAGAATTTTCCCAAGGTTGGTCGTATATATTCCCGAAGATGGTGTTAGGTCTACTAATGAGAAGGCAAAGTGGGTGATAGCCATTCGGCTATCACATGCCCCATCCGGAAGAAGAGAACTTAGTTCTTCAGTTCCAGCATGTAGTACCAATCATCCAATAGTGGGGTTCGGATAATTTTTCCGAAGTTATACCTTTGGACAAGGTTTATCGTGTTAGGCTAGGATTTTGTGAGGTCGTATGTGTGGCACTCAAAGCAATGTCTTCTTTTCCCCCCCAAGGGTTTTCATTTCCTGCCATTGGGGGCAGGTAGGCTTGTTGCCTTGCTTTGGGTGCCACCTAGACCTGACACCTAAATAGGCGTGTCTCTGTTATTCGCGCTTAGTAACAAGTGTCACCAGATCATAGACCAGCTATCCTGTCAGTTACATCAGTCGCATCTCTTTGACTGGAATTAGCCATTATGACACCTTTTTTATTTCCTCCTTTGGCTTATTTAAGCATCACTTGTTACCACCTCACAAAATGGGAGAATTACAAATGTATCATAATGGCTAAAAACCATTATACTGTGTAATTCTCACCATAATGATTGAAGTGTGGGAGGTAAAAGGCATGATCAACACCTCTTTAAAAGTGTTCCAAGTTGGTAACTTGGTCCCCAAGAAAAGCCTTAAGGATTGATTGTTTTTCAAGCAACCTATGGACTTTTTTGTAAGGTTTTGGAAATTTGGGTACTCAATTTCAAAACTCTCAAGAAAGAGACTTGGAGAGGTATGGGGAGGATATGAATGGTATGAAAGTGCTATTGGAGGACCAAATTACTCATGGAAGACAAGTTTGGACAAAGGAAACACTAAAGGCAATAAGGACCTAAATGTCCTAGTGTAAACCTTAAGGTGTTCAAGCTTTTGACTTAAGTCTAAGGGAAGAATTTTGGGGTTATCCCACCTTGGGGGAGGCAGCCAAGACTTGATAATTAGTCAAAAATGTTGGGCACATGTGTACCAATGAGTTTAAGACAAATAAACCATAATTAGTGAGAAGGAAAATGACATAAAGCAAGGTTAAACTTGTTAAGTATGTTTTGTGCCCTTAAGCTCATTTAAGGCCATTTAAGGGGCCAAATCACTTATCCCTCTCTCATTTTCGTCCTACCCCAGCCCAAGAACATAGTCATACTTCCTTCATGGCCACCACACCTTCAAACTTGCAATTGATTGAAATTGAAGGCAAAAGGAAGCAATTGGAAGCAAACTAGAGCTATTTCTTGCATACTTCAAGGATCAAGCTTGATTTTCGGCCTAGCCACTTTGGTAAGGGTTCACATGCTCTCATGGGTTGTTTTTTGTATTTTCAAACATCCATGGAGCTAGGGATAAGCTTGGAAGAGAGCCATGAGCTTGATGAACCAAGCTTAGTGAGGGGAGTGCACTTATTGTAGGTTTTGTGACCTAGTGTGAACTGCACAATGATGGCAGTAAAGTGAGGGTTTCTAAAGCCCAAAGTGATAGCCGAGGTGCCCATCACTGGCCGAGCTCCCAAACTTGACGGAGTACCAACTTCGGCAGAGGGAAACTGCCAGCCGAGGTCAGAAGGATAAACGATCCCCCTGGCCTAATGCAGGGAATTCGCTTCCTTAGGGAATGGTAAGACCAACCTCGGTAGAGCGATCAGACCCTCTCCGGAAATAGAAGTACCCCTCGGAGGAACCATCCTCGGGGAATATATTCCCCGAGACGTTAGAGTAACCTCGAAAGGTACGAACAAAGCATTTAAGGAGCCTCTGACACCTCTCCATAAAGTTGTCCCCCAAGTACATTCTGACAC
The DNA here is from genome assembly GCA_005392925.1 of Aquilaria sinensis. Lineage (NCBI taxonomy): Eukaryota > Viridiplantae > Streptophyta > Magnoliopsida > Malvales > Thymelaeaceae > Aquilaria > Aquilaria sinensis. The sequence continues at coordinate 7,952 of SMDT01000269.1, read as the reverse complement.
GCTATCACTGGGGCACGCCATCAGAGAGACTGTTAGTGTTGTGCCCAAAAAGCCAATCATGAGATGATTGTATTTTTGCACATTGAGTCATGATATTTTAACGTTGAGGAATTAATCCAACAATCAAATTATGTTTCGCCACCTTTGTTGTTTTGTTTCTGCGTAACGTAATAAGCATAATTGTAACCCTAGAATAATGATATTCTTAAACGTCCCTAGTCTAGTATTATTGTGGAGCGGGTTGCAATAATACATAAAGACTAGCATATGTGGAGACTAATATGAGATATGTAGTCTACATATGGGTACAAGTTGGAGAACTTGTGTACTGGACCAACCCTCCATTGAGAACACTTCATGGATCGTTATATTGCGTGTTCCATAAGTGATTCTCATAGTGATCATGGTATATGTAGTCCTTCGACCTAAGATCATCAAGGTTCCCTACATGTGATCACATACTTTGATACTTTCCTTTGTTGCTCGTAACTGAGTGAACTTGAAGGAGGTCATTGGGTATGTCACATATCATGCGGAGGGATTTGTATGATCAAGATGGGATTTGTCCCTCCTATGTAACGGGAGTGATATCTTTGGGCCCCTTGATAGAGTGAGACTTAGAAAATGCATGGCCATGCTCGGATGAGTTGATATACGATATCAATGTCATCAGTTTAAGTTGGTCTACTCGGTAATCAAGAAACCAAAGATTGGGCTATGCGAGAGTGACACATTCCATGTCTCGTGCTTAGTCTTGATATCTTGGACAAAGGGACAATGGCATATATCGGTGATGATCATAAAGGTTTAGTCGAATCACCGACAATCTTGTCACTTGGGTAGCAATGATGTGTTGCTAGACCAAAACCGCTCATTGCTTATGATCATAAATGTGATTTATGATCATTGCCAATGTGGTAAGAGCCTATTGGGTCGCACACATAGAGCTATTTGGATTATTAGAGTGCATGGGCTAATTATTTGGGTTATGGTTTCACTTTAATTTCGTATTAATAATGGGCCCAAAAGTTGAGCCATTATTAAGCCCGAAATTAAATCCTAATTGGATTAGGGGCTTTGAAACCCATTAGGCCTGGAAGTTGAGTCTCACTATAAATACAACTTTTAAGTGAGAAATTCGCAGGTCTCCTTGCCCTAGCCTCCCAAAAAGGACAGCCACACTCTTCTCTTGCAATTCCTTGGAGGACGCAAGCTAGCACTGCGAGCGCAAGAGAAACGCATCTACCGGGACGTGGTGGAAGCGTGGTGATCCCGAGAGGCTCGTGTGGATACCATAGAGAGCCTGAACACGTCAACTGTTCAGGTTTTGTGATTTGACTCTACAGTTGAGTGAGAGATCTCAACCGAAAATTAGGTATGAAATTTTCGAACACCCGGTTTACCCCGTTTCACTTGGATCCTGGAGGGTTTCGGTTAAATTCCGCTGCGCTGTTTGGCTCCCGAAACCCAACAGAGACACCTCGATACGATACCCTCGGAATGCCTAGGCTGTCAGCTCATCGACTTTTGCTGAGATAAGCGTCCCTTCGTTCTCGGAAAAGCAGGGATCACATCCCACCGGACACGTGTCGTAATCTGGGATGACCATAAGAGGGGAATGGCTTCTGCACGCCTCCTTTATAAAACACCCAGAAAGCATCCTAGCAAAGGGAGAAGGGTAAGAAGAAAAGTTCTCTTTGAATACACAAAAGAGCACATAATCCAGTTATCTGAAAATACTGACTTGGGCGTCGGAGGCTCCTCCCCGGGAATACACACCGGGGACCTCCTAACCTGTGTTTTCTGAAGTATTTCAGGTATCCTCCACTGGGGAATCTTCTCTCAAAGTGCTCTCCTCCATCAGAAGTCTTCTCTACCCTTACAATGACACACGATGAAGCCGCCGCAGGCCATCATTTGGCGCCGTCTGTGGGAAACCTATCCCATGTCGCCGTCGTGGAGACTCGGCGCTCGAAGGACAAAGGGATTTCAAGATCCCCCCTCGCACCTGAGACTCAACAGGCGACCCCTCTGCCTGTGGCAGAAACTTCCATGATGGAGGACGACCGTCCTGTAACGGTAACGATGAGCTTCCTACGGGATTTCCAGCGTTCTATCATTGCCGAAATCACTCAGCAGCTTGATCAGAGGTTGCCCCAACCTCCACCCACTCAAAGAGCCTCACCCCCGACCATTCGTCGGGAAAGGAGCTCGCGATCTACTCACCGGAGTTCAGGGAGTGGAGACTCCCTTGACGCATATTCAACAGATGGTGAACCCGTTGAGACGCGCCCCGCCAGAGGGGGAGCCCCAAAAGAGACCAGGGCCTCCTGTCAACGGAGCGCATCCCCTTACCAGAGGTCCCCTTCTCCCCCTCGCCGGAGTCGTTCCCCAAGGCGAAGAAGAAATTCGCCACTACCAGCAAACACACGACGGCAGGAAGGAACCAGCACTGCCGCCCTTATGGAAAGGATCCTGGGAAGGCTGGAAAAGGTCGAGAAACAGATCTCCCGAAAACCAGTCTGGTCCCGGTTGTCCGACTCCTACACCGGAGAGGAGTCGCCTTTCGTACGCGAGGTAGTAGAGGCGCCTATGCCCAGTGATTTCAGGGTTCCTCGTCTGGAAACGTATGACGGGCGAAGTGACCCCCAGGCGCACCTGACAAAATATAAGTGAAGTATGGTGCTCCATGGCACGGATGACGCCACACTCTGTAAATGCTTTGAGGTGACGCTCTCAGGACCAGCAACAGCGTGGTATGGCTCTTTGCCCCAGGGAAGTTTGTTGAGCTTCCAAGAACTATCTACTGCTTTCACCCAACAGTTTATTGGTAGTAGGCCAACTGCCAAAATGCCAGTGCAAATGTTTGACATAGCTCAGAAAGGAGGGGAGACCATCCGCGATTATGTTGAAAGATTCAATCGAGAAGCACTGAGCGTACCAGACTTTCGACCGGAAATTCGCATCCTGGCAATGGTCAGAGGACTGCGGAGGGACTCCCAGCTGTTCTACGAGTTCTCCAAAGATCCCCCAGAAACTCTTGGGGAATTTTACAGAAGAGCCGAACAACACATGACGGCCGAAGAACTCAGAATGGGAGGACCTAAGGCAGAACACCCTCGCACTGAAGGGCCTGGCCACCAGCTGTGCCAGCAGAACGAGGGAGAGCGGTCCCGCAGGCAAAGAGGAAAGAGGCCCGCAACATTCACTCCCTTGAACACCACAAGAGCTAGCATTCTAATGGCCCTAGAAAGGCAAGGGACCACAGTCCTAAGGCCAAAGGCCATGGCCCCGGAGAATAAAAGCAATATGAAAAAATTCTATCAATTTCACCGGGAACATGGCCATGACACTGAAGCCTGTTACCAGTTGAAGAAGTACATTGAGTCCCTGATCAAACAGGGTCAACTTCGGTGATATCTGCGGATGCCCTCTCTGAAAGGGAGAAAGGAAGAGCAGAGGAGAGCAGATGAAGAAGAGTATGAGTCAGATAAACGGCGGGACCGAAGTCCCCGGAAAAGTCTGCCACCCTCGGCAGGGATCATCCAAACCATCACTACTGGGATGCCCTCGGCCGAGAGAAAAAGAAAGATGAGAGAAGTCTCCATCATGGAGTACGGGAGCTCCTCGCAAAGGCTCACCCGTAGGGATGGGTCTGTAATAAAATTCCCTCCCAACGACCCCCTCCTTGTCATGGCAAGAATAGGGAACTGGGACATCAAGAAAGTGCTCCTCGATGACGGCTCGAACACTGACGTCATTTTTTCTCATCTGCTGGGTAAATTAGACATCTCAAAAAGTGACCTTAGCCCAGTTAGTTCCCCTACCTTCGGCGTCAGACCATCTGAACTTCCAGTCCTTGGGTACATCGACCTGCCTGTGATGCTGAAAGGGGTTTCCCCTAAAAGCAAAGAAGAGTTAATCACCTCCGGCAGGACAAGATTTATAGTCATTGATGTACCGTCAGCATATAACGCCATTCTGGGAAGATAGACTGAGGGTAATTTTCACATTCGGCCAGATGTAAGGTACCTGACGGTCACCTTCGCCACCGAAGACAGAGATGCTGAAATCTTCATTGATCAAGCCGAGCTTAGAAAAGTCTTCACGAGGGCCAGGCAAAGCCCAACCAAGATCCAGGTACAGACTTCGGTAGAAGGAAAAAAAGTCTTGATGGACAAAAAGGCGACGGCAGAAGAAACGGAAAGCCTCAAAAAAATAGAAACAGAAGATGTAGAATTGATCCCCGGCCGAAACACCCGAATTGGGAAGAAACTGGCCGAAGGGGACAAAAAGAGGCTTGTATCCTTTTTGTGCATGAACAAGGATCTATTTGCTTATTCGCCGAAGGATATGCTTGGGGTTGACCCCAGCATAATCCACCACAATCTTAAAGTGCAACTACACGTCAGACCAGTTCGGCAGAAAAAACAAAATCTATCAGCTCACAAAAAGTCCTTCGTCAAGGACGAAGTTAGTCGCCTCATCGAGGCCGAGGTAATAAGGGAAGTAAAATACCCCGAATGGCTCAGCAATGTGGTTATAGCCACAAAAGAGGGTAGTGAAAAGCTTTGAATGTGCATCGACTTTTGAAACTTAAACGATGCCTGTCCAAAAGACTCCTACCCATTACCGGCGATAGATCAGCTGGTAGACGCAACTGCCGAGTACGGACTGCTTAGCTTCCTCGACGCCTTTAGCAGGTATCATCAGATCTGAACGAACCCCGAGGATGAGGAAAAAACGGCATTCATCACAGAGATAGGTACTTACTGCTATGTTAGAATGCCCTTCGGGCTCAAAAACGCAGGAGCCACCTACCAAAGACTGATGAACAAGGTATTTGATGCACAGATCGGTAGGAACATGGAAGTGTACGTCGACGATATGATAGTCAAGAGCAAAGTGCCCAGTAATCATATCACCGACTTAACCGAAACCTTCCAACGACTTCGAGAGTTCGGCATTCGCCTTAATCCCGAAAAGTGTGTGTTCGGAGTAAATGCAGGAAAATTTCTCGGGTTTATGGTGTCAGAAAGGGGAATAGACGCTAACCCTGAGAAAGTGAAAGCCCTGCTGAATTTCCGGACACCTACGTCTATCAAAGACATACAGAGGCTTACCGGGAGGATCACCTCCCTAAGTAGATTCATCTCCAGGTATGGTGACCGATGTCGCCCGTTTTTCAAAGTACTCACCAAAGTCTCCAAGGAAGGTGGTACCTCCGGAATCCAGGAACATCCATGGAATACAGAATGCCAGAAAGCCTGGGGAGAGCTCAAGAGTTATCTAACTCGCCTCCCAACACTTCGACAACCTCGGGAGGGGGAACCCCTCATCCTTTACCTTGTAGTCACTGAAAAGACGGTAAGTTCTGTCATAGTGAAAGAAGAGGCTGGGAAACAATGGCCGGTGTATTATGTAAGTAAGTCCCTGCATGGCGCCGAGAAGAGGTATCCGTTGCTCCAAAAAGCTATCTACGCGTTAGTGCTGGTGGGTAGGAGATTGCGACCCTACTTCCAAGGACACGCCATCACCGTACGAAGTAATTTGCCCCTGCGAGATGTGATGAAAAAAGTGGAGCATTCGGGAAGACTCTCAAAATGGTGCATCGAGCTCGGTGAATACGACATTACTTATGAGCCTAGAAAGGCAATAAAGGCTCAGGCACTTGCAGACTTCATTGCTGAGATTCCCGAGATTGAAAAGATCGAAGCATTCACGGGAGGTGAAATAGAGACTGATCCAGAATGGAAGCTCTTCGTCGATAGAGCGTCAGGCACAGAGCATCAAGGAGCTGGAATAGTCCTTCAGGGTCCCGAAGGCATGGAAGCTTCTAAAGCAGTCAAATTCGGTTTTAATGTTACCAATAACATTGCCAAATATGAAGCCCTCATAGCTGGACTGAAAATGGCCAGAAAAGTAGGTGTGAAAAACCTTGTGGCCCACAGTGATTCGCAGTTAATAGTCCGACAGACGAAGGGAGAATATGCGGCAAAGGACCCAATTTTGGCTAAGTATCACGACCTCGTTCAGAAACTCATTGAACACTTCACCTCGGTGCACATAAAGAACATGCCCCGAAGGGATAATACCCAAGCGGATGCCTTGGCCAAGGCTAAGGAACCCACCGAAGTGCTAAAACACCCCAGCACGGAGTTAATGTGCATAAAAACCTCGGGGGAGGGATGGCAAACCTCCCTCAAAAGATATTTGGCAACTTCAGAGCTTCTCGAGGATCCTAAAGAAGCCGCAAAGGTTCGAAAGCGAGTAGGGAGGTACTTCCTCATTGGGGAAGAATTGTATAGACAAGGGTATGCAAGTCCTCTACAAAGATGTATAGGCGAGGATGATGCCAAAATAATACTTGAAGAAGTACATGAAGGAGTGTGTGGCTCCCATATAGGAACAGACGCCCTCGCAGGAGTAATACTCCGCCAAGGTTACTTTTGGCCTACCCTAAGGAAGGATGCAAGGCAATTCGTCCGAAGATGCGACAACTGCCAAATGCACGCCAATAGCCAAAAGCTACCCTCGGAAAGAATAAATGCAACCGACTATCCCTGCCCCTTCACCATCTGGGGCATTGACCTCATCGGACCTCTCCCAAACACCCTCAGCGGAGTAAAATTTTGCATCGTCGCAGTGGACTATTTCACTAAGTGGATAGAGGCAGAACCGCTAGCATCAATCTCAATGAAGGACGCTCAAAAATTTGTATGGAAGAATATTATATGCCAATTTGGCATTCCGAGGGTAATAGTGGCCGATAACGGGACTCAATTCACGGACAAGGGGTTCCAGGAATTCATGGAGGACCTTGACGTCAAGATACATTTTGCCCCAGTAGCTCACCCTCAGAGCAATGGGCAGGTCGAGGTATCTAACAGAACAATAAAAGATGGCCTGAAAAAAAGGCTAAAATAGGCAAAACGGAAATGGCCAGGAGAGCTTCCATGTGTGCTATGGAGCTACCGAACGACTCCCCGAAGAGCCACGGGAGAGACTCCCTTCTCGCTCGTATACGGGACTGAGGCCATTATTCCCATTGAAGTCATACAGGCCTCGGTAAGAGTACAGGTGTTCGATGAAGGAGGAAATGATCTTAGACTGAGAGCAAAACTGGACCTCCTCGAAGAACACCGCGAAATGGCCGAGTTAAGGAGAAAGGCCTTCCAGCAACGGATAGCATGCACCGCCAATTTACATGTAAGGAAAAAGGAGATCAAAAAGGGAGACCTTGTTCTCCGGAAGGCCGAGTTCGAACAGCGAAGGCCATCGCAAGGGGTACTTCGGGCAAATTGGAGTGGACCCTATTTGGTCCTCGACGAAGTTCGCCCAGGGGTCTTTAAGTTGGGTAATATTGAGGGAGTAGAGTTGAAGAATACCTGGCATTCAGACTCTCTGAAAAAATTCTATACTTAGACATTTTTTTCGAAGAAAGCCTGTAAGATACTCCTCCCCGAAGTCGTCAGTAAAAATACATGATGAATATGCCCTCGTTACCGAAAGAGTATGCCTTGACGATTCTTCCTTACGAAATTCCTCACTAGGCTTAAAAACCCGTCCGAGCAAGAAAGGAGTCCAAAAAGGTTCCTTCCGAAAAATAAGGTGCAGGTGTTCGCCAAAAATGTGCACTTAGAATCATACCAGCTTCTGAGAAAGCATATTCGGAAGAAAGAACGGAGAATTGAGAATGGAGAAAAAAAATTCTTCATTAAAAAATTCTAAGGCAAAAAATACAAAGAAGGAAGAAGAAAGCCTATGACTGAGCAAGGGTATCTGACATTTCTGCAAACATTATCATCTCCAGAGGGCTCAGTCAAAGACGCAGGCCGAGCCGGAGAAAGATTGAGGAACTCGACTTTGGACCATGAAGATCTGGGCTCTTTGGGAAAATCCAAAGCAGACAAGTGAAGAAAGGTCAAGCCTAGGGTGCCGAGCGAGGACCT
>SMDT01000268.1:0-189977 GCA_005392925.1 Aquilaria sinensis | reverse complement strand
GGAATTATGGTGGGACTATTGTAGACTAGGTCATTTAGACCCTGTAGATTAGGTGCACTAACGTTTCACCTTGGAACCTCGTGGCTATGGCACAGCAAGGTCGCCAAGGGTTCTAAACCTTTCACCCGAGCTAATGGTACTTAGTTATGCTCATTTGCAACTAGTTTCCTTGCTTATGGCTCAAGCAACCATAAAATCTTTCAAACCTTAAAGAAACGCTTAAGTCTTGAGGGACTTTCGGAAGTCTCGGAGTACCCCCGGCATACTTAGGCCCCAAGGCACACTAAGAACCCCCTTAGGTCTCACCTCGATCACCCTAGCAAAATGTGAGAAATTCTGCCATCATGCCTGTGGTGATGCATCGCCAACTGTTGGTGACGTGTCGCCACAGTTGGTAACGTTCGGACCACATTTGCACAATTGGCGACGCATCGCGAACTGAGGCACAAAATTGGCGATGCATCGCCAATCTGCAAATCTGCAGAATTGGCACGCATTTTACTGCTATGAACTTTAGACACTTAGCAAACATAGTAAAAATGCTTGGAAAGCCTCCAAATTTCACACACCCATAGACCATGTTGCATAGAACATAACCAACAACCACAAGCCAATCTATGATGTCTCGTAACATCATCAAATCCTCTGAAACCTTATAGTCCACCACAATTCAACCAAATCCTCTAACTAATGCTATTGCTAGAATTACTCAAATTCTTCAAGCAAACTCACGTCAATAGCATTAATTGGTCTTCAAGTCATAACTCCCTTACCTCAATTCCAAGTAACAAGCAAGAATCAACCTCTTTTTCGATCAACTAAGCTCACCAAAGTATCACCTAAGTTCCAAACAAAAATATAGACACCAATCATCAAAACCTTGCTTCCTAACCAAAACCCAAGTTCCAAACTAACCAAGTAACATGAATTCAATCAAGAACACATTGGTTACCTAGTATCAAAAATAGGGGATGTGAGAAAACACACTTCTAAGCTCCAAACCATGGTTTAATGCTTGGAATAAGCTCCTCGTAGCTTATATACTCTTGATGGCTTTTCTTGGCACTAGTAAATCTTGATTTCAAGGTTGAATTGAGAGCAAAATGAGAGTACGAAGGTTGGAAACAAGATTATGGCAGCCATAGCCTCACTTTCCCCTTCTTAAACCCTCACTTAACCTTCAAGCCACCAAAGTATTGAGCTTAATTCAATTAAACCCCCATCTTTTGGTACTTGTTTATTCTTGATTAAATCCTTGTTTATTTCTTCCAAGTTTGGGTTAAGGTTGAAAGTTAAGTTATAAAAAATCATTTTAACCACTCAGGACCATGCCTGGCTATTCAGGATGTAAATTTACCATTTTACCCCTGAACCTCATTTAGTGCCTTATCTTCCTCAGAACTTAGTGAACTTTGCTAAACTTCTCTATTCTTGCTATGTAAACTTGAAATTAGGTTCCAAATTTAATTTAGAACACTTTACCTCCTTCAGGAGTGCTTGCTACTAGAAGAGCCATAACATTCTCCCCTCCTTCTAGAATTTGGTCCCACGAATTCCGTTTTAACTCCGGAAAAATACTATGATATCTTTTCAGCATATCCTGCTCTATCTCCCAAGTAGCTTCCTCCTCACTATGGTTAGACCAAAGGATCTTAACCATCGGAATCTACTTAGTTCGCAACCTCTTGACTTGCCTGTCAAGTATCTGAACAGGTTTCTCCTCTTAGGTCAAGTCTTCTTGAATGGGTATCACTGAAGGATTAACTACCTGTCCCGGTTCCACTATGCATTTTTTGAGTAGATTAACATGAAACATGTTATGCACTTGAGATAGGTTAGGTGGTAATGCTAACCGATAAGCAACTTTCCCTATCTTCTCCAATAGTTCATAAGGTCCAATATAACTAGGGGCCAACTTTCCCCTCTGTCCAAAATGACTAACTCCTTTCATGGGCGACACTTTGAGAAGCACTTTGTCCCCAACTTCAAAATTCAAATCTCTTCTTCTCAAATTTGTATACTTACTTTGTCGGTCATTGGCTGCCTTAATCCGTGCTTGGATTAACTAGATCTTAGCTGTGGTATCAGCTATGATCTCAGAACCGATAACTGCCTTGTCTGTAGGGTCTACCCAACAATGGGGCGTCATACATCTCCTCCCATACAAAGCTTCATATGGTGCCATACCAATAACAGTTTGATGACTATTATTATAAGCAAACTCGATTAGTGGTAGATGCTGATCCCAATCACCTTTGAAATCAATAGCACACATACATAACATATCCTCTAAAGTCTGAATCACTCTATCAGATTGCCCATCAGTCTGAAGATGAAAAGGAGTACTAAGACTAACTTTGCTTCCCAATGTTTCCTGAAAAGCATTCCAAAATCGTGAAGTAAACCGAGGATCTCTATCAGATATAATTTGATCCGGTATCCCATGGAGTCTCATAATCTCCTTAAGATACAACTGAGCCAACTTCTCCAATGTATACGTAATCTTGGTAGGTATGAAGTGTGCCAACTTCGTCAGTCGATCGACTACTACCCATATAGCATCATGCTGACTTCAGGTATTCGGTAACCCCACTAGGAAATCCATAGTAATGGACCCCCATTTCCTCACTAGAATAGGTAAACTCTGAAGTGTGCCCACTGGTTTTTGATGTTCTGCTTTAACCATGTGGCATGTTAGACATTTTGCCACATGTCCTGTTACATCTCTTTTCAGTCCTGGCCACCAGAAATGCATCTTCAGATCATGATACATTTTACTAATACCAGGGTGAATATTCAAAGTACTACTATGTGCCTCCTGTAGGACTTGCAGCCTAAGTTCTTCGACATTTGGTACATAGAGACGATTTCCATAATGTAGTATTCCATCCTTGTATCAGAATTCCTTCCTCATAGTACCAAGTTTCACGACTCCTGAAATTTTCTTCAACAATGGATCTTTCATATGAGTTTCCGTAACTCTAACTAACCAAGTTGATTGCACTTCCAAAACATAGACCAGGGATTCTTTTCAGCTTTTCCATCATTTATGCAAAACTAAGAAACACTCCCCCGATGTTCCTTCGGAGGAACTTGTAGCCTGACCCTTAGATAGGATCACTCCTGTGTACTTCCGGCTCAATGCATCTGCTACCACATTTTCTTTACCGGCATAGAACTTAATCGAACAATCATAATCTTTGCATCGTTGTTGCCTCATATTCATATCCTTCTAGGTAAACAGATACTTCAAACTTTTATGATCGGTGAAGATCCTGAATGACCTCCCCATCAAATAATGTCTCCACAACTTTAATGCAAAAATTATTGCCGCTAGCTCAAGATCATGAACAGGATAGATTAATTCATTAGGCCTTAACTGTCTCGAACCATATGCGATCACCTGACTGTCTTGCATCAAAGCACATCCTAAACCAGAACCTGATGCATCAGTGTATACTGTAAAAGCTCTATTCTGATCCGGTAGAATAAGTACAGGTGCACTAGTCAATCTTTCCTTTAATTCCATATAAGCTTCTTCACACTTTGGTGTCCAGTCAAATTTTTTAGTTTTCTTGGTCAAGGCCATTAATGGTACAACTATTACAGAGAATGTATTTATGAATCGTCTGTAGTAACCTGCCAAACCCAAGAAACTTCTAACTTCTGTAACTATAGTTGGTTTCTGCCACTCAACTACCGCCTGAACTTTCTCAGGATCAACTGACAAACCTTGAGCACTGATAATGTGCCCCAAAAACTGAATCTTTTTAAACCAAAACTCACACTTAGACAACTTTGCATAGTACTGATTATCCTTCAGCACTTTCAAAACTATTCTAAGGTGTTTTTCATGTTCTGATGAAGACTGTGAATATACCAAAATGTCATCGATGGATACTTCAACAAACTAATCCAAAAACGGTTTAAAGATCTGATTCATAGCTTCCATAAATACTGTTGGAGCATTCGTCCCACCAAACGGCACAACTGTGTATTCATAGTGCCCATACCTTGTTCTGAAGGCAGTTTTCAGAATATCTTCCTCCTTAACTCTAATTTGAAAATATCCAGACTGGAGGTCAATCCTAGAAAACACTTTCACTCCCCTAAGCCTATCAAAAAGATCATCAATTCTAGGAAGCGGATACTTATTCTTGATTGTTACTGCATTCAACTTACTATAGTCGATGCACAATCTAAAAGTTCCGTCCTTTTTCTTCACAAACAACACTGGGGCTCCCCACGGTGATACACTAGGCCTTATAAAGCCTTTTTCTAGCAGTTCCTCCAACTGCTTCTTTAACTCATCCATCTCAAGAGCTGACATCCTATAAGGTGGTATTGAAATAGGCTCAACCCCTGGCTGCAGATGGATTACAAACTCAGTATCCCTCTTGGGTGGTAACCCAAGTAACTCTACTGGAAACACTTCAGGAAACTGATTGGCTACAGGAATCTTCTCAAGTTCCTCCTCTATGGCCACCCCATTCAATGAATAATACTCTTCTTCACTAACTATGGGGATGGTATTCATAAGTCTAAGATGCAAACTCTTATCACTAGACACCAATCCTCCTGTGCAAGTCACTCTAGCTCCCTAAGCATCAGTACTGTCGACTGAGTGATTTGCATAGTCAATTTGCGCCTTATACTTAGCCAATCCATTCCCAACACTAGGTCAGAAGACCTCAATTCTATCACCGATAACTCACAACAAAAATCATGGTTGCCTAACTGCAATGGATACCTAGTAACCACTTCATTGGTCACAATAAAAATCACCCTGCAGTCATGATAAGTCTCAACTCACCTGAGATTTCTAGTTGCAATTTAAACTTGTCTACCAAAGCAGATGATATCATTGAAAAAGTAGCTCCTGTATCAAAAAGCACTTTAACACTACCGTTCTGAAAAGTAAAATTACCTTGAATGGCGGCTGCTTCTCTGGTCACCTAACTCGCTAGGGTGAAAACCCTCGGCTCAACTACTGCTGCGGCTACACCAGGTCGATTTCCTATGGCAAGGGGTACAGGGGGTAAATTCCTGGGCGGACCTGGCAAAGGTCGAGCCCTCGGGCAATCTCTCACCCAATGTCTTCTCTAATCACAGATATTGCAAATATCTGTCCCCAGTGTACATGGTCTTTCACCATGAAACCGCATGCACCTAGGACATAAGCTTGTCTTCCTTCTCTTGAATGGACCTTGGTTTTCAACCATCGGTTGTTTCCCGGTACTCTTTCCTAGGTTGGCTGTTCCTACCTCCACCTTTTTACTAGGTGTCCTTGAGACCTCAAATTCCTGTTCAAAGGCTAATGCTTTCTGGACCACTTGGCAATAGCTTCTGATATCCACTGTCGCCATATACCTCCTAAGCACGAGCTTCAAACCTTGAAAGAACTTCTTAGCCTTCAACTCATCATTACAACCATGTACGGAGCGTACCGAATAAGTGAGTTATAGCGCTGCTCATACTCCCACACAGACATTTCTCCCTACACTAGGTTCTCAAACCGAATCCTTTTTTGGTCTTATCCAGCCTCACTGATATACTCCTATCTGAACTTCTTCTTGAAGTCTGACCACTTGAGCACCTTTTTCTTGTGCTCTGGTCGGGTACCATTACTCTCCCTTAGCATCTCCATCACATTATCCCACCATAAACTAGCCCTTCCTCTAAAAAAGAAAGGTACTAGGGTCATCATTTACTCAGACTCATAGCCTCCACAAGTAAAAAGTTGGTTCATCCTAGACAGCCAATCTTCTGCTCGATCAGGATCACCTGTCCCATCAAAGCTCAATAGATCCACAATCTTAAATTTCTCTAGCAATTTCATCTGGTATGGGGTGTCTCCCCTCCTTGGAGCCTCTATAACTTCCGGCTCCTCCTCCTCCTGAACATGATTTCTCCATTTATAAGCACTAGGCACTTGCTGCTGCTCAACATGCCTTTCTTGATCCTGGTGTACATCATTTTCCTCTTGAGCAACATCTCTGTCCTCATAATCTCTAAACATCTTAGTCACAATAGTATTCATACCCTGTGTCACTTGGGCCATAGTCTGTGTCAACCCTGGAGTACCCTGGATATCTCATCCAGCCTTGCCACAACTAAGTCACTAGAACCCTCACCAGGTTTCCTAGTTCCCCTTGAAGTTCTTGACCTAGTGTTAACCATAGCAACCTATAACCAAAGCTAGACAACATTCCCCAGATGTTGGTCAGTACTAACTTCCTAGCACATGGACATTCCAATCTAGACCTCAGTCTTAGCCTCCAAAATCTATGAAATGAGCTCTAAGCTCTGATACCAAAAACTGACACGGCCGTCCCTGGCCTCTACCCAGGAAGCCTTGTGAGAGCTGGTCTCACAATGGTTGCAATTGGCTAGTCGTATATGTGTGCGGATTAAAATCCCATGATACTAGTTAATTATCCTAAAATATGCAAAATGCATGCTTTTCATGCTTTGACTTCGATTAATAAAAACATAAAGCATTAACTTGGCCAAGTAATCTTTATAGAAAATAAGTACAAATAGCCAAAGCATACAAAATCAACATTTATGTGAATTTACTACACATAACAACTCGTGGGAGCATTCATACATAGAGTAGACTAATGCCCTCACCCAAGAGCAACCCTAGAGTCTAGGACTCTTCATAACATAGACTATCGAGACAACTAGAGTACTTTATATATACAAACCTCTACTGAGATCTTCTTTAACTAACTCCCACCTTGGATGTGAATCCCAGTGGCGAGTCTCAAAACCCTTGTCTAGTGCTACTAGGCTCTACAGCCAAAGGAAGACTCTAGTTAGTACTGTTACTTGACCAACAAACTACTCAAGCATACTTATGTAGACTAGAATCACAAGGATTCTCAAGTGCAATACCTGTGCACAAAAAAAACCACTACTGCAATAACCCTCAACGGTTATCCGATCCAACAACTTCTGAATCTGTACAACATGACGAGGGAGTGAGAACATAACATTCTCAGTAAGGGGTCTTCAGTGTACCTGCAAGAAAATTACTAAGGACACCATATATGATAACATATGTAACCTACGGTGAGCTCATACAGCCTGAGGGTCTAATATATGGATATATTTAGGTCCCTTGAGACCTCTTCTCATCCTTGTCCTTTAACTACAAAGCATTGGCTTGCCTACTAGCAAGCTATACTTGCCAGCCTAACTAGTGATAAATCACCAGTTGAACCTCTCCCTTAGTATGTTATGCAGGGAAATTATGGTGGGACTATTGTAGACTAGGTCATTTAGACCTTGTAGACTAGGTGCACTAAGGTTTCACCTTGCAACCCGTGGCTATGGCATGGCTAGGTCGCCAAGGATTATAAACCTTTCACCCGAGCTAATGGTACTTAGTTATGCTCATTTGCAACTAGTTTCCTTGCTTATGGCTCAAGCAACCATAAAATCTTTCAAACCTTAAGGAAATGCTTAACTCTTGAGGGACTTTTGGAAGTCTCGGAGTACCCCTGGCATACTTAGGCCCCAAGGCACCCTAAGAACCCCCTTAGGTCTCACCTCGATCACCCTAGCAAAATGTGAGAAATTCTGCCATCTTGCTTGTGGCAATGCGTCGCCACAGTTGGTAACGTTCGGACCATATTTGCACAATTGGTGACGCGTCGCGAACTGGTGCACGAATTTGACAACGCGTCGCCAATCTATGAATCTGCAGAATTGGCACGCATTTTACTGCTATGAACTTTAGACACATAGCAAACATAGTAAACATGCTTGGAAAGCCTCCAAATTTCACACACCCATAGACCATGTTGCATAGAACATAACCAACAACCACAAGCCAATCTATGATGTCTCGTAACATCATCCAAATCCTCTCAAACCTCATAGTCCACCACAATTCAACCAAATCCTCTAACTAATGCTATTGCTAGAATTACTCAAATTCTTCAAGCAAACTCATGTCAATAGCATTAATTGGTCTTCAAGTCATAACTCCTTTATCTTAATTCCAAGTTACAAGCAAGAATCAACCTCTTTTCCGATCAACTAAGCTAACCAAAGTATCACCTAAGTTCCAAACAAAAATATAGACACCAATCATCAAAACCTTGCTTCCTAACCAAAACCCAACTTCCAAACTAACTAAATAACATGAATTCAATCAAGAACACATTGGTTACCTCGTATCAAAAATAGGGATGTGAGAAAACA
This sequence comes from Aquilaria sinensis, assembly GCA_005392925.1. NCBI lineage: Eukaryota > Viridiplantae > Streptophyta > Magnoliopsida > Malvales > Thymelaeaceae > Aquilaria > Aquilaria sinensis. The sequence goes on along the minus strand of SMDT01000268.1, from coordinate 181,763 downwards.
CACTTCCAAGCTCCAAACCATGGTTTAATGGCGTATATACTCTTGATAGCTCTTCTTGGCACCAAGAAATCTTGATTTCAAGGTTGAATTGAGAGCAAAATGAGACTGAAAAGGTTGGAAACGAGAATATGGCAGCCATAGCCTCACTTAACCTCCAAGCTACCAAAGTATTGAGCTTAATTCAATTAAACCCCCATCTTTTGGTACTTAGTTATTATTGATTAAATCCTTGTTTATTTCTTCCAACTTTGGGTTAAGGTTGAAAGTTAAGTTATAAAAACTCATTTTAACCACTCAAGACCACGCCCGGCTATTCAAGAAGCAAAATTACCATTTTGCCCCTGAACCTCATTTAGTGCCTTATCTTCCTCGGAACTTAGTGAACTTTGCTAAACTTCTCTATTCTTGCTATGTAAACTTGAACTTAGGTTCCAAACATAATTTAGATCACTTTACCTTCCCTGGGAGTACCTGCTACTAAGAGGTCCATAACACCTTAGGACAGGCATCGTTTATGTTTCAGAAGTCGATGCACATTCAGAGTTTATCACTCCCTTCCTTCATAGTAATGACAACGTTGCTAAGCCATTCGGGGTACTTAACCTCTCTTATTATGCCTGCTTCCGTTAACCATTGGACTTCAGTTCTAACGAAGTTGTTCTTATGCGCCGAGAGGCAGCGCTTTTTTTGCCGAATAGGCTTCACCTCTGGACGCACTTTAAGGCTATGTTGAATTATTCGAGGGTCTACCCCAGGCATGTTCTACAAAGAGTAGACAAATAGATCTTTGTTCATTAATAGAAAAGATACAAGTTTTTGCTTGTCACCTTGGCCAGTTGTTTCCCCACTCAGGTACTTCATCCTAGGACAAGTTCTACGTCCTCTGTTTCTATTTTTTTGAAGTCACCTACTCCTTCTCCTATTGCCTCTTCAGCGAGTATGCTCTTTTTTTCTGAAGCCTGTGCATGAACTTTCATTGGACTTTTTCTTGCCTTCATGAATACTTTCCTCACCTCAGCTTGATCAATGAATATCTCTGCGTCCCCTTCCTTCGTGCCGAATGTGACTATTAAGAATTTCACATATAGGCGAATGTGGAGATTTCCTTGTGTCTACCTTACGGGGATGGCATTGTATGAAGAAGGGACATCTATGATGATTAACCTTGTCATTGTGGAGCTGAATAGCTCTTTCTTGTTCTGAACCAAAGTTCCCTACTTAGCATCAAGGGCAGATCAATCCTCTCAAGCACAGGGAGTTTGGAGGGACGTACACCGAATGTAGGGGAAGTAACAAGTTTGAGATCTCCCTTGTAGATGCCCAAGTTCGGAAATAGGTAGGAGAACAGAATGTCGGCATTGGAACCATCATCAATGGGCACTCTTTTGATGTCCCAACTCCCTATCTTGCCATAATTAGGAGGGGGTCATTATGAGGGAACTTCACAATAGACCCATTTTTCCGAACAACCTTGTTCGCTGGGTTTCTGAGCTCCATCATCGAGATTTTCCGGACTTTCCTTTTCCTCTCGGCTGAGGGTATCCCATTGGTGATTATCTGGATTACTCCCGCTGGAAGTGCTGGATGCTTCCTGGGACTTCGGTTCCGACGTCGGTCGGAATCATACTCCTCATCTTCCCCTTTCATTTTGTCTTCCCTTCTTCCTTTTAAGGATGACATTCATAGGTATTGCTGCAGTTGGCCTTGTTTGATCAGAGATTCTATGCACTTTTTTAGCTGGAAGCAGTCCTTGGTGTCGTGCCCATAGTCTCGGTGAAACTAGAAAAACTTCTTCATGTTCTTTTTTTTTTTCTGAGGTCGTGGCCTTTGAACGTTGGATGGTAGTCCCTCTCTTCTCCATGGCCATCAGCATGTTTGTCCTTGTGGTGTTCAAGGGAGTGAACGACACCTGCCTTTTCCTTCTTTCTTTCTGACGTCTACCCCTACCCTCGGTCAGATACCGACGTTGGTGAGCTTGACCCTCGATATGATTGTGGTCAGACTTCGGGCCTCCCATCCGCAGTTCTTTAGCAGTCATATTTATTCCACCCTTCGGTAGAATTCCCCGAGGGTGTCCGGGGGATCTTTGGAGAACTCGTAAAAGAGTTATGAGTCTCTCCAAAAGTCCCCTAATCATGGCAAGGATGCAGATTTTGAGGTGGAATTCGGGCACACTCAGGGCTTCTTTATTGAACCTCTCGACATAGTCGAGAATGGTCTCTCCATTCCTTTGCGCTATGTCGAACATCTGGATGGGCATCTTTGCCATTGGTCTGCTTCTAATGAACTGATGAGTGAATGCGGTGGACAACTCTTGGAAACCCATTATCATTCTGGGGGCCAGGGAGTTATACCACACAGTCACCGGCCCGGAGAAAGTAACTTCGAAGCACTTGCAGAGGGTGGCATCATCAGCACCATGCTGCATCTGTACTTCATTAGGTGAGCTTGGAGGTCACTATGCCCATCATATGGTTCCAAGCATGGTACTCGAAAGTCACTTGGCATGGGTGCCTCTACTATTACACGGATGAAAGGTGACTCTTCTTTGGTGAAGGTCTCCGACAGCCTTGACAAAACAGGCTTCTGGGAAATCTACCTTTCTATTTTTTCCAATCTCTCTAGGATCTTCTCCATAAGGGTGCTAGTACTGGTCTCTTCTCGTTGCTTGGTGGCCTTCGGCGACGGAGAGCGATGTCTCTTTTTTGGGGAGTAACTTCATCAGCGGGGGGATTATGACTTCCCATCCGGTGATGAACTCCACCGGTAGGAAGTTTTGGGCCCTTTTCACTGTTTCTCCAGCACAACATCCTCTGGGGGGTACGTCCTCTATTGAGGACTCATCACAGAAGTCCTCACTTCCTGAACTGTGGTGAGTAGACTTAGGACTTCTCTCTCGGCGGGCAGCTGGTGAAGAGGCCCTTCGGGCCGAAGGTGGATGAGACCAGCTTGGTCAAGCTGTTGTGTCATCTCAGCCACAACAGAGTGCTAAAAATTGCACAGGAAGCTCATCGGGACCATTAGAGGATGTTCGTCCTCAGGCAAAGATGTCCCTACGGCGGGTTGTTCGGTCATCGGTTGAGTTTCAGACGCGGACGGGGACTTCAGGAATGCCTTGTCCTTAGAATGTCGGGTCTCAATGACAGTGACCTAGGAGTGAGCTCCCACAGATGGTGCCAAATGATGCCCGGTGGCATCCTCGTTGTATGACATGTTGGCCCGAAGGGGAGACTTCTGGTATGAAGGTGCCTAAAACACTCAAAAGAATAAGGGTTAGGGCTCCCCAGAACGTGTTTCCGGGAGAGGAGCCTCCGACGCCAAAGTTAGTGTTATTGAGAGTGGTAGTAGTAGGGAGCAGACTGTGAGGAAAATGGCAAGAGTTCTGTCTCCTTCCTTACTAAGGTCCTTCCAAGTATTTACATGGGGGTGAAGGGAGGAGGCTGTTTGACACAGCCTGTTCAGATCATGATACATGTTCGATCAGATTTGATTCGTACCCTCGGAGATAGGTATCCCCAGTTGGCCATAGGCTGTTTTGGCCAAAGGCAGGGGCGTGCACAAGGTCTCTCTGTCAAAAGGCTCCTTAATCATTTTTGTCGTATCTCTGTGAGAGCCCTTCAGAGAATGAGACCCCTTCGGAGTATACGGCTCCTTTAAATTAGAAGGCCCTTTTCGCTCAATATAGAAACCGAGGGTGATTAGGTGATGCCCTTCGGCAGAGTGGGGTACTTTCGGAAGATGCTCTTCCCAACCGAGGATGGGGATATACTTTCCTGAACTTTGTGAGTTCACTGTTCTAAATGTGGTAGTTTATAGGTTTTTTTAGGTTGGTTATGTTACCAACCGAGCATAGTTGTCATTCACCGAGGTTGGTGCTAGGTCTCTCCCAAGGGTGGCTTTTGGCTAGGTGATCTGGAAATCTCCGTTCTAAGGTGATGTTCTTTTCGAGGATGGCAAGGGCCCCCTTTTTCCTGAGGTTGGTCGCTCAGGTTTCCCGAGGTTGGTGCTTCTTAGGTCAGTTTGGGAATTGTCGAAAGGTTAATAGCCCTTTGGCCATCACTTTTCACCCAATAGGTAATGCCTCCACTATTTTAAGGCAAAGACCACAGTTGCTAGTTCCAGGTCATTTGCTGGATGATTCTTCTTATGTCATCTTAACAACCTTGAACAATAAGCAACGACTTGCTTTTTTCGCATTAACACACATCTTAATCCTACCTCAGAAGCATCAGTATAAATATCAGTAGGTTTATAGCGATTAGGCAGTGTCAATTATGGGTTGAAGTGAGCTTGTTCTTTAGTTCCTGGAAGTTTTTCTCACATTCCTCATACCATTCAAATTTCTGCCCTTTTTTTGTCATCTTTGTTAATAGAGCTGTTATTACAGAAAATTTAGGTACAAATCTTCAATAATAGCCAGCTAGTCCCAAGAAACTTTTTATCTTTCTGCCATTTTTAGGTTACTTTCGTTGCAAAATAAATTCAATCTTTGTCGAATCCATAGCCATTCCTTGTCCATTTATCAGATGACCTAAGAATTCAGTCTAGTTTGCCCAAAAATGGCATTTACTCAGCTTGCCATAAAATTGATGTTTCTTCAATAAGTCCAACACCATTCTCAAGTGTTTTTCATGTTGCTTCTCATCCTTTGAATATACTAGGATGTCATCTACAAAGATCACCACAAAGAGGTCTAGATATGGTCTAAATATCCTCTACATCAAATCCATGAAAAATGTTGGGGCATTTGTAAGCCCAAAAGGCATTACTACATACTCAAAGTGCCCATATATTGTCTTGAAAGCAATCTTAGGAATGTCTTCTTCCATGATACTTAATTGGAAGTATCCAAATCTTAGATTAATCTTTAAGAAGGTTGTAGCTTCCTTAAGCTGATGAATAAGTCCTCAATTCTAGGGAGAGGATATTTATTCTTCATAGTCATGGCATTGAGCTTCTTATAGTCAATGCATAACCTAAGTGTCCCATCTTTCTTTTTCACAAACAGCAATGGCACACCCCAAAGAGACGCACTTGGTTTGATGAATCCTTTTTCAATGACTTCATCTAATTACTTCTTCAATTCACTCATCTTAAAAATAGCAATCCTGTAGGGTGCAATAGATATAAGAGCAGCACCTAAAGTCAATTTGATCTCAAATTCTATCTCCCTTAGGGGTATAACCCTAGCAACTATGAAGGAAATACTTCTGGAAATTCCTTCACAACAAAAATTTTATCTACTTTATTTTTGTTATCTTTTCATTTAAGCGCATTTATTCCTCTTCGGAAAGTATAGGCATACAGTCCATAACTTTTACATTGCCAACATTACGTCTTATTGAATCCTCTAAAGAGTGCTACATTGACCAAGGTAATGTTAGCCTTCTATTTAAGCAATTTTTTATGACATTATTTTCAACTAGCCAATTCATTCCTAATGTCATATCATAACCAGTAGTTTCCAGAATGATTAGATTGGCCTATAGTTCCAGCTCACTTAGCCTAATCACACAGTCTTTGACTATGTATGTGAAAACATCATTTCATTTCCAGTTGTCCTAATCGTATACATTTAAGGTAATGTTGTAACCTCTAAATTTAATTCCCTAACTACTCTAGCCAAAATTATAGATATAGATGCATTAGTAACTTAAAGCACAGAAATGAGTTTATCACAAAGATAAAGGTTACCTTTCAGTGCTTCTCTTTTTAGCATAGCGTAGCTTATGGCTTCTTCTTCAGTAATGGTTCTGTTAGTCTTGTGCCCAAAAGCCAGTCATGAGATGATTGTATTTTTGCACATTGAGTCATTGTATTTTATTAAGGCATTAATCCAGCAATTATGTTTGTTGTTTTGTTCCTGCGTAACTTAACAAACATAATTGTAACCCTAGAATAATGATATTCTTAAAAGTCCCTGGTCTAGTATTATTGTGGAGCGGGTTGCAATAATACATAACGACTAGCATATGTGGAGACTAATATGAGATATGTAGTCTACATATGGGTACAAGTTGGAGAACTTGTGTACTGGACCGACCCACCATGAGAACACTACATGGATCGTTATATGAGTGTCATAAGTGATTCCCATAGTGATCAGGGTATATGTAGTCCTTCGACCTAAGATCATCAAGGTTCCCTACATGTGAGTCACATACTTTGATACTTTCCTTTGTTGCTCGTAACTGAGTGAACTTGAAGGAGGTCATTGGGTATGTCACATATCATGCGGAGGGATTTGTATGATCAAGATGGGATTTGTCCCTCCTATGTAACGGGAGCGATATCTTCAGGCCCCTTGATAGAGTGAGACTTAGAAAATGCATGGCCATGCTCGGATGAGTTGATATGCGATATCAATGTCATCAGTTTAAGTTAGTCTACTCGGTAATCAAGAAACCAAAGATTGGGCTATACGAGAGTGACACATTCCATGTCTCGTGCTTAGTCTTGATATCTTGGACAAAGGGACAATGGCATATATCGGTGATGATCATAAAGGTATAGTCGAATCATCGACAATCTTGTCACTTGGGTAGCAATGATGTGTTGCTAGACACCGCTCATTGCTTATGATCATAAATGTGATTTATGATCATTGCCAACGTGATAAGAGCCTATTGGGTCGCACACATAGAGCAATTTGGATCATTAGAGTGCATGGGCTAATTATTTGGGTTATGGTTTCACTTTAATTTCGTATTAATAATGGGCCCAAAAGTTGAGCCATTATTAAGCCCGAAATTAAATCCTAATTGGATTAGGGCTTTGAAACCTATTAGGCCTGGAAGTTGAGTCTCACTATAAATACAACTTTTAAGTGAGAAATTCGTAGGTCTCCTTGCCCTAGCCTCCAAAAAGGGACAGCCGCACTCTTCTCTTGCAATTCCTTGGAGGACGCAAGCTAGCACTGCGAGCGCAAGAGAAACGCATCTACCGGGACGTGGTGGAAGCGTGGTGATCCCGAGAGGCTCGTGTGGATACCATAGAGAGCCTGAACACGTCAACTGTTCAGGTTTTGTGATTCGACTCTACAGTTGAGTGAGAGATCTCAATCGAAAATTAGGTATGAAAATTTTCGAACACCCGGTTTACCCCGTTTCACTTGGATCCTGGAGGGTTTCGGTTAAATTCCGCTGCGCTGTTTGGCTCCCGAAACCCAACAGGTTCCCCCTTTCTTTTTTATCATTGAATCTGATATACTATCCTAGCTTGGGGTTGTGCTTCAACTGGTGTAGGCTGACTTGGTCTCTTCTCTATTAATTTAGCCGGCCAAGTTGCTGCTACTCCCATTCCTTTACTATGCTAGCCTTTTTTCCAATGAGCTTGAAACTTGCCCAACAATTTTTTTTCCTCTTTCTTGATTAGGTAGTCTTTTGTTAGTGTTGTGCCCAAAAGCCAATCATGAGATGATTGTATTTTTTGCACATTGAGTCATGATATTTTATTAAGGCATTAATCCAGCAATTATATTTGTTGTTTTGTTTCTGCGTAACGTAATAAACATAATTGTAACCCTAGAATAATGATATTCTCAAACGTCCCTGGTCTAGTATTATTGTGGAGCGGGTTGCAATAATACATAACGACTAGCATATGTGGAGACTAATATGAGATATGTAGTCTACATATGGGTATAAGTTGGAGAGCTTGTGTACTGGACCGACCCACCATGAGAACACTACATGGATCGTTAGATGAGTGTCATAAGTGATTCTCATAGTGATCATGGTATATGTAGTCCTTCGACCTAAGATCATCAAGGTTCCCTAGAAGTGAGTCACATACTTTGATACTTTCCTTTGTTGCTCGTAATTGAGTGAACTTGAAGGAGGTCATTGGGTATGCCACATATCATGTGGAGGGATTTGTTTGATCAAGATGGGATTTGTTCCTCCTATGTAACGGGAGTGATAACTTCGGGCCCCTTGATAGAGTAAGACTTAGAAAAATACATGGTCATGTTCATATGAGTTGATATATGATATCAATGTCATCAATTTAAGTTAGTCTACTCGGTAATCAAAAAACCAAAGATTGGGCTATACGATAGTGACACATTCCATGTCTCGTGCCTAGTCTTGATGTCTTGGACAAAGGGACAATGGCATATATCGGTAATGATCATAAAGGTTTAGTCGAATCACCGACAATCTTGTCACTTGGGTAACAATGATGTGTTCCTAGACACCGCTCATTGCTTATGATCATAAATATGATTTATGATCATTGTCAACATTGTAAGAGCCTATTAGGTCACACACATAGAGCTATTTGGATCATTAGAGTGCATGGGCTAATAATTTGGGTTTTGGTTTCACAATAATTTCGTATTAATAATGGGCCCAATAGTTGAGCAATTATTAAGCCTGAAATTAAAGCCTAATTGGATTAGGGCTTTGAAACCCATTAGGCCTAGAAGTTGAGTCTCACTATAAATACAACTTTTAGTAAGAAATTTGCAGCTTCTTACCCTAGCCTCCCAAAAGGACAGCCGCACTCTTCTCTTGCAATTTCTTGGATGACGCAAGCTAGCACTGCGAGTGCAAGAGAAACGCATCTACCGGGATGTGGTGGAAGCGTGGTGATCCCGAGAGGCTCGTGTGGATACCATAGAGAGCTTGAACACGTCAACTATTTAGGTTTTGTGATTCGACTCTATAATTGAGTGAGAGATCTCAACCGAAAATTAGGTATGAAAATTTTTGAACACCAGGTTTACCCCGTTTCACTTGGATCCTGAAGGGTTTCAGTTTAATTTTGCTGCGCTGTTTGGCTCCCAAAACCCAACATCTTTAACCTAATGTTCTTAGGAACCATATTTTAAACATCCTTCATAAGTCTGTAACATAGTTTAAAACCATGATACTTTCCACATGTTTGGCATTGAGGTCCAAACCTTTGAGGTTTTTCTTGTCTTTTCTATTCCCTTCCATACTCAGCTCCACCTAGCCTTTCTTTGGCTTTCTTATTACCACCTTCGTGTCCCAAAGGAGCTCTTTTACTAGTTATTGTTGCAAGGTGGTGAAACTCTTCTTGCAATGTTAGAGCCCTTTAAACAGCTTCATAATAGTTCTTAATACCAATAGCTCTGAGTATTTTTCTTCATTCAGGCCTCAGCCATCTTATGAACCTTTTAGTGGTTAATTCTTCTTTTCCATCATATTGAGCAGCATACTTGAGGAGATTGCTGAGGTTATGCTCATATTCCCTAACATACATATTCCCTTGTTCCAATAGATCAAACACCACATGCTTTTGATCTTTAAGAGCTTCATTGACGTGCTGTTGTTGGAACATTTGGAGAAATTCTGCCCACCTCGTAAGTTCCTTCTTTTGTGTGGGCTTTCTCTCATTCTTACTCAAGTATGCCCTTTGCACTATTCTCCATCAAAGTTTTGCACTGCCTTTGGCCTTGAAAGTAGCTAGCACCACCCTCTCAACGGATGTAACGTCCATTCTTTCAAACATTATTTCTATCTAGTAGATCCAAAGTTCAGGTTCACTTAGATCACCAGTTGACATGGCTGTCCTTGGCCCAGGACTAGGAAGCCTGTGGGAGCTGGTCTCACGGTGGTTATAATTGGCTAGCTGTATATGTGTAAGGATTAAAACTCCGTGATACTAGTTGATTAGCCTTAAATATGCAAAATATGTGCTCATCATGCTTTGACTTGGATTAACATCATTCCATAAATAATGACTTGGCCAAAAGATTTCCACAGAAAATAAGTTTAGATAGACAAAGCTTACAAAATCAACATTTATGTGGATTTAGTACACATAACAATTGTGTGGGAGCATTCATACATAAAGTAGACTAATGCCCTCACCCAAGAGCAACCCTAGAGTCTGGGACTCCTTAAAACATAGACAATCGAGGCAACTAGGACTACTATGTATACAATCCTCAACTAAGATCTTCTTGAGCTAACTCCCACCTTGGATGCAAGTCCAGCGGCGAGTCACAAAAGTCATTGTCCATGTGCTGCTAGGCTCTGCGGCCAAAGGAAAACTATAGGTAGCACTATGACTTAACAAACAAGTAACCAAGTAAACTAGAATCATAGATATTCTCAAGTGAAATACCTGCATCAAAAGCAAACTATCGTAATAACCCTATGTGGTTTCCTGGCCCAATAACTTCAGAATCTGCACAACATAACTAGGGAGTGAGAATTCAGAAATTCTCACTAAGGGGTCTTCATTGTTCCTGCAAGAAGATTACTATGGACTCTACATATGAGAACATATGTAACCTACTATGGGCTCATACATCCTAAGGGTCTAATATTTACAAATACACAAGTCCATTGGGACCTCTCCTCTTTCTAGTCCTTGAACTACAAGGCATTGCCTTGTCCTCCAGCAACCTTAGCTTGCTAGCCTAACTAGCGATAAATCACTAGTTGAACTTCTCCCGTTGATGTTGTACAAGAGCACTATGGTGGGACTACCGTAGACTAGGCCATGAAGACCTTGTAGACTAGGTGCACTAAGGTTTTACCTTGCAACCTCGTCGCTAAATGCACGGCTAGGCTACCAAGGGTCACCCAAGCTTGTGATACCTAGTTGTGATCCTTTCTAAACTAGTTTTCTTGCTTATGGTAAAAGTAACAATAAAGCTTTGCAAAACCCAAGAAAACTCCTTGGTCTCACAAGACTTTTGAAAGTCTTAGAGTACTCCCAGAATGCTTAGACCCCAAGGTACCCTAAGAACCCACTTAGGTATCCTTGACCTTTCTAGCAAAAGTTGGAAAATTTAGCTAACATGCCTATGGCAACGCGCCATCACAGTTGCAACAAACTATCCATTTTGCAGCATTGGTGATGCATTGTGGGAAATGGTAAGGGTTGGTGACGCGTTGCCAATCTTCGAAACCCAAAAAACATTTCTAGTTTTGCTGCTATGAACTTTGGACACTTTCCAAGCACATCAAACATGCATGGATAGCCTCCAAACTCCACATGCATGTAAAACATGTTGCATAGATCACAACCAACTATCACAAGCCAGTATATGATGCATTATAAAATCATTCCAATCATCACAAACCTTGTAGTCCGCCATGATTCAACCTTGCCCACTGACTAATGCTATTGCTAAGACTACTTTAATTCATCAAGCAAACTAGTTCCAATAACATTAAATAAACTCAAAAACACAACTCCCTTACCTTAACTCCAAGTAAAAAGCAAGAATTATGTAACTCTTTTGCACCAACCAAGTTCCACAAACTCCAACCTAAGTTCCAAGCAAATATGGTCGCAAAACATCAAGTTGTTAACTTCTAACCAAAACCTAAGCTCCCAATCAACTAATAAACATGAAATCAATCAAGAACACATTGTTTACCTAGTATCAAAAATAGGGGATGATGGAGAACTTGGTTCCAAGCTTCAAAACCATGATTTTATGCTTAAAATGAGCTTCCAATGGCCTATATACTTATGGTGGCTTTTCTTTTCACTAAAAACTCATGATTTTGGGCTCCAATGGATGAAGAAATAATGGTGTGAAGGATAAACTCGGGTTTTGGTGGCCATTGCCCACTTTACCATCTTATAAATAAAGTTTAAAACCCAAGCCATCAAAGAATTAGAAATGGAACACTTAAACCCTCTTCTTTTGGTAACCTTAGTCATTCTTGGTCAATTTTTGTTTATTTCAACTAAGTTTGGGTTAAAGTTAAAAGTCTAGTCATAAAAACTTATTTTAATCACTTAAGCCTTACACAACTCATCAGGATGCAAAACTACCATTTTTCCTTGAACCTCATTTCATGCCTAACCTTCTTCAGAACTTAGTGAATTTTACTAAACTTTCTGATTTTTCCTATGTAAACTTGAATTAAGGTTCCAAACTTGATTTAGAGCACTTTACCTTCCTTGGGCATGTTTCTCACTAGGACGGCCATAACACCACTGCCTTTCAATATTGGTGGTTTAAGTGCTAGAAAGCCTTTTAATTAGCCTTCCTTTAAATTTTCCCTTTTTGGCCATTTTCTCCACTTTCAGGGGTCTTGGACTTTCCTTTAGAAACTACCTCGTTAGAGTTTTAAACAACCAGTTACATTCTTCCATCATTAGTGCCTATTCGCTCTTATTCCTTATTTTCATCTCTTTTGCTTTTTTATTTCTGACCTTAGCTTCCTACCTCTTGTATTCCTTCTCTCATCATCCTATTCCTGTTCCTCACCTGCTTCATATTTGTTAGCCTATTCTTCTCTTATTCACTCCTTTCCTGCTTTCCATGCTATTCTTTCTTCCTCTTCTTCTTCCATAGCCGTAGCACTTCTAGGTGCCTAGGACTGTCCCCCAGTAAGGGATTGCATACTAACCACATGTTGTACAGTTGTTGCTTGCATGATTACCATCATGTGCACCATTATTTGTTGGCCTTGCATAGTAAGTTCAGGCTCTCTGACCCAATTAGGTAGTCCAGTTCTACTTTTGGCCACCTCCTCATTCTCAGCCTGTTGATCATTCATTTGATCAGCCCTAATGTTCAATTAATTCTCCCTTTCTCTTTCTTTACCTCTGGTCATCATTCCTACAAATCATAAGGATGGTTGATACTCATCATTGTGAGAAGTAGTCTAACAAACCATTAAAGGTCCAATACAACTGTAGCTCTAATACCAACTCTATCAAGCCCTAATTCACCCCTACCCTATTCCCTCTAGGAGGTTAATTCCAGTTTTAGTTCCATAGGGTGAATTAGAGCATAACAACCAGGATACTAAATTCAAATTTTAATTATTAACAAGGTAAGACTTAGGTGAAAGATACTGTTTAAACCCTTAAGTTTGAAGTTTAATGTGTTAAACTCTTAACTGCATTTGAGTAGGCTTACCTTGGTAAACAAAAGTTATGGTTAAAAATCCTGGGATTAAGAGCCTAATTCAGTGTATGAAAAATCAACTGAGTAAGTAAAAATAACCAATTGATTTCAAACCTCTTGAAAGGTTTAGGGTAGGGGTGAATTGGGTTTCGATAGAGTTGGTATCAGAGCTAAAGGTTGTATAGGACCTTAAAGGTATGTTAGGCAAATTCCCACTATGATACACAACCATTTTATCTTTTGTAGGATTAAATGGCCAGAGGTAGAAAAAAAGAGATGAAAAACTAGATTAATACTAAGGCTGATCAGTTACATGATCAACAGCTTAAAAATGAGGAGGTAGCTGAATGCAACAAAGGACCCCTTAATAGGGCCACGCAGCCTAAACCTAGTGTGCAAGGTTAGCATAGAATGGAACACAAGATAAAAATGATGTAAGCCACTATTGCTGAACTTGTAGTAGGTTTGAAAGCTCTTACTAGGGGCCAAACCCAGCCACCTAGAGGCACTATTGCTAATGAAGAATAAGAAGCAGAAGAAAGAATACAGAGAAGAATAGGCTTAAGTTACTGTTTAAACCCTTAAGTTTGAAGTTTAATGTGTTAAACTCTTAAATGCATTTGAGTAGGCTTACCTTGCTAATGAAGAATAAGAAGCAGAAGAAAGAATACAGAGAAAAATAGGAAAGAGCTAGTAAGAGAAGAGCAAGCAAGTAAGTTTGTAGATGAAGAGCAAGAATAGGATGATGAAAGAAGAAACCCAAGGGGTAGACTAAGATTAAAGAGTAGGAGAAGCAATGAGAAAAAAATGGGCAGTAATTAAGCACTAATGCTCTAAGAATGGAGCCAGTTTCAAAAAGCTCAAAATAGCTGGCATCTCAAAGAAGGATTAAGACTTCTAAAAGAAGAAGAGAAAGACCAAGAAAGGAAGGCTTAAGAGATGGCTAACTAGAAAGCTTTCTAGCACTTGAACCCCAAATGTTTAAGGGCAATGGTGATCCAGAATAGGTATAATGGAAGTCACATCTACCCAAAAGCTGTTACTAGCCACCTTCAAGCTAGAATGTAGTGCAAAACTCTGGTGGGTGACAGTGCAAAGGGCATATATGAGGAAGAATGGGAAGAAACCCACAAGGAAGAGATAACCTATAAGGTGGGCTGAGTTCTTCCAGGTGTTCCAACAATGGTACATTAGTGAAGCTCTCAAATATAAAAAATAAGTGGAGTTTGATTTTCTGAAATAGGGGAACATCTTAGTCAAGGAGTATGAACACAGATTCAGCAATGCCCTCAGATATGCTCCATAGTATGATGGACAATAAGAGTTCAGTAGTAAAAGGTTCATCGGGAGTCTGAGGCTTGAATTGGGATAGATATTGAAGGCTATTGGTATCAAAACTTATTATGAAGCTGTCCAAAGGGCCTTAACATGGGAGCAAGAATTTTAGCATCCTATGGTAGAAAACATTAAACAAGCTCTTATAGGACATCAAAGTGGAAGGAAAAGAACCAAAGACATGCTAGGGAAGACTAAAGTGGGTAGAGAGCAACAAAAGCCCAAAAAAGCCCAAAAGGTTTGGAGCTCAATGCCAAACCTATGGAAAGTATCATGGTTTTAAACTGTGCTATAGACTTACTAAAGGATGTTTATTGTGTTGTTGTCAGGACCACTAGGTTAAAGATTGCCCAGTTAAGAAAGAAGAAAGAAAAGCACTAGGTAAGTTTGACGCTCCTTCGCCAAGAAACCAATAAGGCAAAGGAAAAAGGGTAGCAATACCTTAGTTAAAAAAAGAGCCAAGACATGCCACACTAGCTAGAGTTCAATGACCACCTAGGAGGGTATACCAAATTGAAGGATTAAGGAGAAAAAAGGGATGCAAGCCTTGGATAAGAGGCTATAAGTTATGGCAAGCTGAGGAATGAGGCACTGAAAGGTAACCTTTACATTTATGATAAGCTTATTTTAATGCTCTATGATAATGGTGCATCTATATCCAATATTTCAGGTAAGTTACTAAGAGAATTAAACTTAGAGCTTACAACATTACCTCAAATGTATATAATCAAGACAGCTAGAAAGGAATTGATATTTTCACATCTCAAGGTTAAAGACTATGTGATTAGGCTAAATGAGCTGGAATTAAAGGCTAATATGATCATTTTGAAAACAACTTGTTACCACGACACAAAATGGGAGAATTACAAGTGTGTCATAATCGCTAAAAACCATTATATTGTGTAATTCTCACCATAGTGATTGAAGTGTGAGGGCTAAAAGGCATGATCAACACCTCCTTAAAAGTGTTCCAAGTTGGTAACTTGGCCCCCAAGAAAATCCTAAAGGATTGTTTGTTTGTCAATCAACCTATGGACTTTTTTGTAAGGTTTTGGAAATTCGGGTACTTAATTGCAAAACTCTCAAGAAAGAGAGTTGGAGAGTTATGGGAAGGATATGAATGGTATAAAATTCCTATTGGAGGACCAAATTAC
The DNA here is from genome assembly GCA_005392925.1 of Aquilaria sinensis. Taxonomy (NCBI): domain Eukaryota; kingdom Viridiplantae; phylum Streptophyta; class Magnoliopsida; order Malvales; family Thymelaeaceae; genus Aquilaria; species Aquilaria sinensis. The sequence continues at coordinate 166,424 of SMDT01000268.1, read as the reverse complement.
ACATGGAAGACAAGTTTGAACAAAGGAAACACTAAAGGCAATAAAGACCTAAATGTCCTAGTGTAAACCTTAAGGTGTTCAAGCTTTTGACTTAAGTCTAAGGGTGGAATTGTGTGGTTCTCCCACCATGGGGGAGGCAGCCAAGACTTGATAATTAGTCAAAAATGTTGGGCACATGTGTACCAATGATTTTAAGACAAAGAAACAATAATTAGTGAGAAAGAAAATGACATAAAGCAAGGTTAAGCTTGTTAAGTGTGTTTTTGCGCCCTTGAGCTCATTTAAGGCCATTTAAGTGGCCAAATCACTTATCCCTCTCTCATTTTCATCCTCCCCCAGCCCAAGAACACAGCCATACTTCCTCCATAACCACCACACCTTCAAACTTGCAATTGATTGAAATTGAAGGCAAAATGAAGCAATTGGAAGCAAATTAGAGCTATTTCTTGGGTACTTCAAGGATCAAGCTTGATTTTCAGCCTACCCACTTTGGTAAGGGTTCTCTTGCTCTCATGGACTGTTTGCTGTAATTTTCAAACATCCGTGGAGCTAGGGCTAAGCTTGGAAGAGAGCCATGAGCTTGATGAACCAACCTTAGTGAGGGGAGTGCACTTATTGAAGGTTTTGTGACCTAGTGTGAAGTGCACAATGACGGCAGTAAAGTGAGGGTTTCTAAAGCCCAAAGTTAGTACTAACTACTGTTAAAATCCTCCTAAGACCAAGCATTAGATTGAGGAGGGCTGCCATAGTGATTTGGTTATGTTTATTATGTGTTTTATGGACTAACCTATGGTATATTGGTACTGCTGCATTTCATGTGTTTGTTGGTTGTGAATGGCTGCTGCATTTAGTTGTTATATCTTGTATATATGCATTGTGTCTTTTGTGTTTTAGTGTTTTTGGATTCAGGTTTTAATGAGGATCACATTACCTTAAGAAACTAAGTGCTACCCTTACTAAGTTTCTCAATGAAACTTACTCCCCTTAATTGTGTCATTTGAGGTCCAAGTGAAAGATCACATTCAAGCTGACCTTTGTGGTTTGATTTTTAATCTGAAATTTTAGGTACATTAACTTCCATATGTGTGTTTATGATCTGGAAATTTTGGTGATTTTATGAGCACAATTGGTATTTTTAATGGTGGTACTTATTATGTCATGCAGCAGCTGTCCAGCATCCTGTTCTTGGACTCCATTGTGTCTCAGGACCTCCTGTAACCTAGGGTGCATACTTATATGGTTAATACCATATTGTAGTGCATGTATGCATGTACATCTAGTGTATGTAAAATGAGACAAGTATGTGAACATTTGAGTAATGTTTTGACTATGTAAGTGATGTGGTGCAAAGCTGCCTAAGCTGCTTACCTGTGAATGAACTGTTTGCATGGTTTGGAAAATTTGTATTGGCAAAATGGTCCAAAAGTTGCCAGAATTTTGACTCTGGACCTAAAGTTTAATATCTCCCTGTGTAGAATGAATATTGGTTTGAAATTTTAACCACAGCTAGAGGACATCTAGAGGCCTAACTGGGATTCAGAATTTTGGGATTTAGAGCCCTGCATCCAAAGATATGACATTGAAAATTGGGCTGAGTTACTGTTCATTTGGTCAGAATTTTGTAACCAACTTAAAAAATCCATAACTTGTTCCATAGGTGGGCTATTGATGTAAAACAAAATTCCTTGGTTTGCTCTAAGTCTCTAATTAATAATGGAGCAAATAAAATAAGGGGCATCAGGCTAGAATGATACAGTTTATTAGTGGAAGTTACAGGTGCAGTAGCTGGCCACTAGAACTTAACAAGATTGCCTAATGTGTGGTGGCCAACATTAAGACTTGTGCTAGTGTTTTCCTTCTTTTCTTCCATGGTGTGCACGAAATGTGAATATGTGTGTGATGGTTGGACCAATATGCATGTGTTTACATAGTGCCCAAGAGGGCCACTTGGGTATGCACACTAAGGGTAGTGTTTTGATGGCCTACAGAACATTACCAATCCTGGGAGTCTAAATGCACAATTTTGGCACCATAATTGGACTGCCCCGGAGTGGGTAACAGAAGTTGGTATCAGAGCATGGTTTATACATGTACGTAGCATATAGTTGCATTGCATTGATCTACATACATGAACTTAGTTTGGTCAGCTGCTAGTGTCAAGTACCACGGAAATACCTATGATCTTTATATGTGCTCTATGATGAATCACCGATTCAGGAAGTAAACATGGTTGTCACAAGGAGAAGGGAACCACCCCCAAGGCCTCCTACTAATTCTGGGCAACAAAGAAACGGACAAAATAGAGGGAATCAAGGGCAACAGGGGGTACCGAACCCTGAAGTGCCTCAAGTTTAGTTAGAGCTTTAGACGAACTTAGCTCTAATCAATGAAAATTTAATGAGGGTGATTCAAGGACAACAGTAGGGAGTCCAAGTAGCTCTAGCAAAACCAGTTCGGGATGCACAACAACAACCAGAAGAGGATACTAGGAACACATCTAAATATGTTCCTTTTGGAAGCTTAAAAGACACAAATGATGAGACCGTTGAGGTGGAAGATGAGGATAGGAGAAATCCAAGAGGCAGAAGAGTAAGATCTGAGATTGGTCAGGTGTCCAGGACCAATCCCTCAGTCTATGACCATTCCTCCACTAGGAATGAGATTGAGGAAGGCCACGAGAGAAGATCCAGGAGAAGGCAGAGAGATCATAAAGATCATAGAGAGCATCACTATACTGAGGGCTCTCACAGATCTAAGAGACATAGATCAGATGATCTAGAAGGCCTAGATGAGGTCAGACTGTTTGAGAGGTTCCAAGGCCTAAGACCTCCACAGTTTGATGGAAGAGCTGGGCCAGAGAGAGCTGAGGAGTGGTTAATCTTCATAGAGAAGATGTTTGAGAGGATGCCACTCAGCTCCACCAAGAAGGTGTCACTGGCTACTTACAACTTGGTAGGCAGTGCAGAGATGTGGTGGAGAAACACCAGAGATAGGTATGCTTTCTAGAAAGGCAGAAGGCCAGGAAGAGATATTGAGATGAGCTGTCTAGAGTTCACACAGTTATTCCAGGAGCAGTACATCGGTGATGCTATCAAGGATATGAAGGAAGCTGAATTTGATGCTCTAAGGCAGGACAACCTCAGTGTCCAAGAGTATGAGCACAAATTCAATCAGTTGGTGAGGTATGCTCCTAAGTATCATGGACTGGAGGAATTGAAGGCCAAAAGATTTGTCAAAGGCCTAAAGTCAGACATTAGAAAGGCCGTTCGACCTTTTGGAGTAGTTACATACTATGAAGCAATGCAGAAAGCTCTATTAGTAGAGCAAGAGGAGTGTGGGACTAAGTACTTTCCCAATGGACCAGGGGAAAGTAGTCAGGCAGGAGGCAAGTAGAAGAAGCCACCACATGGCAAGGGAATTGCTAAGAGTTCCCATTTTGGTGGTGAGGGCAAGGTTAAGGTGAAGTTCCTGGCCTAAGGTGCCCTAAGTGTAGGAGGTTTCATGGAAAAAAAACCTTGTTACTTTGATACCCAAGCGTGTCTAAGATGTCGATCCATGGATCATTGGACCAAAGACTGCCCACAGGCTCAAAGGAGGCCAGAAGACCAAGGTCCAGTAAGGCCTATTAGGGCAGGACCTAGAGGCAAAGCACCAAGGGAGGGACAGCAGAGGCCAGTTCCTCCAGTGCCTCGGCCTCCAGTGCAGAGAACTGGCAGAGTCTTCCAAGTAGAGAGGCCAGAGACATCAAAGTAGGGAGGAGCACTAAAAGGTAACATTTACCTTAAGGGTATGCCTGTTAGTGTTCTGTTTGATACTAGTGCATCTGTGTCTATAATGGCTGGGAAATTTGTTAAAGCCATGAAATTGCCTACTAAATTCATGCATAGGATATCTTTAGTGGAAATAGTAGGTAGTCAATGTCTTTTCACTAATGGCGTAGCTAAGGATTGTGAGCTAGTAGTAGGAAAGAGTAAGGCTATGACTAATCTGCAAGTGTTAGATATTCCTAAGTATGATTTAGTGCTGGGTATGAATTAGCTTGCTATGCATAACATAAGAATTGATTATGCTAAGAGGGAAATCACATTGCCTGATGGTGAAATGCATGCATTAGTGAATTCTAAGGAATTAGTGTATAAAATGCATGGCATGAAGCTATAGGTATTAGATGAGATACCTGTGATTTCTGAGCATGATTATTGTTATGCATTGAATGAATTGTATTGTGATGAGGAAGTGGATAGAATACCTATAGTGATAGACTTTCCACAAGTCTTTCCTAAAGACCTGCCAGGTATTCCTCCACAAGGGGAAATTGAATTTGAAATCATGCTGCAACCAGAAGCTAATCCAATATCCATACCTCCTTACAGAATGCCAATCACATAAATGAATGACCTCAAGAAACAACTTGATGAACTTCTTGAAAAAGGGTTCATAAGGCCAAGTGTTTCACCATGGGGAGCTCCTGTTCTTTTTTTGAAAAAGAAGGATGGATCTTTGAGACTATGCATTGACTACAGGAAGCTTAATGCAGTGACTATCAAGAACAAGTATCCACTTCCTAGGATTGAGGATCTGTTTGATCAACTCAAAGGAGCTAAGATCTTCTCCAAGATAGATTTGAGATCTGGTTACTTCCAATCAAGAGTAAAGGGAGAAGATATTCCTAAGACTGCATTTAGGACCAGATATGGGCATTATGAGTACACAGTCATGCCATTCGGTTTGACTAATGCCCTAGTTGCTTTCATGGACATGATGAATAGGGTGTTTAGACGACATCTGGAAAAATTTATGGTTGTGTTCATTGATGACATCCTAGTGTATTACAAGGATGAAAATGAACATGAACATCATCTGCAGATTGTCTTAAAGACTCTGTTGCAGCATCAGCTTTATGCTAAGTTATCCAAGTGTGAATTCTAGATAAGGCAAGTGTCTTTCCTTGGACACATCATAGATGCACAAGGCCTTAAGGTAGAGCCTGAAAAGGTCAAGGCAATGCAAGAGTGGGAAAGACCAAAGACTGTGAAGGAAATTAGAAGTTTCCTAGGATTAGTTGGATACTACAGGAGATTTGTATCAGGATTTTCCATGATTGCCTCAGTTCTTACTCATCTGACCAAGAATGGTCAAAGATTTAAGTGGACTGAAAAGTATGAAAAGAGTTTCCAGGAGCTCAAGCAGAGGTTGGTGACAATGTTTGGCTGAAAATTGCACCAACCAAAGGCACTGTCATTTGGTAGAAGAACCAAGTTAGCTCCAAGATACATTGGTCCTTATGACATCTTGGATAGAGTTGGCATGGTAGCATACAGGTTAGCTCTACCACCAAGCATGTCAAGTGTTCATAACTTTTTTCATATTAGTATGCTTAAGAAGTGTCTATTAGACACAAAGTATCTTATTGTAGTGGAAGACATACAGTTGGAACCTAACTTGACATATGTAGAGAAACCAATAGCTATCTTAGCCAAGGATACCAGAAGGTTAAGAAATAAACTTATTCCCACGGTTAAAGTTAAGTGTTCACACCACTCTCAAAGAGAAGCAACCTGGGAAACTGAAAAAGACCTTATGGAAAGGTATCCTAAAGAATAGCCGAAGCTAAAGGCTATTTTGGAGGACCAAAATTTTTAAAGGGGGGAGGATTGTTACCACCTCACAAAATGAGAGAATTACAAGTGTCATAATTGCTAAAAACCATTATATTGTGTAATTCTCACCATAGTGATTGAAGTGTGGGGGGTAAAAGGCATGATCAACACCTCCTTAAAAGTGTTCCAAGTTGGTAACTTGGCCCCTAAGAAAAGCCTGAAGGATTGCTTGTTTGTCAAGCAACCTATGGACTTTTTTGTAAGGTTTTGGAAATTTGAGTACTCAATTGCAAAACTCTCAAGAAAAAGACTTGGAGATTTATGGGAAGGATATGAATGGTATAAAAGTGCTATTGGAGGACCAAATTAGTCATGGAAGACAACTTTGGACAAAGGAAACACTAAAGGCAATAAGGACCTAAATGTCCTAGTGTAAACCTTAAGGTGTTCAAGCTTTTGACTTAAGTCTAAGGGTGGAATTATGGGGTTATCCCACCATGGGCGAGGCAGCCAAGACTTGATAATTAGTAAAAAATGTTGGGCACATGTGTACCAATGAGTTTAGGACAAAGAGACCATAATTAGTGAGAAAGAAAATGACATAAAGCAAGGTTAAGCTTGTTAAGTGTGTTTTGTGCCCTTAATCTCATTTAAGGCCATTTAAGTGGCCAAATCACTTATCCCTCTCTCATTTTCGTCCTCCCCCAGCCCAAGAACATAGGCATACTTCCTCCATAACCACCACACCTTCAAACTTGCAATTGATTGAAATTGAAGGCATAGTTAAGCAATTGGAAGCAAACTAGAGCTATTTCTTGGGTACTTCAAGGATCAAGCTTGATTTTCGGACTACCCACTTTGGTAAGGGTTCTCTTGCTCTCATGGACTATTTTCTACAATTTTTAAACATCCATGGAGCTAGGGCTAAGCTTGGAAGAGAGCCATGAGCTTTATGAACCAAGCTTAGTGAGGGGAGTGCACTTATTGAAGGTTTTGTGACCTAGTATGAAGTGCACAATGATGGCAATAAAGTAAGGGTTTATAGAGCCCGAAGTTAGTACTAACTACTATTAAAATCCTCCTAAGACCAAGCATTAGCTTGAGGAGGGCCACCATAGTGATTTGGTTATGTTTATTATGTGTTTTATGGACTAACCTATGGTATATTGGTACTGCTGCATTTCATGTGTTTGTTGGTTGTGAATGGCTGCTGCATTTGGTTGCTATATCTTGTGATGCCCATCAACATCATCTCCACTGTGTTTCATGGTGAATGCAGCAGGGACTTCAGGAGGCATAGGCGACTCCCGAAAGAAGGTGCTCTGTGTTGATCACCTGTGATGGCCGGCAGCATCTTCGTGTGGCAGGCACGATGAGGCCGAGAAGGACTTCCGGTATTGGAGAGAGCCCGAAATGGGGATTCCTTAGGAGGACCTGCCTGAAATACTCAGAAAACAGGGGTTAGGAGGTCCTGGAAGTCTTTTTCCGGGGAGAAGGCTCCGACGCCCAAGTCAGTGCTTTTAGAAGTGGAGAGGGAGTAGTAAGCACAAGGGACTTTTGCCTACCGTGTTTTCCTAGGGGCTGAAAGGAGAGGATTCTGGGCGGAGAGAGGAGAGAGATCCCCTTGTCTGAGACCATTCCCCTGATATAAATAAGAGGGGGTGAGCCCTTCGGATTGTGGTGTATGGATGGATGTCATCCGTACTTCTGGGCGTTGGGGCCCCTAGCTGCTTGCAAGCTCCTTGGGCCACGAGCTGTGACAAGCGTAGCCCTACATGACAGGACGTGGGCGGTGGCAGCGTGTCAGAGTGCATATGAGGGCAACGTGCCGTACCTTCAAAGTCCCCTTGGTTGGTGTGTTAGGCACCTCCTAAGTGCTTGGCTTAGGCCAAGAAGGACCAAGAAAAATGAGAGAAAATAGAAAAGGAGAGTAAGAATAACTATGGAGTCTAGTGTAGTGGTCTATGAGTAAAGCTGGAGACTTTCAGGGCCTAAATGCACATGTGAAGGAACTATGGAAAAACAGGCAGAAATCCAAGAAAGGGGATCAAATTGTACACTGAGATGGGTGGTACAATTAAATCCATAAACTTAAGGTTGGCATTTTCGGCCATGCAAACTTTTATGGTGGCTAGTGCAAGACTAGACCAAATCTGGGAGACAACAATGATTACTAGTCAAAATCTTGTCTACCACTAGTGTACTATTCACTAGTTACTAGTTAAACCAACTAGTCTTTATTCTAGTTACATGGTCGGTTATGCATGGGAGTTTATGACATGTTGGTACTTGTGCTACTTTGTGCATGGCATTATGAGCCATGAAGAAGCTTGAGTGCCTAAGTGAGCACATGTTTTGTTGGTGCTTTTGTGATCAAAAGTGGGTAAGGGCATCATTGTTTCATGCATGAAAATGGAGGGCAAAAGTTAGCATTTTAGCTAACTAAAACACTAGACTTTCGGCCGAGTGAACTTAGCACCAATTGGAGTTCATTTTTGGGTTTTCAATGCTCTTTCTTGGCCAAGTGTGTTCTTGAAAGATCACCCATCACTTGGTCTTGAACTCAAGCAATTAGAGAACTCTTGAAGAATTCAAGCTTGGGAGCTTGATTTCGGTGCTAGACTACTTCAATTTCAAGCTTGGATTTGAAGAATCAAGGAGGGCCGAGCCAACCAAGCTAGGGTTCTTGAGGTAACCTTGTTAATTTCCTTGAATCCATGGTATTTTCTTCCATGAACAAGGATTTTGAGTGCTCAAGTGTTGCTAAACTAAGTGAATTGAGCATTGTTTATGTTGAGGTGGAAAAACCTAGTCTTCGCCGAATGTGTTGGATGAATGAGCTTGATGTTCTTCTTCATTTCCATGGAAATTAATCCATGACTAAGTGTTGTTGTTGCCTATTTATGCTTGTGCTAGGCAAATTTGAGTGAAGAACATCAAGTTGAACAAGTGGAAGTTTGGCCGAAAGGTGTATTTTGAGGTAATGGTGTGTTCCTCATTGAATTACATGGTATTAGTGCCATGATCATTGTTTAGTGATGAGTTGATGAGCATATGATGGATTAAAGTGATAAAGAACACTGATATGTGTAGATAGGCACTATGGCCGAGAACTTGGATTAATGTGGTTGAGTGTTCTTTACTTGATAACATGGTAATTGTGCCATGAGTAAGCCTTATTGATGGCTGGAAAATCAAGTAGTGAGTAAAAGGATGAGTAACACCTTTGTATATGAAATTGGACTATTTGGCCGAAAGCTTGAATTAGTATATAATGGTGTATTTCACTTGGGTTACATGGTAATTAATGCCATGAGTGATGTTCATTGGTGATTAAATGACCATGAAATGTGTGTGTTAGGATGAATGAGCACAAATATGTGGAATTGGTCATGGTGACCGAGAGCTTAGATATGTGTATTGTAGTGTCCTTCATTGAAGATCATGGTAGTTAGTCCATGGGATGGTGTTGTTAATGCCTATGTGTTGTTATGGTAGGCATTGTGATTGAAGGACACTTGGACTTTTGAAGTTGGCTTGAAACCGAAAGCTCTTGAGGTAGGGTTCACTAACACTTGATGTTGCTTGGTAATGTGCCATGGTTCAAGTGTTTAGAGTGGCTAAGTGATGGTTAAAATTTGCCAAATGACCTTAGTTGCTTGATGGGCTTTAAAGTTTATACTTGGTTGAATTGTTGATTAGCTAATTGACTAGTGTACATGTACTAGAAATGCAAGTAAATGTGGCCTATTTGCTTGGCATTTTGGGAGCTCCAAGTGGAAATGGATATTGGATGAAGTTTGTGTGCAAAAATGCACATGGGTACATGTAAGGCTTATATGGCCGAGAGCACTTTTGTGGAGTGTGTGTGTGTCCTTGTGTGCTTTGGTGATTCCTTGTGCATGCTAACCCCACTTATGGATTAATTGCCATGGTTATCTATCTTGTATATGTATATGCTTGGTTTTCTTTGTCTTTGTGTGTGTTTTGCAGGTTGAACTAGCTAATGGGAGGTTAAGCTTTGAGTGAATACTCAGCTTAACTAAATAGACTCATTTTTTAGTTGAATATATATATATGAGTGAATCCTACTGAGTTTTTACTCACTGCCCATCCTTTTATTTTCAGGCATGGACATTCGGCCTGAATAGTGCTAAGCTGCTTTGTGTGTGTGCTTAGTGTTTATTTACTTAGTTTCCAAGGTATGTGCCAATGTGTGCTTGGCTTACTACTTTTGGGTTCATTACAAGTCTTACTGTACGTTGGCCGAGACTTATGTTTTAAGTTTGCAGGCTGTAGAGTGGGAACTGTTTAGGAGAGCATGGATACTTGGACTTTGGCTCTGATTGTGGTATTCACCTTTATGACCATGAATATGGCCATAGGCTTGGTGTTGCAGTGTGTACTTCTGTATGGGATTCTCAAGGTTTTATTTGACCATTAGGAGTATGGTCTCGGGTTGTATGTAACTTGGCATGAACAACTTATGGATGCTTGGCATATATAGCCATGTTAGATGCTAGGTAGACTACCTTTTGGTTTGTATATATGTGTAGTCTTGGATACCTAGTTTGATGATGTTTTGTGGATCTTGGATGCCAAGTTATGTATGGGCTTATGGATGGCATTATGCTTGGACTTATGTGCTGAATATTATGGGCCAAAGTTTGGCACTTTTGTGTGAATAGTTATGGGCCTAAACTTATGAAATTGTGGTGCACTATTATATGTATGATTGTTGGCCGAGAGCATCATGCATATTACCTTGTAGTTTTCAAAATCTAAACCAACATTGTGGGCTTCTTGGTTGCCATATAGGTAGTACACTTGATTGCACACCATGTATGCACTTAAAGTTGCATTAAGTGTTGCCTTGCTTGATATGCAAGTAATCAATTTTAACCCTGCTTGTTGTGCAAGTTAGTGGTATTGGGCCTTGCCTTTGCTGCAAGTTGTTATTGGAATTGTTTTAAAAGCCACTTGGGCCACCTCCCAGGCCTCTTAACTTAAGAAAATAAGACTTAAAAGTTTCCTTTGCTTGCTTGGCCGAGAGCTAGAAACTTGACTTAGAGTTGGGCTTGTAAGTTAGTTTAGAAACTTATAGGCCAGGGCCTGAGTGAGGTGTGACATGGTGTCTGCCTTCGGAGTGAGGGGCCTTTTCCCAGATTCAGACTGGTACTTCGGGGTATTCCTTGGCTCCGAAGTTAGTCCTTTGGGGTACTTTCTCCTGTAGAAGGTAGCTGGTTCCTATCCCCCGAAGCTAGTTCGGTCGCCTTCCCGAGGGAGGCGACACGCTAGTTTCCCGAGGATGGTATTCGATGGGCCACCGAGATTGTGTACCTTAGGTGTCTAACTCCTTTTTTCCCGTGGTCCTTAGGTGTTCGGGGTGATAGCACTTTGGCTATCACATGCCCCCCCTCGGAAAGCCAGAGTGGAGACTTCGGCTAGTGGTCCTTTTGCGGGCGCTTTTCAGGACTCAGAGTGTGATGTTCGCAGGAGAGGCGCTTTACTACATAGGGGATAAGCCTTTGTTCGGACAGGTGTCATCTGTCTGCCATTTGGTATTCTCGAGATACCCAACGTATTTACTTCTCCTGCCATAAGCTAGTGGACCGTCATGTCTTGAAACTAGGCGTGTTAGTCTGGAACGATGCTCCCGAGTTTTTAGGATGTCAGAAAACGCGTCCTAGTTTCTCGTGATAGGCGACACGTGGCAGGTGCTGGTTGGGATGGGTACGTCTTTTCGCGTGCGAGGGGCAATTATGGCGACGTTTCACCTTCGCGCAGCAATTATGACGCCCTTTTGGCTACCCTTCCTCGATCTATATAAGCCTCCTCCTGTCATACTCTTCATTTGTTTTTCTTTGCTCTCACTTTGCTCTCGTCTGCTCTTGTGCCTTCTCTCCTTTTTTGCGGCGGTATTAACGGCGGCGCTTCTTCCGGCCACCTTTGACGACGGCGTCCACAAATCCTGACTTCGGCAAGACTTTTGGTGGGTTCTGACTCTAGAGATCCTTCGGTTTCTGCTTTTCTTTTAGCTTCCCGAAGTCATTTTTCTTCTTTTCGAAGTCTCTTTTTTGGCCAACCATGTCTTTGCCTATTCCCGAGAGCTGGCAACCTCTTATGTCTCACCCTTGCTGCTCCACTTCTGAGAAATTAGAGAAGTGGACAGCCAAATTTTTCCTTCCCTCCTACGCCACCACAAGGTTACCCCACCTCGGCCACTTTAGCTTTATGAACCGGGACGACGAGGTTACCATTTTCCGAGCCCAACTGAAGGCCGGACTTCGGTTTCCTCCGCCGAAGATGATTTGCGACTTCTGCCAATTTCATGGCATAGCCGTGAATCAACTTCCTCCCAACTCTTACTGCTATTTCAACGCCTTTCTCTGCATGTGCGGGGTCTTCGGGGTAGAACCCCATTTTATCCTGTTCATGCAGTATTACAAGCTCTATCCGGTTCCGAAGGGTGGCTTTTATTTCATGCTACCTCGGGGATCTGGGAGCAAAAAATTCATGTTCACCTTCGCTACCAAAGATAGCTGGCGGGGGTGGCAAAGGAAGTTCTTCTTCCTAAAGGTGGCGGAGGCCTGGTCGCATGTTCCGACTAAGTGGGCTCGGGGAAAGCTGGAGACGGATGTCGTGGATCCCAAGAAGTTGCTAACTCCCGAGTTGGCGGCGAGGTTTGAGGACTTCGACAGACGTATCCGGGCTGTCGCCGACTGGGATGCCGAGGTCCCTCCACGCTCTCTCTACCCCTTCCCCATCATGTGGAAGCTCATGACCGAGGAGGTCCTTCGGGAGTTGGGGGTAGTTAAGGAGCATAAGATGGATCTCGGCATGCCAGCTCCTGCTACCGAGGGGAAGGACTCTTGGCTAGTGAAGCTCCTTCGAAGCGAGCTCACTTACGAAGCCTTTTTTGAAAGTAAGTTTCCTTTCAAAGTTTTCAGCATAAGTGCCTGTCTGGACTCACACTGATGTTTTCCCTCTTTTTCAGAGATGGGCGACGAATCTGCTGCCTACTATAAGTCTCTCTTCCTTGGTCAGGCCGAGAAGGGGGAACAAATGAAGAAAGGCGTCTCCAAGAGGCGCAAGACTACTGGGAGCGGACCGTCTTCGGCCAAGAAGGCGAAGCAGGACACCCTTCTTCCACCCCCGGAGGGTGTGGCGGAGGTCGGCGGTGACATTGCAACTTCCACCAAGCCTGAAACTCCCGCCGAGCCTGAAACTCCCCCCGAGCTTGATACTACCGCCGAGGTTCCTGCCGGGGTGGTTACTGTTGCTACTGCTTTGAGTCCCACCACGTCGGTGGATCTTTTGGGCTCTTTGGCAGGGGGTTCCTCTGCCGAGGAGTTGGAAAAACGCCGAAGGGATAAAGGCAAAGATATTCCTACCGACGTGGAGGAGGTCCGGGACTCCGATGACGACGTTGCTGAGGTTGCGCCTGGTTTGTCTCTTACCCCTTTTTAATACTCATATCCTCATAACTTGTATAGTTAAGGAGCTTTGTCTGACTTACGCTTTCAACTTTTCAGAGGATCTGGCGCCCTCAGCTTGGATGGTTGAGCATGCCCGAAGGCGGGCTCTGCGGGATTCCCACATCCCGAAGGACAAAGTCCCAAGGGAGCCGTTCTGGTCTTTCACGGAGGACATGAACCTGTTCTCCGAGGATTGCCGGGAAATGGCTCCCCAGATGGCGAGGGGCGTGCTCACTCAGGCTTCCTTCAAGGCAGTTGCCGAGGAGTGTGCCTCCGAGGATACCCTTGCCGCTAAGGTTTCCGAGCATGCTGCCCAGGTAGTTCTTCAGGCCTCTTCATTTTTCCTCCCACTTTTTTGTCTAAGTGTTTTGGCTTTCCTTGTGTAAATTTCACTAAGTACCTTCTTTTTTGTAGCTCCTGGGGTATAGTGGATACCTTCGAGCTTGGGCAGCAAAGCAGTCTTCGGTCCGAGCTTGGGCCGAAGATAAATTAGCGAAGGCCAAGGTCTTCTGCGCTAACTCGGTTGTGACGAACACCGAGTTGAGCCGAATAGCCAAGGAGAGGGTTGCCAAGCTTCGGGAGGAATTCTTGAAGGGCCAAGAGGAGCTCTTGAAGGATTTCTCCAAGAAGATGTCCGACCTTGGTGAGAAGGTTGTGAGCTTATCCTCGGCCAACGAGGCCATTCAGAAGGAGAAAGAAGAAGAGGCGGCTCTCCTGACGAAGGCTCTTGCTGACAACGCCGAACTTCAAGCCAAGGTCGACTCGCTGAAGAAGGATTCAAAGAAGAAGAAGAAGATAAAGGAGCTGGAGAAGGAGGTTGCAGATCTTCGGAAGGAGGTTTCGGATCTTCAGAATGAGGCGGACGACTTGGACGTAGAAAAAGACAAAGCCGTTCAGGCGACCAAGGTTGCCTTTCAGGACGGCTTCTGCCTAGCTCGTCACCAATTTCTGAAGAAATATCCGGACCTCGACCTTTCCTTCTTAGCTGCTCTGGATATTCCCGAGGGTCCTCGGTGGACTTGGTCGAAAGTCGAGCTCATCAACCTGCCATTTGCCCTTTCTCCTGCACCGAAGGCAGCGGCCAAAGACACAGGAGCCAGAGCTTCCCATGACGCCGAGGTCCCTTAGATATTCTAGGCCTTTGCCTTCTTCTTTTTCCTTTGTGCTTTTCTTCTTGTAACCTTCTCCTTGTACCAAGACCTTCTTCAATGAATTTTCCCTCATAATTTGGTTAAGTCTTTTGAGCAATTTTTTTGTTTCCTAGTTGCCCCGACCACTTTCTGTCAGGGGACTTCGAAGAGGTACACTTTGCTCGTTTCATCGGCCAACCTTGGGGTAAGCATTTGTTCTTAGCGAAGTTTCCTTAGGCAAATTTTAGCCTGCCCTCGTCGGCCGTATTCGATAGACTTTACCTTTTTTGGGCATATTGTTAGGTACCTCCTAAGAGCTTGGCTTAGGCCAAGAAAAACAAAAGAAAACAAGAGAAAACAAAAAGGAAGGGTAAGGAGAACTATGGAAACTAGCACAGTGGTCTATGTGCAAAGCTGGAAACTTTCAGGGCTTAACTGCACATAGAAACTAGACTTTGGAAAGACAGGCAGAAAACAGAGAAAGGGGATCAAATTGTACACCTAAATGAGTGGTACAATTAGAACTATCAACTTTAAGTTGATCATTTCGGCCATGCAAGTTTTTAAGGTGACTAGTGCCATACTAAGCCAAATTGTGGGAGACAACAATGATTGCTAGTCTAGTCTTGTCTACCACTAAAGAACTATTCACTAGTTAACTAGTTAAACTAACTAGTTTGTTAGCTAGTTACATGGCCGGTTACACATGGGTGATTATAGTACTTTGGTACTTGTGTTTGTCTTGTGCTTGGCATTATGGGCCATGCTTGGACTTAAGTGTCATTTGAATCAATGTTTTAATGGTGCATGTGTAACCGTGGGCAAGTGAGGACTTTAGTGAGCCATGCAAATAAGTTGGAGTTAAAGACTTGTGTTAGTGCCATTTTGAGCACAAGTGTCTTTCGGCCGAATTAAGTCAACACCATTTGTTTTGGTTTCATTTCGGGCTTCCTTGCTTTCTCTTGACCGAGAGCTTGCTCATGAACTTCATTCACCATTTGGCTTGAAATCAAGCAAGTCTAGGAAGCAATTGAGGGAAACAAGCTAGAAGACTTGGTTTCGGCACAACATCACTTGGAATCAAGCTTTGTTCATGAGAAATGGAGAAGAACCGAACCAAGGCAAGCTAGGTTTGAGGTATTTCTTGTTATCTTTCCTTGAATCCATGGTATTTCTTCCATGAACAAGGATATTGAGTGCTTAAACGATGTTAAGCTAGGTGAATTGAGCAATTGTTATGTTGAAGTGAAAACCTAGTCTTGGCCGAAAGAATCATTTGATATAGCTTGGTGTTCTCCGTCGTGTACATGGAAATTTATCCATGATTCAAGTTAATTGGTGCCTATTTGATCTTATGCTAGGCAATTTTGAGCAAGGAACATCAAAGTGTGGAAGTTAGTGTTTGGCCGAGAAGCTCATTTTGAGGTAATGTTATGTTCTTCATTTGATTACATCGGAATGGTGCCATGAATAAGGGTAATTGATGATTTGGTGATTATATGATGGATTACATTGATGAAGAACATTAAAGTGTGAAAATGGGTATTATGGCCGAGAGCATGGATTAGTGTAATTAGGTGTTCTTCATCTAATTGCATGGTAATGGTGCCATGAACGTTGATTAATGATGATTAGGTGATTGTATGATGGATTGGATGAGTGAAGAACATTAGTGTTTGGCAATGGGCATTATGGCCGAGGGCTTGAAGTAGTGTAATTTGGTGTTCATCACTTGCTTACATGGTAATAATGCCATGAGTGGTGTTCATTGAGGATTAGATGATCATGTAATGAGTTAGTTTGATGGATAACACAAATATGTGGAATTGGGCATTGTGAATGAGAGCTTAAGCTTGTATGTTGTAGTGTCCTTCATTGAAATCATGGTAGATAGTCCATGAGTAAGTGTTGTTGATGCCTATGTATTGTTATGGTAGGCATTGTGATTGAAGAACACTTGGGCATTTGAAGTTGGTTTGAAACCGAAAGCTCTTGAGGTAGGGTTCACTAACACTTGATGTTGCTTGGTAATGTACCATGGTTCAAGTGTTTAGAGTGGCTAAGTGATGGTTAAAATTTGCCAAATGACCTTAGTTGCTTGATGGGCTATTGAAAATACTTGGTCTACTTGTTGATTAGCTAATTGACTATTGTACATGTACTAGAAATGCAAGTAAATGTGGCCTATTTGCTTGGCATTTTGGAGCTCTAAGTGGAAGTGGTATGTTGAAGGTTTTTTTTGTGTGCATTGTGCACATGGGAACATGTATGGTTCATTATGGCCGAGAGCAAACATGTGGAGTGTGTGTGTGTACTTGTGTGCATTGGTGTTTCCATATGCTTGCTAACCCCACTTATGGTATTATGGATTATTTGCTATGGTTAATTATCTTGTATATGTATGTGCTTGGTTTCCTTGTCTTGGTGTTTCTTTTGCAGGTAAAGCTAGCTAATGGGAGGTTAAGCTTTGAGTGAATACTTAGCTTAACTAAATAGACTCTTTTTAGAGTTGAATATATATGAGTGAATCCTACTGAGTTATACTCACTGCCCATCCTTTTATTTCAGGCAAGGACATTCGGCCTGAGTAGTGCTAGCTTGCTTGTTGCTTGTGTTTTGCACTAATTTGCTTAGTTTCCAAGGTATGTGCCAATGTGTGCTTGGCTTATCATTTTAGGTTCATTACAAGTCTTATATCTTTGTTCGCTGAGACTTATGAGCTAAGTTTGCAGGCTGTAGTTGGAGACTTGTCTAGGGGAGGCTATGGATGCTTGGACTTTGGCTCTGATCATAATATTTGCTTTCATGACAATGAATCAGGCAATTGGGTTGGTGTTGCAGTGTGTACTTTTGTATGGAATTCTCAAAGTCCTGTTTGACCATTAGTGGTCTTGGTATGTAAATACTTGGCATGTTTAGCTTTTGGTTTCATGGCATGTAGCCATGTTGGACACTAGGTAGACTACTCTTTTGTGTACATATGTGTAGTCCTTGATGCCTAGACTTGTGTTGGTTTTGTTGGGTTTATATGCCAAGTTATGTATGGACTTATGGATGGCTTTATGCCTGTGCTTGGATACTAAATGTTATGGGCCAATGTTTGGCACTTTTATGTGATTAGTTATGGGCCTTGTCTTATGGAAATGTTGTGCACCAGTATGTGTATGTTGTTGGCCGAGAGCATCATGTGCATTATACCTATGGTTTCAAAATCAAAAACCAACATTGAGGCTTCTTGGTTGTCATATAAGTAGCACACTTGATTGCACACCAATTATGCACTTAAAACTTCATTAAGTGTTGCCTTGCTTGGAATGCAAGTAATCAATATAAGCCTTGCTTGTTGTGCAAGTTAGTGGTATTGGGCCTTGCCTTTTTGCTGCAAGTAATTGTTGGTCTTGTTTTAAAGCCACCTGGGCCACCTCCCAGGCCTCTCAACTTAAGAAAATAAGACTTAATGTTGCCATTGTTTGCTTGGCTGAATACTAGAAGCTAAATTTTGAAGTTGGGCTTGTGAGTTAAATTAGAAACATATAGGCCAGGGCCTGAGTGAGGTGTGACACATATAGCCCAACCAGCTTCGGAAGGAAAACGTGATTTTCGGGACCGTGCGCTTTAGCTTTGTATGGCGAGTACTCTTTAGATAGGGGAAAACTTCTTTACTTAGACAAATTTCTAACCTGTACAATTTCTTGTTTGAAATTCTAAGTATTGAGTTTCTTTAAGGCATCCGAGTGCCATGTATTCTTTCAGTTATCCCTCTTCGGTGTCGCCAAGCTTGTTTACTCCCTTTCGAACCTCGTCTATGGCCAAATAAGGCCCTTTCCCGTTTGGCCGAAGTACCCCGTAGGACGGTTTTTGGGGTTCAAAGTCGGCCTTTCGGAGGATGAGGTCTCCTTTCGTTATTCCTTTTGGCCTATCATGCAGGTTTGCGTTCATGGCCACCTTTTGCTGAAAGGCCCTTCCTCTGAGCTCGGCCATTCCTCTATGTTCGCCAACTAGGTCGAGCTTAGTTCTCAACCCGAGATCGTTTCCTCTTTCATCGAACACTTGTATTCTAACTGATGGCCGTACTATTTCAATCAGGGATAATGGCCTCTGTACTGGAGATAAGTAAGAAAGGTGTTTCCCCTATGGCCCCTCGGGGAGTTGTTTGATAACTCCTCAGTACGTTAGCAAGTTCTCCTGGCCACTTTCCCTTTGTTTCCCCCAACCTCCTTTCCAGTCCCTCTTCTGCAGTTCTACTGGCTACCTCTACTTATTCATTGCTCTGGGGCTGAGCTAATAGGGCGAAGTGCGTTTGTATCCTGAAGTTGGTGACGAATTCTTGGAATCCTTTGTTCACAGACTGGGAACCATTATCGGCCATTATCACCATCGATATGCTAAATCTGCATATCATGTTCTCGCAAATGAACTTTTGTATATCTTTTCCGGAATGGTCACTAGGGGTCCTGCCTCGCTCCACTTAGTGAAGTAGTCCACTACTACTACGCAGAACTTCACTCCTTCGGGTGCTGTTGGGAATGGCGCGGTGAGGTCTATGCCCCGTACTACAAAGGGGCAAGGGTAATCTTCCGACGTTAGCCACTCCGAAGGCCGCCTTTGGGTGCTGGTGTGTCTCTGGCAATTTTCACACCTCCTGGATGAATTGTCCTGCACCCTTTTTACCGATACATCTCTGTAACGGACTTGCGTACCCTTTGTCAGTATAATTCCTCTTCAATTGGGGAATATCGTCCAGAATGTCTTTGCACTTTCTGCCGCTTTATGAGAATTTTCGGGACTCTTTGGTTGTGAGATACCTCTTTGTAGGATCTTTCCACCCTTTGTCCGAGGTTGCTGTACCTAGCGTTGCCATGCTCGAATGGCCCAACACTTTGGTAACCAAATTTGATGGCTTTGGTGGCCTCCCTACCCTCGGGCCTCGGATGGGCTACTCCAGCGCCCTGCTGTTCTGTGCTTGGGATTTCTTCGATAGGGATTTTCCACTCTGGATCTACCTTCACTCAGTCTCCCTCGTTCGTTTCAGCATTTTCCATTTCTGGGGTTTCGGCAATGAAGTCTGCGAGTGCCTAGGCTTTTATTGCCCTTCTAGGCTCACACATGATGTAGTACTCTCCGTGTTCGATGCACCATTTTGATAGTCTTCCTGAATGCTCTACTCTTTTTCATGACATCGCACAGAGGCGAGTCACTTCGGACAGTGATAACGTGTCCTTGGAAGTAGAGTCGCAGCCTCTTAGCTACAAGTACCAAGGCCTAGACGGCCTTTTGGGGCAATGGGTATTTGACTTTGTTGCCGAGGAGATGGCGACTTCTCTTCGGGTGCAGAACTCCTTTGACGGGGAGGTCTGGGTCATCTTGACCCTATTTTTCCCGTAGGTCATGTTTTGAGGGGTATGCTTCCCGTCGAGGACTCATCTCGTTAATCTCCGCTTCCCTAAACTCCTGTGAGTTGACATGGGACTCTTCTCCCGACGAGGTACTAATGAGGAGGGCCTTCGGCCCGAACTTGGCTGCGGCCATCTTTGGTCTAACTGCTGCATCATTTCGGCCACAACAGGGAGTGGGAACTCGCACAGGAAGGCCATGGTGATAGTCAGAGGACGTTCATCCTCGGGTAGGGAAGTCCCCGCTGCAGTTGTTCGGTTACTGGTTGAACCTCTGGCGTGGACGGAGACCTCGGAAGTCCCTTGTCCTTAGAACGCCGAGTTTCAACGACGACGACCTAGGAGTGTTTCCCATAGATAGTGCCAAATGATGCCCATCAGCATTATCTCCACTGTGTGTCGTGGTCAATGCGGCAAGGACTTCAGGAGGCACAGGCGAGTCCCGAAAGAAGGTACTCTGTGTGGATCACCTGTGATGGCCAGCAGCATCTTCGTGTGGCAGGCACGGTGAGGCCAAGAAGGACTTCCGGTATGGGAGAGAGCCCAAAATGGGGATTCCTCAGGAGGACCTGCCTGAAACACTCAGAAAACAGGGGTTAGGAGGTCCCCGGAGTCTTTTTCCGGGAAGAAGGCTCTGACGCCCAAGTCAGTGCTTTTAAAAGTGGAAAGGGAGTAGTAAGCATAAGGGACTTTTGCCTGCCGTGTTTTTCCCGGGGGCTAAAATGAGACGATTCTGGGTGGAGAGAGGAGAGAGATCCCCTTGTCTGAGACCATTCACCTGATATAAATAAGAGGGGGTGAGCCCTTCGGATTGTGGCACATGTATGGACGGATGTCATCCATATTTCTGGGCATGGGGGCCCCTAACCGCCTGCAGGCTCCTCGGGCCACGAGCTATGACAAGCGTAGCCCTACATGATAGGACGTGGGCAGTGGCGGCGTGTTAGAGTGCATATGAGGGCGGCGTGCAGGGTGTGCGGGCGGAATGTCAGAGACTCCTTGATGGCTCTTGCCGTACATCCGAAGTCCCTTTGGTTGGTGTCTCCCTTCGGAGTGAGGGCCCTTTTCCCAGAGTCAGACTGGTACTTCGGGGTATTCCCTGGCTCTGAAGTTAGTCCTTCGAGGTACTTTCTCCTGCAGAAGGTAGCTGGTTCCTATGCCCCGAAGCTAGTTCGGTCGCCTTCCCGAGGGAGGCGACACACTAGTTTCCCGAGGTTGGTATTCGACGGGCCGCCGAGATCGTGTACCTCAGGTGTCTGACTCCTTTTTTCCCAGGGTCCTTAGGTGTTCGGGGCGATAGCACTTTGGCTATCATCTTGTATATATGCATTGTGGTTTTTTTTTTTTAGTGTCTTTGGATGAAGGTTTTAATGAGAATCACATTACCTTAAGAAACCAAGTGCTACCCTTACTAAGTTTCTCAACGAAACTTACTCCCCTCAATTCTGTCATTTCAAGTCGAACTGAAAGATCACATTCAAACTAATCATTGTGGTTTGATTTTTAATCTTAAATTTCAGGCACATGAACTTCCATATATCTAGTTATGATCTGGAAAGTTTGGTGATTTTATTAGCACAATTGGTATTTTTAATCGTGGTACTTATTGTGTCATGCAACAGCCGTCCAACATCCTGTTCTTGGAGTCCATTGTGTCTCAGGACCTCCTGTAACCTAGGGTGCGTACTTATCTGGTTAAGACCATATTGTAGTGCATGTATGCATGTACATCTAGTGTATGTAAAATGAGACAAGTATGTGAACATTTGAGTAATGTTTTGGCTATGTAAGTGATGTGGTGCAAAGCTGCCTAAGTGTGAATGATGGGCTACTTACATGTAAATTATGTGTTGGCCACAAAAAGTTGTTCAAACAAAGGGAATGTAATTCTTATGTGTAATGGACATATATGGGATTGCCTTGGAGGGCTTTCACCTTGTGAATGAAGTGTTTGCATGGTTTGGAAATTTTGTATGGGCAAAATGGTCCAAAAGTTGCCAGAATTTCGACTTTGGACCTAAAGTTTAATATCTCCCTGTGTAGAATGAATCTTGGTTTGAAATTTTAACCACACCTAGAGGACATCTAGAGGGTTAACTAGGATTTGTAATTTTGGGATTTAGAGCCCTGTAGCAAAAGAGATGACATTGCAAATTTGGATGAGTTACTATTCATTTGGTCAAAATTTTGTAACCAACTTCAAAAATCCGTAACTTGGTCCATAGGTGGGCTATTGATGTAAAACAAAGTTCCTTGGTTTGATCTAATTCTCTACTTGATAATGGAGCAAATAAAATAGAGGGTATGAGGCTAGAATGATACAATTTATTAGTCGAAGTTATAGGCACAGTAGCTGGTCATTAAAACTTAACAAGATTGCCTAATGTGTGGTAGCCAAGATTAAGACTTGTGCTAGTGTTTTCCTTCTTTGCTGCCATGGTGTGCATGAAATGTGAATATGTGTGTGATGATTGGACCAATATGCATGTGTTTACATAGTGCCCAAGAGGGCCACTTGGGTATGCACACTAAGGGTAGTGTTCTGATGGCCTACAGAACATTACCAATCCTGGGAGTCTAAATGCACAATTTTGGCACCATAACTGGACTAACCCAAAGTGGGTAACACAACTGGTTATGACATAATATTTGGCACAAATTGGTTAGCTGAAAATAATATCATCATAAATTGTCAAGATAGGAAGTTAATATTGCCTGGATCAATAGAACACTCTTTGGAAGACTCAATAAAATGTGATATTGGGAAAGTAAAGGTAATGGATTGGATACCCATACTTTTTGAAGAAGAATATATGGGCTTAATTGATAAAGAGTCAAAGAATGAGATGGACAAGATCCTTATTGTGAAAGAATTCCTTGAAGTATTTTCTTCTTAGCTTCCAGGTTTACCTCCCTTGAGGAAAATAGAGTTTGAGATTAAACTAGCTCCAGGGGTATCTCCTTTGTCTACTACACCCTACAAGATGGCAATTCCTGAAGTGGATAAGATGAAAAAGCAACTAGATGAGTTCCTTGGAAAAGGGTTTGTTAGGCCAAGTATGTGTCCTTGTGGGGCACTCATGCTGTTTGTAAAGTACAAAGATAGAACTCTTAGGTTATGCATTGACTATAAAAAGCTAAATTCCATGACCATGAAGAATAAGTATCTTCTCCCAAGGATTGAAGATTTATTTGATCAACTTAAGGGAGCCATAGTGTTCTCAAAGAAAGATCTCAGATTAAGGTACTCCCAATTGAGAGTTGAAGAAGCAAATATCCCTAAGACTGCTCTCAAAATCAGATATGGTCATTTTGAATATACAGTGATCCCTTTTGGGCTTACTTGTGCTCCAACTTTCTTTATGGACCTGATGTAGAGAATATTTAGACCATATCTGGACCACTTTGTGGTGAACTTTATAAAGGATATCATGCTAGGCTATGTAATAAATGGGCAAGGAATGGTTGTAGACCCAGCAAAAGTTAAAGCTATCTTACCGTGGAAGCTGTTAGTGTTGTACCCAAAAGCCAATCATGAGATGATTGTAATTTTGCACACTGAGTCATGATATTTTATTAAGGCATTAATCTAGCAATTATGTTTGTTGTTTTGTTTCTGCGTAACTTAACAAACATAATTGTAACCCTAGAATAATGATATTCTTAAACGTCCCTGGTCTAGTATTATTGTGGAGCGGGTTGCAATAATACATAACAACTAGCATATGTGGAGACTAATATGAGATATGTAGTCTACATATGGGTACAAGTTGGAGAACTTGTGTACTGGACCGACCCACCATGAGAACACTACATGGATCGTTATATGAGTGTCATAAGTGATTCTCATAGTGATCATGGTATATGTAGTCCTTCGACCTAAGATCGTCAAGGTTCCCTACATGTGAGTCACATACTTTGATACTTTCCTTTGTTGCTCGTAACTGAGTGAACATGAAGGAGGTCATTGGGTATGTCAGATATCATGCGGAGGGATTTGTATGATCAAGATGGGATCTGTCCCTCCTATGTAACAGGAGTGATATCTTCAGGCCCCTTGATAGAGTGAGACTTAGAAAAATGCATGGCCATGCTCGGATGAGTTGATATACGATATCAATGTCATCAGTTTAAGTTGGTCTACTCGGTAATCAAGAAACCAAAGATTGGGCTATACGAGAGTGACACATTCCATGTCTTGTGCTTAGTCTTGATATCTTGGACAAAGGGACAATGGCATATATTGGTGATGATCATAAAGGTTTAGTCGAATCATCAACAATCTTGTCACTTGGGTAGCAATGATGTGTTGCTAGACACCGCTCATTGCTTATGATCATAAATGTGATTTACGATCATTGCCAACGTGGCAAGAGCCTATTGGGTCGCACACATAGAGCTGTTTGGATCATTAGAGTGCATGGGCTAATTATTTAGGTTATGGTTTCACTTTAATTTCGTATTAATAATGGGCCAAAGAGTTGAGCCATTATTAAGCCCCAAATTAAATCCTAATTGGATTAGGGCTTTGAAACCCATTAGGCCTGGAAGTTGAGTCTCACTATAGATACAACTTCTAGTGAGAAATTCGCAGGTCTCCTTGCCCTAGCCTCCCAAAAGGACAGCCGCACTCTTCTCTTGTAATTCCTTGGAGGACGCAAGCTAGCACTGCGAACGCAAGTGAAACGCATCTGCCGGGACGTGGTGGAAGCGTGGTGATCTCGAGAGGCTCGTGTGGATACCATAGAGTGCCTGGACACGTCAACTGTTCAGGTTTTGTGATTCGACTCTACAGTTGAGTGAGAGATCTCAACTGAAAATTATGTATGAAAATTTTTGGACACCCGGTTTACCCTGTTTCACTTGGATCCTGGAGGGTTTCGGTTGAATTCCGCTGCGCTGTTTGGCTCCCGAAACCTATCAGAACCAACCACAGAAAGTCAAAGAGATAATAATCTTCTTGTGTCTAGTTAGCTATTATAGAAGATTTGTCCCAAAATTTTTTGTAATGGTAGCTCCTTTAACCAAATAAACAAAAAATGGACAAAAGTTTAAATGGTTTGAGTAGTGTGAAAGAAGCTTCCCGGGGCTTAAAGATATGTTGACTTCCACCCCTGTTAAACCTTTTGAGGTTTACACAAATGCATCTATTGTGGGATTAGGGTCCATATTAATGCAATAAAAACAAGCTATAGCTTATGGATCAAGGCAATTAAGACCACTTGAGAAGAATTATCTAGTACATGATTTGGAACTTGCAGCTGTAATTTTTGCCTTAAAACAGTGGAGACATTACCTATTAGGTAATGAATTTCAAATCTGTACCGATCACCAAAGTCTTAAGTATCTTCTCAATCAAAAGGAGTTGAATATGAGACAAATGAGATGGCTTGAATATCTCAAGGATTTTGACCAAACCATTAAGTACACTGAGGGCAAGGCTAAAAAAGTGGCTTATGCCCTAAGCAGAAAATTTGCAAGCATCCTAAAACATGGAGAAGAGGAACCAAATGAACTTAATAGTCTGACTTGTTTGGCTAATAATGGGCAAGATGGGAACAAGTCTAATTAAGAGTAGTGAATATTCAATCAACTTGGAAAGTTGAAATACAAAAGGCACAACAATAGGATGTAGATCTTGCTAGAATATCTAGGCAGAGACATGGAAAATTTTTCCAAGGGTTCTCTTATAGGCAAGGAATGCCATATTTTAAAGACAGAATTTATGTACCCTAAGGGTATGAATTAAGAGAACAAATTTTGAAAGAAGCTCACCCCTGTAAGATGAGCATACAACCTAGAACTATAAAGATGTATCAAAGTTTGAAAGAACAATTTTGGTGGCCTAATATGAAAAGAGAAATCTACACATTTGGTTACAAATGTGTAGGTGCCAACAAGTGAAGGTAGAACATCAAAGACTAGGGGGAAGCAAGGAAATTTTCCCATACTTCAAAGAAAATAGGTTCCATATCCATTGATTTCCTGGTAAGCATGCCCATGATAAGAAGAAAGCATGATACCATGTAGGCAAGTGTGGGTAGACTTACAAAGTCAGTGCACTTCTTGCCTATTAATCTCACAAATCCTTTAGATAAGTTAGCACAACTAGAAATTAAAGAAATAGTGAGATTGCTTGGCATCCTAGATGACATAGTTTCTGAAAAAGACCTTAGGTTTATGTCTAGATTTTTGAAATCACTACATCAAGCATTGGGTACTCAACTAGAACTAAGTTCAGCTTATCACCCTAAAATTGATGGGCAAAACCAAAAGAACCATACAAATTTTGAAAGATATGTTAAGGTACTGTGTGTTGGACTTAAAAGGAGATTGGGATCAACTCCTACCCTTGATAGAATTCTCCTACAATAACAGTTATCACAAAGTGATAAAGATGGCACCTTATGAAGCTCTATATAGGAGGAAATGCATAACTCCCTGCTGTTGGCAAGATCCTAAGGATACAGTTGACTTAGGAACAGAGCTAATCCATAAGACCATTAAAAAGATAAAGATAATCCAAGAAAGGATCAAGGCTGCCAATGAGAGAAAGCAAGCCTATTCCAATCAAGGAAGGAGAACAAACTTGGAATTCCAAGTAGGGTATTATGAGTGGATCAAAGTCTCTCCAATGAAATGAGTTACAAGATTTGGCAAGAAAGGCAAACTAGCCGTTAAATACATTGGACTATTTCAAATAATGGCTAAGATTCATAATGTGGCATATAAGCTAGATTTACCTTCAAAGTTGGGTAACATACATGATTCTTTTCATGTTAGCATGCTTAAGAATTACTTATCTAACCCACAACAGTTTATATCAACTTCTGATATCTCAGTGACCCCTAAGCTCTCTTATGAAGATGAACTTGTGAGGGTTCTAGCTAAAGATGTAAGGAAGTTAAGGAGTAAATGGATAAACATGATGAAAGTAAAATGGTCTCACCATTCTAAGAAACAAGGTACTTGGGAAATATAGGGTGAAATGCTCAAAAGATACCTAAGGCAATTTCCCACATTACTTGAGATTTTGGAGTACTAAATTCTTTAAGTGGGAGAAAATGTCATGCTTGTAACTTGTATAGGCCATGGGCTGTGACTCTTATATGAGTATGATGAACATCAAATATGTGAATAAGCAATGCAAGTTATTAAACATGAAGAGAAAAGAAACCTACAAGATACTCTAAGGGCACATTAGAGGGAGCATGAGAGAAGAAAAATGCTTTGTTGATAAACCAAAAGTGATGAAATGTAGCCATGATGGGTCTCAAAAGGAAGAATAATGTTTTAAGGAAATATTTCTAAGAAGTTTAGAGCATTAAGAGAAAAACCAAGGAGGGCCACAAAGGGGGCTCTAGGCACACCCTTAAGTGTAGTAATGTAAACTTGAAGGCTCTAAAGTCTAAAACACTAAGGTGAATTGTGTGAGCTCAATGCCTAATGGTAAGATACAAGTAAGGGCAGCCACAAAAACCCATGAAATGTGAAGAACACATGAGAAATGACAAAGGCACTCTAGGTTGCACTAGACGACCATTAGGTGCACCTATATATGCAACTATGAACTTGTGAAGGCTCTAAAGCCTAATGTCTTGAAAATAATTACATGAGGTTGATGCTTATCATTAAAATGAGAATGACGGCTACAATGTGAGATAAGAGAAAGTGAAAAACATAGGGAACCTATGAAAACATAGTACACTAAAGAGCTCTTGGATGCTTTCTAAGTGTACCTGTGTTCAGTGCAAAGTTTGAAGGCCTAATTAGCTGAATTAAATGATGAAGTGGGTGGTCAATATGTTCCACTTGAAGATCAAAGTAGGAAAAAATGAAGCATTAAGGGATTTGAGCTACTTGGGTGGAGATTGGACCCAGGACTAGTCAAAGTCCTTGGCCCCCAATCCATTCGGCCACCGTTTGATTTTGTAGTCTTTAAAGAAAATTCATTGTAGCTTTTTAGTTGGTTCCAAAAACTATTATGAACTCAAACTCTTAGCCAAATACCTATTTAAGTACCAATATATACACAAAACTAAAGAGAAAACAAACTAGGAAAAACTGAAACTATGTGTGTTGGTGTTTGGCAAGCCAACAATGGCACCCTTTGTGAGTTGATGTCTTGTTATTTTCTTGCTATCTTCTCATCCTCTACAACTTGGCCAAACCTATAAAAAATACCCTAAGGCCACTAGAAAAAGGAAGGCAAAGAAGAACAATGACAAAGCCAAACTAAGACATGGTGATGCCAAACTAGCTCATGGTAATGTCTATTGTTGCATGGTGTATGATCAAGCTCCCCTGATGCCATTTTAGACATAGGTAAGCACCCGTATGAAGCTTCTTATACTATATTTTGAGGGGTGAAAGCTACCTTAGGGGATGGCTAAAGGCCAAAGGAACCTAAAGGATATGTAATGGGCTATGTGTGCATTAACCACTATGGCAAGCTAGCTAGTTTGCTTTCGGCAAGCATAGGGTTTTTGTTAAAGTTTGGCCAAACTTGGCTAATTACCTAGATATATGTGTTAATTGAATCTAATCAAAGTGATCACATGAAGAAATTGAAAGAAAATTGTAGTTGCTATGTTAAGGAAACCATGTGCATGTAGTGTGTGTGTTTGTGTGCTTCTTTGATTGTAAGTGTGTGCTAACCATTAATTTCAATATATATGTATCATGTATTATCTGGCATATGTTGTTTTTGAGATTTCCTTTGTCTTTGGATGCAAGTTATTAAGAAAAATTGGAGGTTTATTTGTACAGCAATGTTATAAACATTGTGAAGGCACTAAGTGTTGTATTTGCATTCCTACTGAGTACCCATGTACTCATGCCCTATTTTTCCCATTTTAGGTAAAGAAGTGCAAGAGTGAAGGGATAAGGAACCTCCAAGAGAAGTCTATATACAAAGAGGTATACTCTAGATTCATGGATTATGAAAAAGGAAGTATGCAAAAGTTCATAAACAATGAACCAATGGTTGTGTTATGTTGTTGTGTTTGTAGGCCCTGATGGCTACTGTGTGAGTTGCTATATTTGTTACCCACTCTAGGGTACTCCAGTTATGCTGCCAAAATTGTGCAATTAAATCCCAATGTTTGGAATGTCCTGTAGGCCATCAGAACATTACCCTTATTGTACATATCCAAGTGGCCCTCTTGGGCACTACGTAAATACATGCATATTGGTCCTACCATTACACACATATTCACATTTTTTACACACTCTAGAAGTTTGGAAGGAAAACATTAGCACAAGTCTTAATCTTGGCTACCACACATTTTACAATCTTACTAGATTCATGTGTCCAACCATTGCACCCGAATCTTCCTCCAAAAAACTATATTAATATAGCCATGTACCCATATGTTTTCTTGATCCCATTATCAAGTAGAGTCTTCAAAAAAAAAAGGGAAATAATTTTTACATCGATAGCCCACCTATTGACCAAGTTATGGATTTTTTAAGTTGGTTACAAATTTCTGATGAAATGAACAGCAACTTACCCAAATTTGCGACATCATATCTTTGGCTATAGGGAGCCAATTATTGTAATTATAAAGCCCATTTAATTCTATATATGTGCTATGGATGTGGTCAAAATTTCATACCAAGATTCTTTTTGCATAGGGAGATATAGAACTTTGAGTGGAGGGTCAAAATTTTGTCCACTTTTGGACCATTATGCCTATACAAAATTTCGTAAGTGTGCAAACACTTTCTTCGCAAGGAGTAAGCCCTCCAAGGCTTTCCCATACATGTAAAATACATATAGGAATTAAAAGATCTTTCATCTAGCAATTTTATGTAGCCAAAACAGAATTTACAAACAAGCAGCCTATTATTCACACTTAAACAGCTTGTGCACCACATTCACATACATAGCAAAACAGTCCTCAAATGTTCAAATACTTGTTTCAGCTTTACAAGTATTACATGTACATGAATCCATGCACTAGATAATGGCTGTAACTTAGTTAACACATGTACCCAAGTTATAGGAGAGCTTGACACATAGTTCACTCCAGAAAATAGGATGCTGGACAACTGCTGCATAACGCAATCAGCACCATCACTAAAAATACCAAATGTGCTCATAAAACCACTAAAGTTTGTAGATCACAACTAGATACATGGAATCTTTGGTAGTTAAAATTTTAGAACCAAACTCAAATGAAAATTGTTGGTTTGAATGAGATCTATCTACAACACCTGAAATGGTTAGATTTTAGGGGAGGTAAGTTTCACTTGGAAACTTAGTAAGGAGCACACTTAGGTGCTTAATGTCATATTAGCCTTAATATTACTTGCATTCAATGACACTAAAACACAAGAAATACAATGCATATATCCAACAAAAAGCAACCAAATGTAGCAACCAAACACAAACATCAAACATATGCATGCAGCAGCAACAATTAACATTGGTTAGTCCATAAAACATGCAATAAAGATAAGCAAATCACTATGGAAGCCCTCCTCAAGCATAAGCTTGGTCTTAGGAGAGTTTTAACACTAGTTAGTACTAACTTTGGGCTCTATAAACCCTTATTTTCCCCGCCATCGAAGTGGACTTCATAGTAAGGTCAAAACCTTCATTAAGTGCACCCCTCGCTCACTAAGCCTAGTTCATCAAGCACTTGACTTTCTTCCAAACTTAGCCCTAGCTCTATGGATGTTTGAATAATATAGTAAATAGTCCATGAGAGCAACAGAACTCCTTACCTTGTGGGTAGGCCAAAATTTAAGCGTGATCCTAGGTGCACCCAAGCAGTAGTACCAATAAGCTTCCAATTGTTCTTTCTTGATTTCAATTGTAACTAATTGCAAGATTGGAGGTACGGTGGCTATGAAGAAAGTGTGATGGTGGGTGGTGGCTGGTAGGTTTGAATATGAGAGTAGAAAAGAAGGAAATGACTACTTAAATGGGCTTTAGTGCACTAAACACCCTTAATAGCCTTAACCATGCTTTATGTCATTTTCCTTCCTACAGGACCATGGTTTCATAGTCTTAATTTCATGACACATATTTCAATCCCTTACCATGCTTTGGCCAGCCCTCCATAGAGTGGGATAACTCCAAAATGTCTCCAAATGACTTAAGTCAAAGGCATGGACATCCAAAGGCTTACACTAGGACACTTATGTCCTTAAAGCCTTTTGTGTTTTCTTTGTCCAAACTTGTCTTCCACAAGTAATTTGGTCCTCTAATAGTACTTTCATACCATCCATATCCTTCTCATAACTCTCCTTATCTCTCTTTTGAGAGTTTTGCAATTAAGTACCTGAATTTCTAAAACCTTACAAAAAAAGTCCACAAGTTGCTTGAAAAATAAACAATCCTTAAGGCTTTTGTTGGGGGCCAAGTTACCAACTTGGAATAGTTTTAAGGAGGTGTTGATCATACCTTTTACCCCTCACACTTTAATCACTATGGTGAGAATTACACAATATAATGGTTTTTGACCATTATGCCATACTTTGTAAATCTCCTAATTTTGTGAGGTGGTAACAAATGACATACCCAATGAGCTAATTTGGCGTGTGTAGGGTATTGTGCTCTGAGTACAAGAAAGTAAAGAGACTCAGTGTGCAGGCTTCGGGCACCTAGGATACTCTGAGTAGAGCAGCTGAAGCGTCAAGACGTTTGACTTGGGTAGCCTATTGGTAGCTAAATTGCCAAGTGCTAGGTGGCCTAACCTGAAGGGGCAGGGATAAGGCTAAAGGTTGCTAGCTGCTTGGATGTCTTGGCACTCATGCTAGAAAGGTTTTCTCTTGTAGGCATGTTGGTGTAAAAGGCTCCAGGGTAGCGAAAGTAGTAGGATCATCATGCTCAAGTGGTCTGTGGGTATCATGCCTAGTGCATCGGTATACCTGGTGTATAAGGGCCATCCAATGGGAGCATTAGAAGACTTATCGTCTAGTGTTGGCTGGGACTTACAACTCTCAGAGTTGATTCATTCAGAAGAGCCCTAGAGTACAGTGGAGCTTAGAGCAGAGTATGCCTAGGGGTGCTAGTGGTGTATATGGGAAGCCCATAGTACACTAGTGACACTTAGTCTAGTGATCATTTAGAGTTGTTGGGTAATAATCCTAGCGTAAAGAACTAACTATGTAAGAGTTATTGGATAAGTTTTATACTTGTTAAGCTAGCTTGCACTAAAGGGTTTAGTACAGGAGCATGTGTATGAAACCTAGAGTGGAACTTTTTCAATGCAAGTGTTAACAGACAAGTTTAACTTGCTAAGTTAGCTTACACTAGTAGGTTCTGGCACAGAGGAAAGGGTGAAGGAAGTTTATTGGTGCTAAACTTTCAGTAAGACCCTATCAATGTAAGCGTAGTGGATATTATTTTAAAAGCTTGTTAAGCTATCTTATACAAGAGGACTTAACATAGACTTTACGGTGGAGAATTTGTGATCACTAGATTTGTTGTGACAGTAAAGAGTAGTCAGCTGTCCCTTAGCAGTACTGTGTGCTGAAGGTAATGAAAGCCCATACTACAGTCTTAAAGAATAAAAATTACAATAAGGTGTTTGGGCCAAGCAATGTTAGGTTAAGGTGGGAAAACAATGAGCAGTAACCAAACTACAGTTAGGAGTGAGCACAAAGAATGGCATTAGCCTAGTACCTATACGAGATAGGGCCCCCCAAGTTCCCTCAGGGCATTAGTTGAATGAGTCGGTTAGTTTTTCACCAAGTCGGTTGTTGTGTGACTAACACCCCTTGGCAAGTTTGGTCGGGATATGTTGGCACCGTATCCTAGTATAGTGTCTTAAGGTGGGGAGATTGAATTTGGAAGACCAAACTCTCCAAGGTAGGGAGAATATTATAGCCCTCATAGCGGAATGCTTGGTGAGCAACATAATTTCATAAATCCCTAGTTTAAATGCCTTAATTAGAGATGAATTAGAAAAATCAAGTAAGCTATAAAGGTTCAGTGGGTTTCGAGTGGTCATTTTGCTAGGGGCAAAAAGGTCATTTTGCACACCAGAGGGTCGGGACAAGTCCCTAAATTAAAAATGATGTTTTTGAAACCTAAATCCCAAGTTAGAAAGCTTTGCTTAAGTATTTAATTACCTAGTTACTATTTAGGGAAGGGTATTTTTGCAAAAACTTAAAAAGTTTGGGGGGTGAAGTGTTTTGGCCTTTATAAACTCGTGGGATGGGTTGTTTTAGCACTATTCCCTCCCGTCTCTTCCAAAATTCGTAGTTCCGTTCCTCCCTCTCAATTTGTTGCCTAATCTTCATCTAATCCATGATTTCTTGGAGGAATTTGAAGGCTTTCTTGGTACCCACGAGGAGGATAGCTTGTTTTATGCTTGTTTTGTTGTTTTCAAGCTTGTTGGGGCAATTTTGTGCTTAGGCTGCCTTTTGTACGTGAGGTATGGTTTCAATCCATGATTTTACTTGTTTCTTCAGTTATTGGAAGCTTGGGTTTTGTTAGATTGGTGTTAATTTAGTGCCATATGCCTTGTATTTTGCTTGGAATGTAGGAAACCTTAGTAAAACCTTTGGACTTGAAGTTCTTGGTTTGTGGTTGCTTGATTGAGGTAATTCAAAGTTAATTGAGGTAAGGGATTTATGATTCATGCATATTTGATGCCATTCATAGCTTACTTGTGGTAGAATTCAAGTAGTTTTCTGAATGGAATTGGTCAGTGGATAGTGATGAACATGTTGGAGTAGTGATGTTCTAATGACTTGTGTGGTGTTTATGGATACCATGGGATTGGTTTGAATAGTCCACTGTGGGCTAGTGTATCTGTACATGCAGGTTTGAGGTAAGTGGAGGCATTCCTATGGCCTTTGGGAGGTGTTGGAAGCCCCCAAAGAGCCTTAGGCACGTAGAAGAAGGTTTAGGCCTTAGGGCCTAGCACCGCAACGCCCAAGACCCCATTTGGAAACCGAGGAAAAATGGCCTTTTGCGCCTAGGCGCCAGCACTTGACAACATTGACATGCTGCAGTATTTTTGCCCTAACTTTTCACACGGGTGTCCATTTGAGGAGATTCAAGTTTCCACATGAAGCTAGGAGAGAGTACTACGATTTTAATTCCTTCACTAAGCTTGAA
Organism: Aquilaria sinensis; assembly: GCA_005392925.1. Taxonomy (NCBI): domain Eukaryota; kingdom Viridiplantae; phylum Streptophyta; class Magnoliopsida; order Malvales; family Thymelaeaceae; genus Aquilaria; species Aquilaria sinensis. The sequence goes on along the minus strand of SMDT01000268.1, from coordinate 132,743 downwards.
TGTGCCTAGGGTTTTCTTTACTTGTTTTCAAAGTAAGGGTATATTTGGCCACATTAAAGCACCATTAGTCAAGTAAAGGGTTTGGTGCCATTGGGAACCTAGTTGGACCTTTGGGTTTGAGGTCCCATGTGGAAACCTTAGTGCACCTAGGTGGGTTCCAAAGAACCTAGGGAATGAGTGCAGCCAAGGTGATTGCCACTCTACTAGGGCGAACCAAGTAATGGTGGATAGGTATATGCCTTAAGTAAAGGTTTAGTACACCTGTAACTTAAACAAGGTTACTTAAGGCACAAGTGAAAGCCTAGTGCACACTTGTTAATGTTTTAAGGTGGAAGCCTAGTATGTAAGTAACCTAGGCAAGTCTAAGGACTTGAGGTACTATGTGGAAGCTTCGTACACCTAGTGAGTTCCTTGGAACTCAAGTGAGGTGTATCCACCATGTTCACCTACACACCAATCAAGCGAAGTTTAAAGTTACTATGTTGGTAAGCTAAGGCTTACTAGGAGTGAGTTAGGGGCCATAACTCACAAGGCACGGAGTGACGCTTGTGAGAGGACTAGGAGGATGAGGGGTCCCAGGGGACTTAAATGTATGCGCATATGTTTGCCCTCAGACTGCAAGTGGGCATAGTAGATTTTATATATCATATATATGTCTGTCCCCAATATTTTACTTGCAGGTTGAAGGATCCCTTGTTGAGAATCATTGATTCTCACTCCCTTAGTCTTTATTGTGCATATATGTTCTGAAAGGCTGGCAACCATTAGGGGTTGTTAAGCTAGGCTCATGAGCAGGTACATGATTTATTTGAATCTTTTTTATTCTAGTTTGTGGTTTGCTTGTTTGTTGCATTATAGTACTAACTATAGTTGTCTTTTGGCTGATAGAGGATAGTGAAGCACAAGGGTGGGCTTTCGAGGCTTGCCATTAGGAGTTTGCTCTAAGGTGGAAGCTTTGTTATGGATCTTAGGAGAGTTGTTCAGTGAATATTTTCAGACACTAGTTTGCCTTTGATGTTCATGTATGAGTAGTGTACTCTAGAGTCACTCTTGGGTGTGAGCATAGTTTGTTTTTACTTGGATATTCACATACAGTTGATTATGTGCAGTTAACCACATAAATGCTTTGTATGCTTTGACAGTTTTGATGTTTAGTTTTAATGAAATGCCATGGCAATGTTTTACGGTTTTGTTACCTATTTAATCATTCAAGTCAAAGCATTTACCCATGCATGATTGCATAGTAGGTTGATTAACTAGAAGCATGAAGGTTTTAACTAGTGTCCTTGTAATCAATTAGGCAATTGTGACTAGTGTGGGACAAGTTTCCATAGGCTTCTTGGGTAGGCCGAAGAGGGGCCATGTCACCACAGCTCTCTTTTGAGAGTTTTGCAATTAAGCATCCAAATTTCCAAACTCTTACAAAAAGTCCATAGGTTACTTGACAAACAAGCAAGCCTTAAGTCTTTTCTTGGGGGCCAAGTTACCAACTTGGAACACTTTTAAGGAGGTGTTGATCATACCTTTTACCCATCACACTTCAATCACTATGGTGAGAATTGCACAGTATAATAGTTTTCTAACCATTATGCCACATATTGTAATTCTTCCATGTTTGTTTGGTGGCAACAATGTGGGCTAAGAAAAGGAGAAAAATCCATGGAAAGTATGGAAACACCCTAGAGTACACTAAAGAGCTCTAAAATTCAAATAAAGTGTACCTATGTTTAAATGAAAGTTGGAGGGCCTAATTGGCCAAATTAATACATGATGTGGGTGCTTAAAATGTACCAATTGAAGAGTTAAGTAGGAAAAAATGATATACTAAATGGTTTGAGCTACTTAGAGGGAGTTAGACCAAGGACTAGTCAAGGCTCCTGGACACCAAGGCCATTCAGCCACATTGCTGTACCGCTTAACTAAGGCTTAAGTTAAGGTAGGTTTTTAGCTATTTCTTACTACCATCTCATCCTCTAGAACTTGGGCAAACCTTTAGCAAGGCATCCTAAAGCCATCAAAAAGAAAAAAAGAAAAAAACAACAAAAACAAAGCAAAATCGAGACATGGTGATGCAAAGCTAGTTCATGGTGATACCTATGATATACGACATGTGATCAAGCTTTCTTGCTATCATTTCAAACATAGGGAAGGACTTGTATTAAGCTTCTGCTCCTGTAGTTTGAAGCAAAAAGAGCTGCCTTAGGAGATGGCCATCGCCAAAGGAACCTACAGGCTGTGTAATAGGTTATGTGTGCTTTAAGTACTATGATAAGCTAGCTAGTTTGCTTTCGACATGCATAGGGTTTTTGTTCAAGTTTGGTCAAGCTTGATCAATCACCTGAAGCTCTATGTTAATTGAATCTAATCAAAGTGATCATATGATGAAATTGAAAGAAAATCATGCTTGCTATGTCTAGGAAACCGTCTGTATGTTTTGGCAAGTGCACTAGGTCGGCTCCTAATAAGACTCCTAAGGACACAAAACACACACATAAGTCACTTAGCCTTATTAAACCCCATATGCACTCATAAAACCCCCTAAGTAAATTCAACTTAATGAAACTTAGTCAGTTGGGTAAATTAGGTAAAACTCATTCAATCTTCAAAAGCCTGAGACTCCTACCTAAGTAAATAAAAGTTGGGGTTTAAAATCCATGGAGTTAGAGCCTAAGTCACCGTATGAAAGTCAACTAAGTGACTAAAAAAAACTAGTTAATTTCTAACCTCTTAAAAGGTTTAGGGTGGCAGTGAATTGGGTCCTAAGAACCAAGCCCCATCAACTATGAAGGTCCTATAGGCTGTAGCCCTGTGGCTATCACAAAGCTAAAGCAATTGCACATGAAGCATATAAAGTATTATATACATATATGGCTAAATCACTTTTGGTCTCCCAAACTTTGTTGAATTGGGCAAATTTTGTCCCCAAAGATTAAATGCAACTTAATCCATCAACTATAAAATGTGGCCACTTTGCCTCTTTAACCATTAACTTGGTTATGTCTATTAGATTTCTAATAGTTTAGTGACGTGATTGTAAAATTTTAAAGCCTTAGTCACTAAATAAAAAAATGCATAACTTAAAGCACTTAATGAGAATTAAACACAGACTTATTAAAGGTTTCAAAATTATAAATTAATAGATGACCCAAATATAAAAAACTTAGAAAATTCATTGAAAAAAGAAAAATAATGGCAATTCTTTTCAAATCATATATTCAATTCCAAAAATATAATTAATGAAAAAATCAATTTTTTTTTTTAGAATCAATTTATGGTAGGAAACGAGCCTCCAGAGGCCCAAATCTAAAAGTCTATGTACTAGGCCCTTATTGGGGCCCAAGTGGACACCAAACGGGGAACTCTTTCTCGAAATGAAACTATATCCTGTAGATAGGGGAAAAGCTACGGGATGTTTTTTATCCTAAAGATGAATTACTCAAAGCACACCTTGATTATATAAACTTCTCACCAGTGTCAAGGTATGGAATTTGAACTCTCCTCTATTTCTACTAGCTACTCCTTACCTAAAAGCTAACTTAAGCATCATAGGGTTTCCCTTTGGAGTGCACCCCAAGCCTCTTATGTTGTCTTTGTATGCAAGACCTTGATTTGTTGCTCACCAAGCTCTTGGGCTCAGCTAACCTGATCACTTTACCCATCAACTTGGCACCGTTTGTAGGAATGCAACATGGTGAGCACACAAAGATCACGATTGAAGAACTAGGACCTGCAGGAGACTAAATAGGAGGTCCATCACCTTGAGAGGTCCATAGGGCCTTCAGGTGAAAAAACATGCTAGAGGGATGAGCTAGAGAATCCCATTGTGCTTTAAATGGGCCCATCACAGGATAAGGCCTTACGCCCCTAAATGATGAAAAGTTCTAGGCACTACATAATGCCTTGTTCTAGGCAGCTGAGGGAAGGGTCTCACTTAGCCCCTCCAGAAGGCTAGCCTTTTGGTGGCACAAACCAATGAGAGATAGTCATTCCTGCACCATTCAGATGGTCCCAAAAAAATTAGTATAATCTTGTAGAGACTCGATCAAATGGAGCAGTGCATGCAGGACCCCGAGCGACCGACAGAAGGCCCTTACGTAGGCATTGACGTGGAGTACCTGTGGATCCAACATTTCTCAAAAGAGATACTCAAAGTTCTCAATCTTGAGGCGTTCCACATGACAGAAATTGACTTCTACAGTGGCCTCACAAACCTAGTAAACCACCTACAAAGGTATGTTTCCTTTATGAGGCTTAAAAGGGCCTCAGATGCTACCATGTGTAGAGGCTTGAGCTCTATGTTAACAAGAGCTTCCACTTCTTGGTTTGGGACCAACTAGGGGCACCATTCCTCCTAATTCATAGAGTTTTCCTAAGTGTTCCCAAGACACTTATTGGCAAGTCAGATGACCCCAAAAAGGGTGGCTGTTACCACTCTGAGTGTTTCTATATAGTGATTAAATTTAGTGAGCTCAAGCCCCAGGCAATACATGTCCTGTAGGCCAAGCAGAACATGCACACTACGTTTACCCAAGTGGTAAAGATGTGTATATTGATCCAACCATCACATATGTATTCATATACAATTTCATTTGGAAGTAATGATGATAGTGAAATTCTTTATTGCAGGCCAATATGGAATTTGAGTAAAATCCCCAAGTGCATGTGCAATCATATGCACACATGATGCTATTGGCATGCATTTTATGTTTCCAAACTTTCACATCATGTCCAACTCAAATTCTACCCATGTTCTCCTATGCCCTAAAGATTTTAAACCCTTTAATACACTAAAACCTTGATAGGGAAATAGGTTTGAGACATGAAATCCATCTCAGTTTACAATTACGGATTTTTCACTTAACCGGGTAAAAATGACCATATGAACAGTGCTAAGCAAAATCAGCCAATTTTGACAAGCCATAAATCTGGCTACAAGGTACCAAATCTAGTGATTCAAAATCCAACTTATTCTTCTTCAAGTGTTGTAAGTGTGGCCAAAATTTCATGGCCAAATTCGTTATGTACAGAAAGTTATGGCTGCTGGAGTACTGGGTACCAAATTTTAGCCACTATTGACCATTATGCCCATACAAAATTTCATAATATTCATACACTTCATTTCCAGGTGGAAAACCCACTTAGCATTGTCCATATATGTCTTATACACATGGTAAAACCATTACCATGTATTTAGAGCCCTTCTAACCATCATTCATAAAAATGCCATCAACACAGCCCATAAACACCATATGGATAGCATTGTATACACATTAAAACCACACTCCATTGATCCATATATCCTTGTCACACTACACATACAACATACCCAGATCATTGACATGAATTTTTTCTCCACATACATAACAAAAGCTTAGTTAATACGGACACTAAGCTTCTTGGAGAACTTTAAAAGCACTAAGCACTCCAGAAACTTTAAGGGACCAGTTGCTGCATAAGGCAGAAAGTACCATTACTAAAAATAGCTAATGTACTAGAAAAATCATGAAAATTTCTAGTTTACAACTAAAAATATGGAAGTTAATATAACTGAAATTTCAAAGAGAAATTCAAACGACAGCTACTATTTTGAGTGCTCTCTTCTAGGTGCTCCTGAAATGGACAAAAAGAGGATAAGTCTCTTTGAAGAAACTTAGTAAGGGCTTATCATTAGAAACTTGAATTCCCAGCAACATACCTGAAATAAAAAGAAATAAAATCACAAAAACAAAGCACATATACAAAAATATATCCATCCAAACATACAAACAAATAGAATATAATCAAATGCAATGCTGGCAACAATATATCATTAGGGTTAGTCCATAAACAATCAAATAAACAATATGTAATCACTATGGAAGCCCTCCACAAGCTAATGCTTGGTCTTAGGAGGTTAATTGGTCTTAGTTATTACTATCTTCAGCTTTATAATCCCCTATAAACACTACCATCTTAGTGCATGAAAAATAATAAGGCTGGAACCATGTTCATGCACTCCCCCTTAACCCATACTTGGTTGCTTGAGCTTTTTGCTCTCTTCCAAGCATGGTCTTAGCTTTATGGATGATTGATCATCATCTTAGAGTAGGAAACAACCATGAAACATAAAGATAAAACCCTTACCTAAGCTGTGAAGGATGAAATATTTAAGAGATACACATTAAACCTGAAAACTAGGGTTTTTCTCTTTCTTGTTGCATCCGATTGCCTTCGTTTATGATTTCTTCGGAGATTGAGCTATGGTGCCTATGGAAGTTTATGGAGGATCTAAGGAATAGGTTGTGCCTAGTGGGGGACAAAAATGGGCAAGAAGTGGAAAGAAACTAAGATATTTTACTTGACTTGATTAGTTTAACCTTAACCCTCACTTAGGTCACTATAAGTATGTCTTAAGCACAGACTTTTTTGGCTAATATTTAGCCCATATTTTTTACCTTAGAACCTGGAAATACAAGGTTAGGATAATGCTAGAAATGGCTACATTTGACTCCTGTAAAAAATCATCCCATCCTTAAGTTGTTTTTGTGAACAATTGTACACATAGTTGTCCTAGGTTCTTGAATAATAGCTTTTGTTTCGTTTATGCAATTCAGCCTCCAAAAATTACTTCCATACCATTCAAATCCTTCCAAAATATCTCTTTTAGAGTTGTACAATTGAGTACCCAAGTCTTGAAATCTTGTAATAAGACCCATAGATTACTTGTAAAGCAAGCAATCCTTTAGGGCACCATTGAGTACCAAGTGACCATTGTAATCTTTTAAGTAGGTGTAGATTATTCACTTTACCCCTCACTTTACCCTTTAGTACCAAGTAACCATTATGCTTTATACTGTAATTTTCCCATTTATTGAGGTGGTAATAATGGCTCACCTACTAAAAATTCTGCAGGGTCACAAGAAGTCACTAAGGGACTATGCCTGGAGATTCAATACTAAGGCAATACAATTGCAGGGCCTATCTCTATAGCTACACCTAGTAGCCATTGCCTGGGGATTAGCTAGTGATTCGAGACTAGCTTGGGACCTACATGAGAACCATGTAGAGGACATAGAATAATTCCTTGACTGAGCCAAAAAAAACATGCATGTGGAAGAATTCAATTACCTAGTTGTTTTTAAGGACCAACCAAGACTAGAGAAGGTGTATCCATGAGAAGAAGTAGACGGGATCTGTAACCAAAGCCAATCTTCCCACCCTTAGGAGAAACAAGGTTGAACCTCATCTATGCCCTTGTGAAAATGAACTAAATCCTTTGATGGCCAACAGTGATGCCCCCCTTGGGGCAAGAAGGGCCTCAAAAAGTGCTGTACATGCCACAAAGACAAAGGACATGGTACCAATGAATGCTTCCAATTAAAGAAGCTATTTGAAGAACTGGTTCAGGAAAGCAAGCTCAAAGAGTACTTGTCTAGGCAAACATCTTCTTGCTATAAGTAGGAAGAGAGGCCCTGTTGAAGAGTTAATGAATGGGACATCAATAGGGCATGAAGGCCCAAGAGGCCTCACTACACAAGAGACTATTGAAATCTTAGACCCTAAACATTGCTGGTCTATATGATCATCAAAGGAAAGGCCTTAGTGGCTCAAAAAAGACAAGCATGAAAAACTTCACAACTAGAAGTAGTTGACCCTGGCCGGGTCATAACAAGGGCTAACGGGTCCCAAGTAGGGGTCACACACTTAGGCCCACTCGTCTTTAGGGCACGTATCAACAACTTTGATGAAGAAATGGTGTACATAGATATGGGGTCCAATGTCAATGTCATCTTCATTGACATATTTGAAAGATAAAGGTTAAGATATTGTCCCTATTGCTCGTGATCAGGCCTACCTTCGAGATAGGCAAGGGGGAGGTCTCCACTGTAAGAACCCTTATTTTATTCGGTGATTCATTTATTTTATTTACATAATGCTTAGTAAGATTACACTTGCAAGCTAGGTTTAAGTCAAATCAATGAGTTAAATAGTCCTTGGAGTTCATAGGATTAAAATCTAAGGTAAATCGACCATAAGAGCAACTAGGGCCAATTTGGTAATTTGTTAAGTCAAAGGCCAAAATTTAACCAAGAGAAATGGAATTCATATTCTAGAGGTAAAATGAACATCTCGATGAAACTTGAACTCAAATTGACCAAAATTTGGCTTTTTCTTGCTAGAGAAACAAGGAAGGGCAAAATGGTAATTTTTATGTCAGATATGGTGAAAAATGGTCTAGTAAGGTGAGAAATGATATTAGAGAACATTTGGTGAAATTTTGTGAAGTTCAAAGTTAATTTGACCAAGTTTGAGACTTTTATTCCAAGAGAAGCTGAGAAAGGCATTTTGGTAATTTTCATTGTTCAAACTGGGTCAAACCCAAGTCAAAGAAGGTAAACCATATTCAAACCTGGTCAAGGGTATGAAAATACATGGTTGGAAGTGAAGGAAAGAAAATCTATGATTTTAAATCCAAATGGAGATATATTTGAGAATTTTATGGAGGTGACATCCTTTTAACCAAGGGCTATGAGGCCTAAAAAACACATTCACTTCAAGCACACTTGGAAAATTTAGGTAATGAGGCAACCTAGTTTTGAGGCAGAAAATAAGCTTCCAAAAATGTGGAAGAGCCCCCATTTCCCTTGGTTAAGAGGCCCAAACCGATACTAACCATGTAAAAGCCTTAATCCTCTAACACTTTAACCCTTTCACCTATTTTCCATCCTTATTCATGCCCCAACACACCCGCACTCTTTCTTCTCTTCCTCTATCCATTTATCACGTCCTAAACCTTTAAACATACAAAAGCTCACAAAAAAAAATGAAACAAAAATAAGAGGAAAAGAGCTTATAAGTGAGAAATCAAGAAGAGAGTATGTTTGTTGCAAGGGACGTCTTGGAAGTTTGGTTTACTCACCAAGAGGTGGCCATGGTTTTGGGCTATTTATTAAGGTGAGAAACTTCATTTTACTATATTTGAGTTTCCTCTTCTTTAAACAACAAGATTATACAGATAAAAACCCTTGGCTGTTGAGGTTAAGTTGGTAAGAAGAAGAAGAACCGTGGAGCTTTGGAGAGGAGTTTTGGTTTGATATTTTCTATGAATGTGATGAGGCCATTTTGGGTTATTTATGTGTAGTAAAAAATGTTGCCCTTAGGCTTAAAAATGTTGATTGGTCAAGTTGTTATTTTATTATATTGTTAAGGGACTCCAAGCAGACTAGGAAAGGACTCTTGGTGCTTAAAACTTGAGTTTGAAATGTGGTGATCTACACAAGGGTAAGGTGTTCTAGCCCTTCTCTCTTTAAGAATTTTTCACCATATTTTAGCTTTTTAAAAGCTAGGACAAATGGTAGGGCAAAAAGGGCTTATGTTGCACTAAGGTCGGACCTGGCTCCTAGTTTTGGGCAATAGGTGGTGTCCTTGGTGCATGGGCTGTAAAATGGTGTGTGCATCATGCATTGGGTGCTTGGTAGATGAGTGTGACTGAACATTCAAGGTTTGGAAAGCACAAGAAAGGTGTGCCTCAGTTTGGGTGTATAGGTGTTGTGATTGAGCTCAAGGGCTCGGTATATGGTTGTGCATGTGTGGCATAGGCTCCTAGGTGCATGAGTATTTTGGGTGCATAGGAGCACGGTGATTTGTGTGTGACAATGTGCACATGGGTGCACCTAAGGGGTCACACAGCCGTGTATGCCTAAGGAGCTCCAGATGGTACACCCAGGGGTGCATGTCTACGTACACCTACGACCTCATGGCTGTGTGCACGTAGGAGGTCGTATGGGCATGCCTTAAGGGCTTGGTTTCCATGTGGGCCTTGGGTTATGCTTTGACCAAGATCCTTGATGGGAAGCCCACGGTAGAAACCCTATGGCCTAAATGGGACTCAAGCCTACTAAATGACTTAGGCCACAAATAAGCACACACATCGTCTTAAAGGGGCATAGGGCCCAAGATAGGGAGAAATACATCCAAGTTCACTAGTACACATATTAAATTAGGTTAAACCCTACTACATACAATAAAAGAGTTTTTGAGCTAGTGAAAGACGACAAGCTTAAATGCAAATGCAAGGATGCATGGTCAAGGGAAAAAATAGACCAATGGGTATTTTGTTTGTTTGTTGTTTGTCTATTTTCTTGTGTGAGAATTATGAGGAGCCATGCATCCAAAAGGCCATGATATGATGATCATTATATAATACTCCATGCCATAAGAGCTCATGGCATGCTCATATACTTTATAGGCAAGGTTCATCAATGCATCAAAATGTGTGAATATGGTCCATTATGTGTGATTTTGTTATATATTGTTTGTTTTAGAATGCCTTATTAAGTATTTTATATAATAACCCTTATTGTTAATGTGCAGATAACATCATCTAGGAGCCAAATAATCCAAAGTGATTATTTTCTACTTGTTTGTTAATTTCTCATAGGTACAATTTGCATACATTCCATGTTCACTTTTTTATATGTTGAATGCACTTATGGTCAGAGTCTAACTCCAAACTTATTTGCCTTCTACAGCTTGGTAGTCAGGCAATGACTTCTTTGGTCACTTCTTACTTAGGTTTCTCTCTCCCAGGCAAAGGTGGGCCTATCGACCATTTAAGTCTTAATTATTTTGTAGCACGGTGGTGGTAGCTAGTAGGTATTGGCTTTCACTTAGCATAGCCATGGCATGCATTCTTATTATTTCAGGGTAGGCTTATCAATTGATAACATTACTTGCTTAGTCTGATACGCAAAACACTTAGATATTGTGTTGCTGAAGTATTTACTCGCTATGAGTGTAGTTTTCATCCATTGTTTGGCATGATATATTACCTGTGCATGCATGAGCATTAAAATGTTTTCTTATGTGGCTGCACATATTTTATTCATGCTTTCTTTAAATCCCGCCAAACCACTATCTTAGTTTAACAAACTTAAGTGTTTTATTGAAACTAAGTAATTGCTTTTGTTAACTCTCAAGTAAATACTAAATGCTAGGCAAGTGGTTAGGATTTACATTGTAAATTTTGGCAAAGGATCCTAAAAATGAGGAACAATTCTGGCCTAGTTAAGTGTTTGGATTAGGCAAAAAAAATAATTTATCCTAATTAAGAAATTAATTAGGTATTTATTAGGACAATTCCTCATCATTGGCATTAGAGCCTAGATTATATTAAAGGCAAAGGTCTAGGTTGCTACCACCGTAGCAGTCTTGTGTTTGTGGCCGGAGTTGGACCAATGATCATGAGTGTTGATTGTGTGTTGCATTCTTTGTGTTTGTGAATTGTTTGTAGCTCTAGTATAGCTTGCACTAGGAACAACTTGGCCACTAATGCAGGCCAAGATGTTCAGGGTATAGGCATTTGGTAGGATGCTGGGGCATCACGTTGAATGCTCTATATGCTATCACCTTGTAGATGCTAGATCATGTAGATTGGCAAAATGAGACACACTCTCTCTTGACACAGGAGCTGAATGCCCTAGCTCAACCCTAGGCCTAGAATCGCGGAGCCAATGGGCAATACCTCAAGGATGTTAATGATTTGGATGATGAGCCACTAAAGGCCGGCCGTCAAGATCTTGAGCCAGTTGCCTTAAGGTTTGGCAATGGCCAGGATAGAGAGCCTCATATTATTGAGGCCCAACATGAGGAGGGATCCCTGGTTTCTATGCTTAGGTAAATACAAGGGCTACATCAACCTTACTTTGATGGCAAGGGAGATGCTGATGATGCTAAGTTTTGGTTGAATTAAATGAATTTGATATTTCAGCCCCTATGGACTAATGATGGCATTAAGCTGCTTCTGGCATCTTACTCTCTAAAATGCGCTGCAAAGATTTGGTGGAATCATGAGTAGGATATTCTCAAGGAGGAAAATGAGGTTAAGTCTGAGTATAAAGGCAGGCAATTGACTTGGCAGTATTTTCTAGAAAAGTTCCAAGGAGAATAGAGTAATGAGACCATGACGAACCTTAAGAGGCAGGAGTTTGAGAGACTCACCCAGGGTGAGATGATTATGACTAACTACTCCATAAGGTTTAGCATGCGCCATACTTGGTTGGTCAAGAGCATACTATGATAGCTCATTTGTAGAGGGGCTTAGGCCTTATTTGTTGAAATTTATGGTAGTTGTAGATTTTAGCACTTACTCTGAGGTAGTGCACAAGGCACAGTAGTTAGAAAGATTGATGAACCCTTATAATGTTGAGCGCAAGTAAAAGAGGGGAGAGCCCTCAAGCACCAAGGCCTAGGGCAAGAGGCCAGCTACCCCTAAGACGGGAGCAAAGGGCAACAAAGCTAAGAAAGCCAAGTTTGGAGAAGGCCCGTGCAGGGCTTATGGAAAGATAGATGACAAGAAGCTGTGCCTTCATCAAGGAGGATAGTAAGAACTCAGTAATCGCTCAGTGGGTTGCTGGACATACGGGGCATTAGATCATTGGACACGGGATTGCTCCTGATCACGTCATGATGGGCAAGGAATGGCCTCGAGGCCTATGCCTGGGCCAGGGCAAGGGGTACCAGGTGTAGTGGGGGCAACTCGAGTAAGGAGGGCACAACATAGAGCTGAAAGAGGAGCACAACATTGAGTTGGAGGAGGTGCACACCTACCAAGACCAACGTAGCAGCAATTATTTTCCCTAGCGTATTGAGATGGGCGTCCAGTGGCTCAAGGCACTTTTATGTTAAATGATACTAGTGTTAGAGCATTATTTGATACTGGTGCATCACTATCTATTATATCTACTAGATTAGTACATAGATTGGGTTTAGTTATAATCGGGGCACCAAAGATAACGATTGTTAGGATGGTAGGCCTTCATTTGTCTTTCATGAAAGAAAAAGTATTGAGTTTGCCCTTTCACATAGGTCACCACATATTCCAGTATGACTTATGGGTGATGTCACTAGGAGGACATGACTTGGTACTCAGTATGAATTGGTTGGGATGACACCAGGCTAACATTGACCGTGCGAGTCAAACCATCACCCTTAAGACTAAATGGGGGGAGGTGGTGACTTGTGATAGTAGGTTGCCAACTAGTGTGAAGTCCACCTCATCAAGATTGATTGATGTGGTTTCTGTTGTAAATAAGGAAGAGTACAATGGCCTAAATGGTGATGAAGTGGCAGAGAACTAAAGGGCATACCAGTTGTCAATATGATTCTAGAAGTTTTTCCCACTGACTTACTAGGGTTACCACCCAAGAGAGAGATGGAGTTCTGTATTCACTTATTACCCGGGACTCAGCCCATATCGATTCCTCCATACAGGATGTCAGCCCTTAAGATGGATGAATTGAAGGAACAGCTAGAGGAGCTATTAAGGAAGGGCTTCATTAGGCCCAGTGTATCACCATGGGGTGTCGTAGTGTTATTTGTTAAAAAGGAAAGACGGTACTCTTAGGTTGGTGAATGATTACCGAAAGCTAAATCAAGGAATGATAAAGAACAAGTACCCCCTTCAAAGAATTGATGAACTCCTTGATAGGCTCAAAGGAGCCAAGATATTCTCAAAGATTGATATGAGAAGTGGTTATTTTTATATTAGAGTCAAAGAGGAAGACATATACAAAATCACTTTTTGAATGCAGTATGGGCACTTTGAGTATACGGTCATGCCATTTGGGGTAAGGAATGCTCCTTTTGTGTTTATGGAGGGAATGAATAGGATATTCAGGCCTTATTTGGATAAAGTTATGGAAGTTTTCATTGAAGATATACACATATACTTACAGACTCCTGCTCAGCATGATGAATATCTTCATATGGTCTTACATGCACTAAAGGATAATCAATACTATGCAAAACTATCTAAGTGTCAGTTTTGGGCAAAGGAGATAACCTTCCTTGGTCATGTGATTAGTGACAAAGGGGTAAGTGTAGAACAAGGGAAAGTATAGGTAGTGATGGAGCGGAAACAACTCACAAACCCCACTAAGGTGAGGAGCTTTCTTGGTCTAGTGGGCTATTACTGGAGATTCATTGAGGGATTCTCCCAAAGAGCTAAGCCATTAACTACCTTAACTAATAAGGCATAGGAATTTGTTTGGATAGAAAAATGTGAGGTAGCCTTCCAATAACTCAAATGAAGGCTAACTACGGTGCCAATCTTGACAGTGCCAGACCTAGGCAAAAGCTATGCTATTTATATATATGCATTAAGATTGGGCTTGGATTGTGTACTAATGCAAGATAGGCAAGTAGTGGCCTATAGTTTAAGGCAACTAAGGTCAAATGAGCTAAATTGGTCAACCTATGATCTGGAACTATCAGCCATAGTCTTTGCCTTAAAACATTGGAGGCATTACTTGTTAGGATGATCCTTTCAGATATATACTAATCATAAGAGCTTTAAGTACCTATTCACCCAAATATATTTGAACATAAGGCAAAGGAGGTGGATAGAGTACATTGAGGATTATCATTGTGCCATTGTGTACACAGCAGAGAAGGGCAATGATCTGGCTGATGCCCTCAGCCAAAAGTATATTGAAGTAGTAGTCTTTAAGGACCAAGTGAGAGATCCTAAGGCTGAGAGTTTTGTGGCCTTATATGGGTATTGGTCTGGATGGGAAATTGACCAAGTCTTTGAATGGTGAATTCAGTTGAGACGGTTGGATAGAGTCTGAGAGGCCCAAGAGTTAGACCTTGAGATGCGTGAGGTTTCAAGGGAAGCCAACCATGGAACCCTCCAAGAAGAGTATGAGTATCAGGATGGTTTGCTTTTCCTTAGGAAAAGACTTTATGTGCCCAGTGTTAACGGGTTGAGGGAGTAGGTGCTCCAAGAGGCACATAGTAGTCCTCTTAGTATCCACCCTAGGGTCACCAAAATGTACCATGACCTAAGAACTCTTTTTTGCTGGCCCAAGTTCAAGGTTGATATTAAGAATCATGTGGCTAAAAGTCTTACCCGTTAGATGGTAAAGGCAGAACACCAAAAGTTGAGTGGTACCTTGCAAAGCCTACATATTCTAGAGAGGAAGTGGGGGTCAATCACTATGGATTTCTTGGTAGGTTTGCCAAGTACAAGGACACAACATGATCCTGTATGGGTCATAGTGGATAGGCTGACTAAGAGTGCCCATTTTTTACCGATTAAGATCACCTATCAATTAGAAAGGTTGGCAAACCTATATATCAAAAAGATTGTTTGACTTTTTGGTGTACTGGACTTGATCATATCTGATAGAGATCCATAGTTTGTCTATAGGTTTTGGAATGCCTTTTAACAGACAATGGGGTCAAAGGTAAACTTGAGTAGCACTTTATTACCCTCAAATAGATGAATAGTTGGAGTGGACTATCCAGACCCTAGAGGACATGATGTAGAGTTGTGCCTTAGATTTTAGAGGAGATTAGGATGACCATCTTCCACTCATTGAATTTGCCTATAACAATAGTTATAAAGCATCTATTCAGATGGCTCCGTAAAAGGCTTTCTATGGTTGGTGATGCATGTAACTGCATTACTAGGCCAATAAGGCAAATGTGGACCAAGTAGGGCCACAAGTTGTGGAGGAGACCACAACCAAGATTAAGCAGATTCAAGCCCAATTAAGGGTAGCTATTCATAGGCAATAGGCACATGCCAATGTCAAGTGGCATGAAGTGAACCTGGAAGTAAAGGACAAGGTGTTATGCAAGGGTTAAAAAGGAAATGAGTGGTACGATTCCACCAAAGCGGGAAGTTGGCTCCTAGGTACATTGGACCCTATGAGATTCTTAAGCCAATTGGCAAGGTTGCATATAGATTGGCACTATCACTGAGCTTGGCTCATGTACATAATATGTTCCATGTCAGTGTATTGAAAAAATGCAATGTACTTAATGGGCAATTGGTGATACCCCATTTTATCGAGCCAATGAGTGAGGACTTTACCTATGTGGAATGTCCAATTAGATTCCTTGACTGAGAAGTTAAGAAGCTAAGGACCAAGTGGATACCTATGGTCAAGGTCCAATGATCCAATGATTTAGAGGATGAGGCCACTTGGGAGACAGAGCATGATATGCAGACTCAATATCCCAACCTATTCCTAGAGTTAAAGCATGAATTGGATGACTAATCCTTTGAAGGGGGGAGGATGTGAAAACCCTTATTTTATTAGGTAATTAATTTATTTTATTTCCATAATCCTTGATAAGATTACATTTGCATCCTTGGTTTAAGCCAAGTCAATGCGTCGAATAGTCCTTGGAGTTCATAAGATTAAAAATCCAAGGTAAATTGACTATAAGAACAACTGGGGGCAATTTGGTAATTTGTCAAGTTAAATGTCAAATTTTGACCAAGAGAGATAGAATTGGCCTTTTCTTGCTAAAGAAGCAAGGAAAGGTAAAATGGTAATTTTTAGGTCAAATATGGTCAAAAAGGGTCTAGGAAAGTGGGAAACGGTATTTGAAATAATTTGGTGAAATTTGGCCAAGTTTGGAGTTAATTTGAGCAAGTTTGAGACTTTTCTTGCAAGAGAAGCTAAGAAGGGCATTTTGGTAATATTGGTTCATCAAACTTGGTCAAACTTGAGTCAAAAAAGGTAAACTAGATTCAAACCTGGTCAAGGGTAGGAAAATACATGGTGGGAAATGGAGGAAAGAAAATCTATGATTTTAAGTTCAAATGGAGACATATTTGAGAATTTATAGAGGTGACATCCTTTTAACCAAGGGTTATGACGCCTAAAAGGCACTTTCACCCCAAGCACCTCTTGGAAACTTTAAGGAATGAGACAACCAAGATTTGAGAAAGAAAATAAGCTTCCAAAAATGTGGAAGATTGCCCATTTCCATTGGTTAAGAAGCCTAAACCAATACTAAACATGCAAATACCTTAATGCTTTACAACTTTAACCCTTCCACTAATTTTCCATCCTTATTCATCCCCAAGCACACCAACTTTTACAACCTCACAAAATAGGAGAATTACAAAGTGTGGCAAAATGGTCAAAGGCCATTATATTGTGTAATTCTCACCATAGTAATTGAAGTGTGAAGGGTAAAAGGTATGATCAACACCTCATTAAAAGTGTTTCAAGTTGGTAACTTGGCCCCCAAGAAAAGCCTTAAGGATTGTTTGTTTGTCAAGTAACCTATGGATTTTTTGTAAGGTTTTGGAAATTTGGGTACTGAATTGCAAAAGTCTTAAAATAGAGCTAAGGAGAGTTATAAAAAGAATATGGATGGTAGGAAAGTACTATTGGAGGACCAAACTGCTTATGGAAGACAAGTTTGGAAAAAGAAAACACAAAAAGGCTTTAAGGACCTAAGTATCCTAGTGTAGGCCTTTGCATGTCCATATCTTTGACATAAGTCAAATTGAGACATTTTGGGGTTGTACCACTTAATGGAGGAGCGACTAAGGGATGGTGAGGAAGGAAAATGTGGGCCAAGAAATTAATACTAAGAAACCATGGTCTTGTAGTAAGGAAAATGACATAAAGCATGGTTAAGACTAGTTAAGTGTGTCAGTGCACTTAAGTCCATATAAGTCGCCATCTTTATCCTTATCTCTCACATTTGGCCTCCTCTAGCTACAAAGAAATACAAACTTGTTAGCTCCACACTTCTTGCATAGGCACCATACTTCCAAGCTGCCAATTACTTGCAATTGATGTCAAGGAAGCATAATTGAAGGCATACTAGTGCTACTACATGGTTGCATCAAGAATCAAGTTCAAATTTTCCCTACCCAACAAGGTAAGGTGTTTTCTTGCTTTCATGGACTATTTACTGTATTATTCAAACATCTATGGAGCTAAGCCTAGGTTTGGAAAGTAGTCAAGTGCTTGATGAACCAAACTTAGTGAGGGGAGGAGCACTTAGTGAAGGTTTCAGCTTTAATGTGAAGTGTACAGTAATGGCAGCTAAAATTGGGGTTTCTAGTGCCCAAAGTTAGTACTAACTAGTATTAAAACTATCCTAAGACAAAGCTTAAGCTTCAGGAAGGCTTCCATAGTGATTTGCATTTGTTTATTACATGTTTTACGGACTAACCAATGATACTTGCTGCTGCTACATACGTGTGTTTGTTGTTTGTGTTTGGCTCCTACATTTGGTTTCTTTTTGTTGGATATATGCATTGTGTTTCTTTTGCTTTAGTGTCTTTGAATTCAGGTAATATCAATGCTAATATGATCTTAAGCAACTAAATGTGATTCTTACTAAGTTTCCAAGTTAAACTTACCTTTCCTCAAATCTGTCTATTTTAGGTGTTGCAAATAAATCTCATTTAAACTAACCCTTGTTATTTGATTTTTGATCTGAAATTTCAGGTATTTAAACTTCTATGTATCGAGTTGTAATAATGATTTTTTGATGATTTTAGGAGCACATTTGGTACTTTTAGTGATGGTGCTTACTGTGTTATGCAGTAGCCATCCAACATCCTATTTTTACACTACATTGAGTCTAAAGCTCTCCTGTAACTAGGGTGCATATTTTAGCTAAGATAAGAACATTATGTCATGCATGGATGAATTTACATGTAAGGCATGTAAATTTCGGACAAGTATGTGAACAATTGTGGGCTATTTTGCTATGCATGTGGATGGTATGCACATGCTACCTAAGTGGGGAAGATAGGCAGCTTGTTTGTAAATTTTTTATTGGTTATGTAAAGACTCTAGCTTTAACGTAATGTAAATCCCAAGTGTTTTGCACATGTATGAAATAGCCTTGAGGGACTTAACCCTTGTGAATGAAGTGTTTGAAAGCTTATAAAATTTTGTATGTGCATAATGGTCATAAATTGACTAGAATTTTGACCTTGCACTCTAAGTAGTATAACTCCTCATGTAGAACAAATCATGGTATGAAATTATAACCACATCTAGGGCACATCCATAATTTTGAATAGGATTTATAATTTCTACATTTGGAGCCCGGTAGCCAAAGTTATGATGTTGCAAAGTTGTCCAAGATACTATTCATTTGGTCAGAATTTTGTAACCAAGTTAAAAATCCATAACTTGGTACATAGGTGGGATATTGATGTAAAACTTGTTTCCCTAGTTTGGTCTAGTACTATACTTTCCAATGAAAACATGAAAACAAGGGGGGTATGTTGTAAGGATGCCTAATGTGTGACACCCGAGATTTGGACTTGTGCTAGTGTTTTCCTTCCTTGCTATCATGGTGTGCAAAAAATATGAATATGTTTGTAATGGTTGGAACAATATTCATGTATTTACATAGTGCCCAAGAGGGCCACTTGGGTATGTACACTAAGGGTATTGTTCTGATCGCCTACAGGACATACCAAGCTTGGGGGTTTAAATGCACAGTTTTGGCACCATAACTGGACCACCCCGGACTGGGTAACAGATGTTGGTATCAGAGCATGGTTTGTACATGTACATAGCAGATAGTTGGATTATGCATGCTAGCTACACATGTGAATTCAGTTTTGTCAGCTACTAGTGTCAAGTACCATTGAAATACCTATGATCTTTGTATGTGCTCTATGATGAATCATGAATAGGAAGTAAACTTGGTTGCCATAAGAAGAAGGGAACTACCCCTAAGGCCTCCTACTGAACCCAGGTAATAAAAGGACAAATAGGAAAGGGGGAATTAGGGCCAACATGGGGCATGAAACCCTGAAGTTCCTCGAGTCTAGTTAAAGCTTCAGAGGAACCTAGCTATAATCAATGAAAACTTAGTAAGGCTAATACAGGCACAACAACAAGGAGTCTAAGTAGCACCAGTAGAACCAGTTCAAAATGTATAACAGCAATCAGAAGAGGAAGCGAGGAACACATTTGAGCATGTTCCTTTTGAAAGATTGGAAAATAGAAATGATGAAGATAATGACGTGGAAGATGAGGATAGAAGAAATCCAAGAGGAAGAAGAGTAAGATTTGAGATTGGTTAGGTGTCCAAGACCAATCACTCAGTCTTTGACCATTCTTCTACTAGGAATGAGATTGAGGAAGACCATGAGAGAAGAGGCAGGATAAGGCATAGAGAGCATCACCATGCTGGAGAGTCTCATAGATCTAGGACACAGAGAGCTGAGGATATGTAAGGCCTAGATGAAGTCAAACTGTTGGAAAGTTTCCAAGTACTAAGGCCTCCACAGTTTGATGGTAGAGCTAGGCTAGAGAAGGCTGAGGAATGGTTGATTTTCATAGAAAATATCTCTGGGAGGATGCTACTAAGCTCTACAATGAAAATATCATTGGCTACTTATAATTTGGAAGGCAGTGTAGAGATGTGGTAGAGAAACACTAGAGATAGGTATGTTGTCCAGAGGGGCAGCAGCCCATGAAGAGATATAGGGATGACCTAGCCATAGTTTTCTTAGCTTTTCCAAGAGCAGTATATTAGTGATACAATCAAGGACAGGAAGTAAGTTGAATTTGATGCTATAAGGTAGGACAACCTAAGTATCCTAGAGTATGAGCACAAGTTCAATCAGTTGGTGAGGTATGCTCCCTAGTATCATGGATTGGAGGAGTTGAAAGTAGAAAGATTTGTCAGAGGCCAAAGATCATATATAAGAATGGCTATGAAGCCATTTGGAGTAGTGACATATTATGAGGTAGTGTAGTAGGCTCTATTAGTAGAGTAAGAGGAGTATGAAGTAAAGACTTTCCTAGTGGACCTTGGTAAAGTAGCCACTTGGGAGGCAAGCAGAAAAAGCCTCCACATGACCAAAGAATTGCTAAAGAGTTCCCATTCTGGTGGTGAGGGCAAGGTTAAAGGGAAAGTCCCTGGCCTAAGGTGCCCTAAGCATAAGAAGTTTCATGGAAATAAACCTTTCTACTTTGACACCCAAGGCTATCTGAGATGTGGTGCCATGGATCATTGGATCAAGGACTACCCACATGCTCAAGGAAGAAATCCAGAAGACCAACGTCCAATGAGGCCTATTGGAGTAGGACTAAGGGAGAGAGCATCTAGGGAGGGATAGCAAAAACCAGCTCCTACAGTGCAGAGAGTTGGCAGAGTGTTCCAAGTGGAGAAACTAGAGACACCATAGCAGGAAGGAGCACTAAGAAGTAACATTTACCTAAACAGTGTGACTGTTAGTGTTCTATTTGATACTGGTGCATTTGTGTCTATAATGGCTAATAAATTGGTTGATGCCATGAATTTGCCTATTGAAATCATGCTTAGTATATCCTCAGTGCAAACAGTAGGTAGTCAATGTCTTTTCACTAATGAACTAGCTAAGGATTGTGAGCTAGTAATAGGAATGACTAAGGCTACAATTAATCTGCTAGTGTGGGACATTCCTAAGTATGATATAGTACTAGGTATGAATTGCCTTGCTATACATAACATAAGAATTGGTTCTGCTAGGAGAGAAATCACATTGCCTGATAGTAAAGTGCATGCATTAGTGAATTCTAGGGAATTAGTGTATAAAATGCATGGCATGGAACTAAAGGTACCAGATGAGATACTTGTGATTTGTGAGCATGATTACTGTTGTGCATTTAATGGACTACATGGTAATGAAAATATGGACAGAATACCTATGGTATGAGACTTTCCCCAAGCCTTTCCAAAAGACTTCCCAGGTATTCCTTCACCAAAGGAGATTGAGTATGAGATCAAGCTACAACCAGGAGCTAGTCCAATATCTATTCCTCCTCACAGAATGCCCCTAACAGACATGAATGAGCTAAAGAAAGAACTTGTTGAACTTCTTGAAAAAGGGTTCATCAGGCCAAGTGTTTCACTGTGGGGAGCTCTAGTGCTTATTGTGAAGAAGAAGGTTGGATCATTAAGACTATGCATTGACTATAAGATGCTTAATGTAGTGACTATCAGGAACAAGTATCCACTTCCTAGGATTGAGGATCTATTTGATCAACTCAAGGGAGCTAAGATCTTCTCCAAGATAGATTTATGATCTAGATACTTCTAATTGAGAGTAAAGGAAGAGGATATTCCTAAGACAACATTTAGGACCAGATATGGGCATTATGAGTACATGGTCATGCAATTTTGTTTGACTAATGGCCCAGCTGCTTTCATGGACTTAATGAATAGGGTGTTTAGCCCACATCTAGATAAATTTGTGGTTGTGTTCATTGATGACATCTTATTGTATTCCAAGGGTGAAAATGAACATCAACATCACCTAAAGATTGTCTTAAAGACTTTGTTGGATCATTAGCTTTATGCCAAGCTATCCAAGTGCCAATTCTAAATAAGGGAAATGTTTTTCCTAGGAAATATTATAGATGCACAAGGCCTTAAGGCAGACCCAGAAAAGGTCAAGGCAATTCAAGAGTGGGAAAGACCAAAGACTGTAAAGGAAATCAGGAGTTTCCTAGGATTAGCTGGATACTACAGAAGATATGTATCAGGCTTCTCCATGATTGGCTCAGCTCTTACTCATTTGACCAAGAAGGGTTAAAGGTTTGAATGGACTAACAAATGTGAAAAGAGTTTCCAAGAGCTCAATAAGAGGTTGATTGAAACTCCTGTGTTGATTCTTCCTAATTCGAGTAAGCCCTACATCATTTATATAGATGCATCTAGATATGGGTTGCATTGTGTTCTTATGCAAGATAGAAATTTCATTGCTTATGGGTCAAGGCAGTTGAAACCCCATGAGCAAATTATCGTACCCATGACTGAGAGCTAGCATTAGTGATTTTTGTTTTGAGGCAATGGAGGCATTACATGATGGGTAGTCCCTTTATGATCTACACTGACCATAAAAGCCTAAAGTACTTGTTCACTCAAAAAGAGTTGAACATGAGGCAAATGAGATGGTTAGAGTACATTAAGGACTATGATTGCAGTATAGAGTACATAGAGGGCAAAGGCTATCTGGTAGCAGATGCCTTCAGCAAGAAGTACATGGCCTTTTGAAAAGAGGATACACAGCTGGTCATGAAGAGTAGAATAGTCTACTATGCCATAGGCATAAGTGGAAAAAGTGGGAGGAAGCTCAAATCTACACTTTGAGAATCTAGTCTAGATGGATTGAAGAGGTCAGAAAGGCACAAGAGATAGATCCTGAATTGAAAAGGATTTCAGGAGAGGAAAAAAGGTTCCGTGCATGAATCTTTTGCATATAAGCAAGGATTACTGTACTTCAAGGACCGAATTTATGGACCTAAAGGACCAAAGCTCAAGAATGAAATACTTAAAGAAGCTCGCACAAGCAAGTTCAACATACATCCAGGAAGTGAGAAAATGTATAAAGACTTGAAGACTCACATCTGGTGGCCAAACATGAGGAGAGACATAGCTACTTATGTCTCCAAATGTGCCACATGCCAGAGGGTAAAAGTAGAGCACCAGAAGCCAGCCAGTACCCTGCAGACTCTACCTATACCAATAAGGAAGTGTGGCAACATAACCATGAATTTTTTAACTAGGTTGCCTATGACCAGATTAAGGCAAGATACAATCTGGGTCATTATTGATAGGCTAACCAAATGTCCCCACTTCTTACCCATGAAACTCATAAATTCCCTCGAGAAGTTGGCTTAGATGTAAATCCAAAAGATAGTGAGGCTACATGGAAACTAGATACCATTGTATATGATATAGATCCAAGATTTACAGCTCAGTTTTGGAGTGCTTTTCACAAAGCACTAGGTACCAAAATCCACCTGAATACTACTTATTACCCTCAGATTGATGGGAAACCTGAAATGGTGATACAGATACAGAAGGACATGCTGTAGGAGCTATATGTTGGATATCAAGAGTGAATGGGACTAGCACTTGCCATTGGTGGAATTTTTGTATAACAGTAGTTCTAAGAGCACCGTTGGCATGGCACCTATGAAGTATTACACGGAAGAAGCTGCATGACACCCCACTGTTGGGTGAAAGCCTCAAACAGGCTAGAGTTGGGCCATGAAATCATTGGGGAGACTACTACCAAGATTGAGAAAATTCAAGAGAGATTAAAGCTAGCCAATGAAAGAAACACAACCTATGTGAATAAAAGAAGGAAATACTTGGAATTTGAGGTTGGCGAAAATGTTTGGTTGAAAGTTGGCACAACCAAAGGTACTGTCAGATTTGGTAGAAGACCAAGTTAGCTCCAAGGTATGTATGTCCTTATGAAATCTTGGATAGAGTTGGCGAGGTAGCATACAGGTTAGCTCAACCACCAAGCATGTCAAGCATTCATATTTTTTTGCACATCAGTATGCCTAAGAAGTGTCTATTGGACACCAAGTGTGCAATTGCAGTGGAAGACATATAGCTAGAACCTAACTTGACATATGAAGAGAAACCTACAGCTATCTTTGCCAATGATACCAGAAGGTTAAGGTGCAAGCTCATTCCCATGGTTAAAGTTCAATGGTCACAACACTCTGAAAGGGAAGCAACCTGGGAAACTGAGAAAAAACCTATGGAAGCGTATCCTACAGACTACCCGAAGATAAATTCAATTTTGGAGGACCAAAATCTTCAAAGAGGGGGGGGGATTGTTACCACATCACAAAAATAAGAGAATTACAAAGTGTGGCATAATGGTCAAAAACCATTATATTGTATCACTTTCACGATAGTGATTAAAGTGTGAGGGATAAAAGGTATCATCAACACCTCCTTAAAAGTGTTCCAAGTTGGTAACTTGGCCCTTAAGAAAAGCCTTAAGGATTGCTTGTTTGTCAAGCAACCTATGGACTTTTTTGCAATGTTTTAGAAATTTGGGTATTCATTCAAAAAACTCTCTAATGTGAGCTAAGGAGAGTTATGAGAAGGATATGGATGGTATCAAAGTACTATTGGAGAGCCAAATTGCTTATGGAAGACAAGTTTGGACAAAGAAAACACAAAAAGGCTTTAAGGACCTAAGTATCCCAGTGTAGGCTTTTGGATGTCCATTTTTTTTACTTAAGTCATTTGGAGACACTTTAGGGTTATCCCATGTAAGGGAAGGGTGGTTAAGGCATGGTGAGGAAGTCAAATATGGGCCAAGAAATTAAGACTAAAAAACTATGGTCTTGTAGCAAGGAAAATGGCATAAAGCATGGTTAAGGCTCATTAAGTGTGTTTGTTGACTTAAGTCCATATAAGTGGCCATCTTTATCTTTATCTCTTGCATTTGGCCTCCTCTAGCAGAAAAGAAATGCAGCCCCCTCACCTTTATACTTCCTTCATAGGCACCATACCTCCAAGCTTGCAATTACTTGCAATTAAATTTAAGGAAGCACAATTGAAGGCATACTAGTGCTATCATGCACTATTTACTATATTATTCAAACATCCATGGAGCTAGGACTAACATTGGAAGAGAGACAAGTGCTTGATGAACCAAGCTTAGTGAGGGGAGGTACACTTAGTGAAGGTTTTAGCCTTAGTGTGAAGTACACAATGATTGTAGGAAAGATTGGGCTTTCTAGTGCTCAAAGTTAGTACTAATTAATGTTAAAACTCTCATCAGGCTAGGCTTAAGCTTGAAGAGGGCTACCATAGTGATTTGCAGATGTTTCTTGCATGTTTTGTGGACTAACAAATGATACTTGTTACTGCTACATACATGTGTTTATTGTTTGTGTTTGGCTGCTACAATTGGTTACTTTTTTTTTTATATATCCATTTTGTTTATTGTGTTTTAGTGTCTTTTAGTGTAGGTAATATGAAAGCTAATATGACTTTAAGCACCTAAGTGTGCTCCTTACTAAGTTTCTAAGTGAAACTTACCTCGCCTCAAATCTGTCCATTTCAGGTGTTTTGGCTAGATCTCATTCAAATTGATGCTTTTTTGTTTGTGTTTTGATCTAAAATTTTAGGTACTTAAACTTCCATGTATCAAGTTATGATTTGGATTTTTTGTGATTTTAGGACCACATTTGGTATTTTTAGTGATGGTGCTTACTATGTTATGCAGTAGCTATCTATCATCCTATCTCTGGAGTGTATTGTGTCTAAAGCTTTACTGTAACTAGGTGTTAGTGTTATGCCCAAAAGCCAATCATGAGATGATTGTATTTTCTGCACATTGAGTCATGTTATTTTATTAAGGCATTAATCCATCAATTATGTTTGTTGTTTTGTTTCTGCGTAACGTAATAAACAAAATTGTAACCCTAGAATAATGATATTCCCAAATGTCCTTGGTCTAGTATTATTGTGGAGCGGGCTGTAATAATACATAACGACTAGCATATGTGGAGACTAATATGAGATATGTAGTCTACGTATGGGTACAAGTTGGAGAACTTGTGTACTGGACCGACCCACCAGGAGAACACTACATGGTTCGTTATATGAGTGTCATAAGTGATTCTCATAGTGATCATGGTACATGTAGTCCTTCGACCTAAGACCATCAAGGTTTTCTACATGTGAGTCAAATGCTTTGATACTTCCCTTTGTTGCTCGTAACTGAGTGAACTTGAAGGAGGTAATTGGGTATGTCACATATCATGCGAAGGGATTTGTATGATCAAGATGGGATTTGTCCCTCCTATGTAACGGGAGTGATATCTTTGGGCCCCTTGATAGAGTAAGACTTAGAAAAATGCATGGCCATGCTCGGATAAGTTGATATACGATATCAATGTCATCAGTTTAAGTTGGTATACTTGGTAATCAAGAAACCAAAGATTGGGCTATACGAGAGTGACACATTCCATGTCTCGTGCTTAGTCTTGATATCTTGGACAAAGGGATAATGGCATATATCGGGGATGATCATAAAGGTTTAGTCGAATCACCGACAATCTTGTCATTTGGGTAGCAATGATGTGTTGCTAGACACCGTTCATTGCTTATGATCATAAATGTGATTTATGATCATTGCTAGCGTGGTAAGAGCTTATTAGGTCACACACATAAAGCTATTTGGATCATTAGAGTGCATGGGCTAATAATTTGGGTTTTGGTTTCACAATAATTTCGTATTAATAATGGGCCCAATAGTTGAGCCATTATTAAGCCCGAAATTAAAGCCTAATTGGATTAGGGCTTTGAAACCCATTAGACCTAGAAGTTGAGTCTCACTATAAATACAACTTTTAGTGAGAAATTCGCAGCTTCTTGCCCTAGCCTCCCAAAAGGACAGCAACACTCTTCTCTTGCAATTCCTTGGAGGACGCAAGCTAGCACTGTGAGCGCAAAGAAACGCATCTATCGGGACGTGGTGGAAGAGTGGTGATCCCGAGAGGCTCATGTGGATACCATAGAGAGCTTGAATATGTCAACTATTCAGGTTTTGTGATTTGACTCTACAGTTGGGTCAAAGATCTCAACCAAAAATTAGGTATGAAAATTTTCGAAGACCTGGTTTACCCCGTTTCACTTAGATCCTGGAGGGTTTCGGTTAAATTCCATTGTGCTTGTTTGGCTCTCGAAACCCAACAATGGTATCAGCGCTACTGGTGAAACCCTAAATCGAGATTGAATGTTGAATCGCATGATGTTATGTGTTCGGTTGCTTTCGGCCATGATTAATTAGATTGATTCATGATGCATGAAACCGGAGCTCGAAATGAACATATGACACATATGAGGAAACAACACTAATTGGTTAATGATGTTAACTCAAAATTCATAGGTATGAGATACCTATATGGATTAGGATTCTTGAATAGTTGCAAAAACCCTAGTTTGGTTTGGATTCGGCCTGTTCAAGCACCAAAAGTAAGGAGTCTTGGGTGCCAACTTGCTTGAAATAGAAGATATCAGGCAAAGCAATTGTAAGACAATTTTTTGCATCAGCTGCCCCCTCACAACCCCCCACAAGGGTGGCCCCCCTTGACCCCGTCCGCTGACCGGCCAATTGGACCGCCATATATGAAGCGCCACATAAATAAAAACTGGTTAATCAACTCGCATTAATTGGCATGCATTTGTTGAATGAGATCTGACATGCTATGCTGATTGGTGGTTGTAGCATGGCACATGGTTATAGCCCTTGATTGGTTGTACTTATAAATACAGCCTGCGAGTCGTGCCTTCTCTTGTTACTCTGATTGTACATTCTCTTCTCACCTCACTCCCCTCGAATGTAACTCGAGGTTTCTATTATTGATGTAATGGTACATTATGGGATCATCCAAGGTGGTATGTCCAAGGAGGTGACAACAGAAGGGCAACCAAGAGAGGAGGAGAAGGAGCTTGTGAAGACCCTTTTCTTTTCTTAGGCTTTTATGATATTCTCATTGGCTTGAGAATATCGCACAGTTTGCACTACAACCATGTCACGTTTACTTTCTTGTTAGCATGAGATGCATGTTTTATATTTTTATGTGATGCATGTATAAGACAACTAGAGATAACAAATTGGTGAGTCAAAAGAAGAAAATAACTCAAACAAATATTAAGTCATGAAATGTGATGCCTTCCAAATGTTGGCACTTGTCAAGACTTTGATCAACATTGGGTGGGTTTTCCAAAGCAAAGCACCTATGTTCATCTTGGTAAGGCACAATGGAATAATAATGATATCCAAATTGCTAACTTTGGGTCCAACTTAACTAAGTCATCCTAATAGGATTGGAGACTTAGAGGCATAGAGTTGGGCTTAAGTTCATGAGATGAGCTTGGAGAAGTGTTGTTCACCCAACCATCCAAGAGTTGCATAAGATGCAATTAGCAAAGAGTTGCCTACCTAAATAACTGTAACTTGAGAGAAAAGCCAAAGCTGACTCAGGTTTTGGTCAAATATAGATCTTGGCCCACTAGAATACCTTAACACTGAGGTGTTCCGAAATAATATCAAGGGTTATTATTTTGAGTAAAATAGTGGGAGTATCGTTTAATAAAAGTCCTTATTAAATGAATTAAAATACATGGCTCTTACACTGCATATTTACTATTGTAGATAAGCATGGGACAAAACACATCGACACTTTCATCGTGCTCAATCCTTTAGAAGGAAAAATTGAATGGGACCAACTTTCTCAAATAGTACCGAAACTTGAGGATAGTCCTCAAGCAGGAGAGAAAGGCTTATGTCGTAAAGCAACCCATTCTGAATGAGCCTGCTGCCACTGCTCCAAGAGCTGAAAGGGATGCTCACAAGAGGCATTCTGATGATGCTTTGGATGTTGCATGCCTCATGGTTATTACCATGGAATCTGAGCTTTAGAAGCAGCATGAGAACATGGGGGCATTCGATATGATCGAACATATCAAAATGCTTTTCTAAGAGCAAGCTAGGCATGAGAGGTTTGAGACCTCTAAGGCATTGTTTCAATGCAAAATGTCTGAGGGAAGTACCGTGGGTCCTCATGTGCTCAAGATGATTGGGTACATTGAGAATCTTGAGATTTTGGGATTTGCTCTTCAGAAAGAGTTGGCTATTGATGTAGTCTTACAATCATTGCCTGAAAGCTACAGTCAATTCACCACGAACTATAACATGAATGACCTTGAAAAATCCTTCCCTGAATTGGTCAACATGTTGAGAACTGCTGAGCAAAACCTTAAGAAGGCTAAGCCCATTTTGATGGTTCAAAAGGGCAAAGGAAAGGGAAAAGCAAACAAGAAGAAGGATAAAGCTAATGAAAAGTCCAACGCTAATTCTTCTTTAGCTGCACTGAAACCAAAGGGTGGTGTGGCAAAGGAATGGGAGTGCTTCCATTGTAAGCAACCTAAACACTGGAAGCACAACTGCAAGCTCTATCTTGAAGAACTTGCTAAGGAAAAGGGAAGTAAGACTTCCGCTTCAGGTATTTTTGTTATAGAGGCTAACTTTTCTACTTCCTCATCTTGGGTATTGGATACTGGATGTGGATCTCACATTTGTGCAAATGTGCAGGATCTAAGTAAAAGTAGGAGATTGGCCCGAGATGAAGTGGACCTACGTGTTGGAAATGGAGCAAGGGTTGCTGCCTTGGCCGTAGGGACTTATGTTTCACTTTACCTAGTGGATTAGTTTTAGAATTAGACAATTGCTACTTTGTGCCTACTATTAGTAGAAATTTGATTTATATTTCTTGTTTGGACAAGAAAATGTTTTCACTTACAATAAAGGATAAATGTTGTTCTATTTATTTGAATGAAATATTTTATGGTAGTGCTCAACTTAGCAATGAGTTGTATGTTCTAGACCTCGAATATCCAATCTATAATGTGAATACCAAAAAGGTCAGATTAAATGATTCGAACCCGACCTATCTCTGGCACTGTCGTTTGCGCCATATAAATGAGACCCGCATATCCAAGCTCCATAAGGATGGACTTTTGGACTCATTTGATTTTGAATCATACGAGACATGTGAGTCTTGTTTGTTGGGCAAGATGACCAAAGCCCCATTCACGGGGCAAAGTGAAAGGGCTAATGACTTACTAGGACTCATACATAGTGATGTATGTGGCCCTATGTCTAGTGATGTATGTGGCCCTATGTCTACACATGCTAGAGGAGGTTTTCAATACTTCATTACTTTCACTGATGACTTCAGCAGATATGGCTATGTGTATCTCATGAGACACAAGTCAGAATCCTTTGAAAAGTTCAAAGAATTCAAGAATGAAGTAGAGAATCAACTCGGGAAAAGTATCAAAGTGCTTCAATCAGATCGAGGTGAGAGTACTTGGATTGAGAATTCCTTGACTATCTGAAGGAGTGTGGTATAGTATCACAACTCACTCCACCATGTACACCTCAATGGAATGGTGTATCTAAAAGGAGAAATCGAACTCTGTTAGATATGGTTCGCTCTATGATGAGTCAAGCCAACCTTCCAAACTCCTTTTGGGGACATGCTCTAGAGACAACCACTTTTACATTAAACCGAGTTCAATCTAAATCGGTTCAAAAGACACCATAAGAGATATGGAGTATGAGGCATCCCAAATTGTCTTTTATGAAGATTTGGGGCTGTGATGCTTATGTGAAACGTCAATCCTCTGACAAACTAGGGCCCAAATCTTAAAAATGCCTTTTTGTTGGGTATCCCAAACAAACAAAGGATTATTATTTCTACAATCCTTCTGAGCAGAAAGTGTTTGTTGCTCGAACTGGTTGCAAAAGGTTTCAAGCAAATCCATGGTATTGACTATGATGAAAATTTTTCACCAGTTGCTATGCTTAAATCCATCTGAATTTTGTTCGCTATTGCTGCAGACTATGATTATGAGATATTGCAAATGGATGTCAAAACTGCATTCCTAAATGGAAAGTTACTTAAGGATGTGTACATGACACAACCTGAGGGTTTTGTCACTCTTGAGAATGCCAATAAAGTGTGCAAGTTGCAAAGGTCTATTTATGGACTGAAGCAAGCTTCTCGAAGTTGGAATCTTCGTTTTGATGAAGCAATCAAAGTGTTTGGTTTTATAAAAAAAGAAGATGAACCTTGTGTCTAAAAGAAGGTTAGTGGGAGCGTTATTGTTTTCTTGGTGTTGTATGTAGATGACATACTACTCATAAGGAATGACATTCCTGAGCTACAGTCTGTGAAGACTTGGCTAGGGAAACATTTCTCTATAATGGACTTGGGTGAAGCAGCCTATGTGTTAGGCATCAGGATCTATAGAGATAGATCTAGAAAGCTTCTTGGCCTAAGTCAAAGTACATACATTGGCAAGGTGCTAAAGAGGTTTAGCATGCAAGATTCTAAGAAAGGATTCTTGCCCATGCCACACGGTATAACTCTTTCTAGATCTCAGTGTCCAAGTACAATGAGGGGAGAGAGCGCATGAGTAAGATCCCATATGCCTCAGCAATTGGAATTATCATGTATGCCATGATATGTACTCGTCCCGATGTCTTATATGCCTTGAGCATGACAAGTAGGTACCAATCAAACCCCGGTGAGAGTCACTGGACAGCTGTGAAGAACATTCTTAAGTACTTACGAAGGACCAGCAGAAGCATGATAGCCATTCTAGGTCCATCGGTATTAGATACATGGATGATTGGCTTTTAGTGCAAGTGGGAGATTGTTAGTGTTGTGCCCAAAAGGCCAATCATGAGATGATTGTATTTTTTGCACATTGAGTCATGATATTTTATTAAGGCATTAATCCAGCAATTATGTTTGTTGTTTTGTTTCTGCGTAACTTAACAAACATAATTGTAACCCTAGAATAATGATATTCTCAAACGTCCCTAGTCTAGTATTATTGTGGAGCGGGTTGCAATAATACATAACGACTAGCATATGTGGAGACTAATATGAGATATGTAGTCTACATATGGGTACAAGTTGGAGAACTTGTGTACTGGACCGACCCACCATGAGAACACTACATGGATCGTTATATGAGTGTCATAAGTGATTCTCATAGTGATCATGGTATATGTAGTCCTTCGACCTAAGATCATCAAGGTTCCCTACATGTGAGTCACATACTTTGATACTTTCCTTTGTTGCTCGTAACTGAGTGAACTTGAAGGAGGTCATTGGGTATGTCACATATCATGCGGAGGGATTTGTATGATCAAGATGGGATTTGTCCCTCCTATGTAACGGGAGTGATATCTTCGGGCCCCTTGATAGAGTAAGACTTAGAAAAATGCATGGCCATGCTCGGATGAGTTGATATACGATATCAATGTCATCAGTTTAAGTTGGTCTACTCGGTAATCAAGAAACCAAAGATTGAGCTATATAAGAGTGACACATTTCATGTCTCGTGGTTAGTCTTGATATCTTGGACAAAGGGACAATGGCATACATCGGTGATGATCATAAAGCTTTAGTCAAATCATCGACAATCTTGTCACTCGGGTAGCAATGATGTGTTGCTAGACACTGCTCATTGCTTATGATCATAAATGCGATTTATGATCATTGCCAACGTGGTAGGAGCCTATTGGGTTGCACACATAGAGCTATTTGGATCATTAGAGTGCATGGGCTAATTATTTGGGTTATGGTTTCACTTTAATTTCGTATTAATAATGGGCCCAAGAGTTGAGCCATTATTAAGCCCGAAATTAAAGCCTAATTGGATTAGGGCTTTGAAACCCATTAGGCCTGGAAGTTGAGTCTCACTTTAAATACAACTTTTAGTGAGAAATTTGAAGGTCTTATTGTCCTAGCCTCCCAAAAGGACAGCCACACTCTTCTCTTGCAATTCCTTGGAGGACGCAAGCTAGCAATGTGAGCACAAGAGAAACGCATCTACCGGGACGTGGTGGAAGCGTGGTGATCCCGAGAGGCTCATGTGGATACCATAGAGAGCTTGAACACGTCAACTATTCAGGTTTTGTGATTCGACTCTACAGTTGAGTGAGAGATCTCAACCGAAAATTAGGTATGAAAATTTTCAAACACCCATTTTATCCCGTTTCACTTGGATCCTGGAGGGTTTCGGTGAAATTCTGTTGCGCTGTTTGGCTCCCGAAACCCAACACAATGATGGCAGCAAAAATTGGGGCTCTAGAGCCCAAACTTAGTGCTAACTAGTGTTAAAATCCTCCTAAAACTAAGCATTAGCTTAAGGAGGGCTTTCATAGTGATTTGGTTATGTTTATTATGTGTTTTATGGACTAACCTATGGTATATGTTGCTGCCACATTTCATGTGTTTCTTGGTTGTGAATGGCTGATGCATTTGGTTGCTATATCTTGTATACATGCATTGTGGTTTTTGTGCTTTAGTGCCTTTGGATGCAGGTTTTAATGATGGTTACATTGCCTATTGAATCCAAGTGTAACCCTTACTAAGTTTCTCAATGAAACTTACTCCCCTCAATTCTATCACTTCAGATCCAGCTGCAAGATCACCTTCAAACTAACCTTTGTGGTTTGAATTTTTCCATAAAATTTCAGGTACTTGAACTTCCATATGTCTGGTTGTGATCTGGAAAGTTTGGTGATTTTAGGAGCACGTTTGGTTTTTTTAGTGATTGTACTTATTGTGCTGTGCAGCAGTTATCCAGCATCCTGTTCTGAAGTCCATTGTGTCTCAGGCACTCCTGTAACCTAGGGTGCGTATTTAGATGAGTTAAGACCAATTCTTAGTGCATGTATGCATGTACATGTAGTGTATGTAAAATGAGACAAGTATGTGAACATTTGAGTAATGTTTTGGCTATGTAAGTGATGTGGTGCAAAGCTGCCTAAGTGTGAATGATGGGCTGCTTACTTGTAAATTCTGTTTTAGCCACATATGTTTGTTACATGCAAGGGAATGTATTTCCTATGTGTAATGGACATATATGGGGTAGCCTTAAATGGATTTCCCCTTGTGAATGAAATGTTTGCACACTTATGAAATTTTGTATGGGCGAAATGGTCATAAAGTAACTAGAATTTTGACTCTGCACTTAAAGTTCTCTATCTCCCTCTGTAGAATGAATCTTGGTATGAAATTTTGACCACACCTAGATATCATCCAGATGTTGAACTAAGATTTTGATTTTCTGAATTTGAAGCCCTGTAACCAAAGATATGATGTTATAAAATTGGCTAAGTTACTGTTCATTTGGTCAGAATTTTGTAGCCAACTTCAAAAATCCATAACCTGGTCGATAGGTGGGCTATTGATGTAAAAAAAAATTCCTTGGTTTTCTCTAAGTTTTTACTTGATAATGGAGCAAACGAAATAGGGGGTAGATGGCTAGAATGATACATTTTATTTGTGGAAGTTACAGGTGCAGTGGCTAGTCATTAGAACTTAACAAGATTGCCTAATGTGTGGTGGCCAAGATTAAGACTTGTGCTAGTGTTTTCCTTCTTTGATGCCATGATATGCATGAAATGTGAATATGTGTGTGATGGTTAGACCAATATGCATGTGTTTACATAGTGCCCAGGAGGGCCACTTGGGTATGCACACTCAGGGTAGTGTTCTAATGTCCTAAAGAACGTTACCAACCCCGGGAGTCCAAATGCACAATTATGGCACCATAATTGGACTACCCCGGAGTGGATAACAATTTTCATCTTCATAAATAGTTACCCTTGCTTGATACTCTTCAATTGTAGTCAACTACTGTTGGAGTTGCCCATCATGCACTATGAATGGCCTCATTATAATGTCCCTTTTGGCCTTCATCTTAGGTTGTTCTAGATTTGGTGTTTTTAGGAATCCCTCTTCTTTTGGAGCTCCCTGACAATGGATTCCACTTTGCAATGAAAATTATCTTGCTAAGAACTCCTTCTTGGTGATAGCAAAGGCCACTAATGATTCCTACAAGAAAAAAATGTTAGTGAAACGAACTTGAATCTAATGTTTAATGATGGAAGAGGATTCATAAAGGGTTACTAAAAGAAGACTAGAGGCAATGGTCCTTGAATCCATGTTGTCTCCAAAAGGGGGATTAGCAAGATGTAGATTACCCCTTGAGACATGGAATGCTCCTAAGACCCGTTAGTCTAGGTCCCTATTGCCTTTAAGATGAACTCCCCTTAGTGCACGATGCATAAGCGTTAAAGAGGATCTTTTCCAATATCCATTTCTTTGATATCAACATTCATCAAGCCTCTACCCATTCAGTAGTTGATACCTCAAGGTAGAAACAAGGGTCTACATAAGACAATGAGAAAGAAGAACATTGGGGATGCTCCCAAGGCCTAGAAGATTCAACCATGGCACTTTGATCCCCTAGGGCAGGGGCCTATTCGAGAAAGGATGCTCGGTGGGGTAAAAGTGTGCTCTTCCCCCTAAGAGGATTAATCCTGCCTTTTTTCAACTCATGAAGGCCTATAAGTCTCCATTATAACAAGAAGATAAAAAAATTTAGAATTTTGTGAAAAATACAAAAGAAGAAGACCATCAAAGGAAGCAAGTAAAGTTGAAAATTTCACCAAAAAAAGCCAAATTAGTGCAAGGTGAAGTCGCCTCTCTCTAGCCAAGTTCTTCCGCCATTGACTAACTTGAGCTTTTTTTCTTTGCTACACTTGCTTTGGCTTCCCCTCTTCAACATTAATCGATGACAGTGGTGTAGCCAGTGAAGCGTTAAGGATTGGAGAAGCCATTTGTAGCATCAGAAGGCCCAAAAATGGGAGCAACAACTTTTCAATGGATAAGGTAGAAAATGGGCCGCCACGGTTGGTGTAGACTACACCTTTAGGACCTCACTGTTTGAAAGCCCTTTCTTTTCACAAGGATAGTAGTGGCATGAGCCCTTATCACAAAAAAAAATGGGGAAGCTTAGTAAGCAACAACTAAGGTATATAATGCCAAAGAGGAAAAATGAGACCTTTCTACTATTTAGCAGCGATTTCTAGGCCGTTTACCAGTGACCTTTTAGCATAGGGACCCAATTGATGGGATTTTTCACTCAGGAGTAACTTAGATAAGCCTTGCTAACTCCTATCAATCCTAGCATCATCTAATAGACCCTTCGGTTGAGGAATTAGAAGTGTTTCTCATCATCCTAGTTCATTGAGATCTCTTCTAGCCAATAGAGGAGCCCCTAGTAAGCCATATTAATCAATCCTTCTAGATCCCTTAAGTGTCCTTATTAATAAAAAGGCTGAAGAATTCTTTGCCTTTGTGAAGGGTCATGACCAAGTCAAAGAAGGTTGAACTTGAGATGTTGCAAGGTTGTAGAAGTGATGAAAGGCGTTGAGTATGGGGCTGACCTTGCCAGGAGATAGGCAAAGATAATTTCTTTTATAAGGATGAATGAATATAGGGAGTGCTGAGAAAGGGGGATTGGTAATTCTTACAGAGATAACAAACAAGGGGATGAAAAGGAAAATAGAGGCATGCCTTGAGTTGAACTGGGTAAATGATGACATTGTCTTTTCTAGGTTCGCTGGCCTAACCCATGATAGCTAGTAATTGTTCTTGGCAGCAATCGACAGGCCTCCATGGTAAACGTGTATGGATGCCACCTCCCTTAGCCTTAACACCATGAACATGGGCTTGTCACCAGCTGTGAATTAGCATAGGTTGTCACCTTTCATTTAGTATATTTGCAAGCCATCTTTGAGAAAATAAACAAAAAACCACCATTGGTTGGTATAGGAAGATGATGATGGGCCATTGGCGATGGTGGGGAATTGAAAAATATGGCCAAATTTCAAAATAAAAAGAAATGAGTAAAATTCCTTCAGAGATGATTCCAATAAGAAATTAACCAACAAGGATATCGATGAGCACTGACAAGTAGTGGAAGTAGTAATGGTCAGAAGGCTAGTGCAGAAAATGCAAAGGAGACAAAAGCTTTGTGAACATCTTAGGGAGAGTGGTAAAAAGCTATGAAATGGAGGAATGGTGAAAGGGACATTTGCATGATGAAAAAATGTAGAAGCCAATTTCCCACATTTTTTAAGGAATGGATATGTTGATACCATATTGGTACTGACTAATTGGACCCCTAGTAATTAGACCCAGTTCATATAGAAAACCGATTCAGCTAGAATCTTAATCAAGAAAGAATCATAACATAGGGAGGTATTTAGTAAGAGAGGATTCCTACAACGAATAGATTCCCTCATTAATGGCACACCTAGAGGACCACAATTGAAGGAAACCTTCATGGCAAATCCAAGGCATGCACAAATGCTAGCCAACATAACTACTTTGCCTATTTTTCAAGGAGCTAACTTGACCAATGGAGGGTTTTTCCTGGAAACCAATTCTGAGGGTCTAACACTATTTTTTGTTATAGTCGTCGATCTTGATTTCTCTCAAGTCAATATAATGGGGTCCGGTTTGATGAATCCTTTTAATACATTTGCTACACCCACAAAAAAGACCAATTGAAGTAGAAAAGATTTTTAATGATATCTAAAAGGGTTGGAGCCTTTAGTATCAAAGATATATGATTGATCAACTAAGCTCTTGTGAGAAAGACCTATTGGCATTTTTCCTTTATGAACCTAACCAAGCTAATCCGTTGTGGCCTAATAGCTAAATATGGCTTTTCGCACTATATGTGGTTGGTAAAATTTGTTGGTAGTGCCTTTTCTAAAATTTTAAGCCTTTTGTTCATTTTTTCATTGATGGCCTTTATGTTTAGTGGAGTATTATTAACGGTTGGTCTAAAATTTAGTAAATTTTTAGAGTATATTTTCTAAATTGTAGAAAATTTCATGGACTAAATGTATAACCCTTTTAGGAATAATTTACTAATTTTTTTAAAGTTTGAGGATTAAATTGTATATTTTGTAAAATTTACGAGTTATATTATAAATTTTTTGAATATATGCAATTTATGGATTCCTACTATCTCTAAACTAAAATTAGAAAAATGAATCATACCAAAGTATGAAAGATATAAAGTTTTGGAATTGAGAATGTTGGAGAGTTATTCTCTATTTGCAACCTAACTAGCACGGCCCCTCATGGCCTTGCCCAAGAATCCTATGGGAATGTGGCCCATGCTAGTCACAATTGGCTAATTAATTACATTCACACTAGTTAAAACCTTCATGCTTCTAGTTAATTAACCTACTATGCAGCATTGCATGAGTAAAGCCTTGACTTAAATAATAAAAGAAGTTATAAAACATAAAACATAAATCATAAAACATTGCCTGGGCCTTTCACATAAATCCAAATTTTAAAGCTGTCAAAGCATACATTCACACTTGTTAAAACCTTCATGCTTCTAGTTACTTAACCTACTGTGCAACCTTGCATGAATAACACTTTAACTTAAATAATAAAACAAGTTATAAAACATAAATCATAAAATATTTCCCAACCCTTTCACATAAATCCAAGTTCTAAAGTAACAATGCAAACAGAATAACTGTTAAATTAACCCCACATAATCAGTTGTGTGTACGCATCCAAACAAATGTAGACAAAGCATGCACCCAAGAGTGACTCTAA
Source organism: Aquilaria sinensis (assembly GCA_005392925.1). Lineage (NCBI taxonomy): Eukaryota > Viridiplantae > Streptophyta > Magnoliopsida > Malvales > Thymelaeaceae > Aquilaria > Aquilaria sinensis. Next base: position 94,140 of record SMDT01000268.1, on the reverse strand, counting down.
AGATTACTACCCATCCACGAACACTGGAGGCAACCAGTGCACAAAAACTATACACCAGAATTACGTTTACTGAGATCCATAACTAAGCTTCCACTTCAACTCAACTTCCAAGTGGTATGCTCCAAAAGTCCTTCCTTAATGCCCTACTTGCCACTATAGGCCATACAAAGCTACTTAGCATGATAACTTAACCAACAAACAAATGACAAATCTAGAATCACAATGATTGAAATAAACAATAGACTTGCTTGTGAGCTTAGCCCAACAACCCTTAATGGTCATCAACTCAACAGGATCAAAATCTGTAGAAAAATTACTAAGGGAATTAGAATCTGGCACTCTCAGTAAAGGTTCCTCCAACCTGCATGAAAGCTCCTAACACACATACACACACACACACACACACACACACACACACACACACACATATATATGTATACATACATATATATATGTATGTATGTATGTATGTATATACTACATACATATGCAATCTACTATGAGCTCAAAATAATGAGAGACTAAAAATATGCGAATAGCTTTTCAGTTAATTAGGACTAGTCCTCTACCTAGCCCTCCCATGGGTACCACTCCATGTGTTACCATTATGAATACTTAAACACAGTGATCAGATTTAGTGAGCTTAAGTCCTAGGCATTGCATGTCCTATAGACCAAGGAGAACATGCTCACTATACTTATCCAAGTGGCTCTCTTGTTCTTTATGCTAGGAAGTATATATTGGTCCAACCATCACATATATGTTCACATACAAACTCATTTGGTAGCATGGACAATGAGCAAAAACTCACATCATGTCAATATGGAATTCATGAAAAATTTCATGCACATACTCAATTACATGCACACTTGGTGCACTTGGTGCCCATTCATGTGTCCAAACTCTCATGCCAAGTTCGACTTAAATTCTAGTTGTGTCCTCCCATTCCCAAAAAGGTTTTAAATCATTTAATACACTTAAAATTAATGGGGAAATCAATTTGAGGCATTAAATCTATCAAAGTTTGCAATTATGGATTTTACACTTAACCGGGTGGAATTAACCATATGAACAGTACACAACAAAATCAGCCAACTATGACAGGCTATAATTCTGGCTATGGGGAACCAAATCCACTAATTCAAAAGCCAAATTCTTCATCTTGAAGTTTTCTAGTGTGATCAAAATTTCATAGTCAAAATTATTATGTACAGGAAGTTATGGTAGTTGGAGTACAAGATACTAAATTTGAGCAACTAATGGCTAATATGCCCACACAAAATTTCATAAAATTCATACACTTCATTTCCAAGTGTTAAGCCAACATGGGCAAATCCATACATATCTTAGACACATGGGTAAACCACTCCCCTAAATTGTAAGTCATTCTACAAGCATCTTATGCCATACTATTCAAAACAACCCAAAAGCACCATATGGCTAGAATTTCACAGACACTTCCAAATACAGTTCATATATCCACATATCATTCACACACTATACATACCACATACCTATTTCATTTGCATGCCAATATGTACTACATAGATTCCATAACTTGCTAGATACATATGCTAAGCCTCTTGGAGAGCTTCAAAAGCATAAAGCACTCTAGAAACTTGAACGGACCAACTGCTGCATAAGGCAGGAAGTTCCATTACTAAAAATAGATACTGTGCTCTAAAAATCATGAAAATTTCCAGTTTACAACTAAACATGTTGAAACTAATGTACCTAAAATTTCATAGAGAAATTCAATCCACAGCTATTAGTCTGAATGCTCTTTTTCAACTGCACCTGAACATTGATAGAAATAGGGTAAGTCACTTTGAAGAAACTTAGGAAGGGCTTATCATTAAAAAATATTATCTCCAGGTATAAACCTAAAATCCAAAGACACTAAAACACAAAAAAAGAAATAGTACATATACATAGAAATAGCCATCCAAATGCACAAACAAACAAAGCAACAAACAAATGTAATGCTTGGCTATGAAGGCCAAAAACTCTTGGTAAAGCTCAATAAACTTGAAAACTATGGTTTTTCTCTCACTTGATGTATCCAATTGTTTTCTCTTGCTTCCTCTTGAAATCTTGAGCAATGGTAGCTATGGAACACTATGGAGGAGCTCAAGGAAGTGTTTAGGGCTGCTGGAGGCCGAAAATAAGGAGATAGTAAAGGAAATGAAGTCTTTTTTCCTTTTTATCTTTCTTTTTTACTTAAGTCAAATCTTTGTTATGGAAAACTTGAAATTTTTTCAACTTCAAGCATACAGTTGGACATGTTTTGACCGGCCATTACAAAGGTGGAAAATGATATTTTTTGCCACCTTTAACCTTGTTAAAGGTCATTATAACCTTTAGACAAAACGATGTACACTTGGGTCCTTAGCTAGCACTATGCCATAAATGATGAACTTTGTCTCCTTGAGCACTTTAGTCCCCAACAATATCTTTAATTCCATCCATGTCCTTTCTTATTAATACCATTCATGTCCCTCATAAGTCATCTTTAGAAATTTCTGCAATTGAGTACCTAACCTTTGTAATCTTACAATTTAGTCCATAGGTTACTTGAAAAACAAGCTTTACATGAAGGCTTTCTTAAAGACCAAACTATGATTGTGTGTGCCACTTATGGGAGTCTATATTAAATACTTTACACTTCACAATTCACAATTCATACACTAAGGTGAAAATTAAAGCATATAAGTTTAGGTCCTTATGCTGTAATTTTCCCATTTTGTGAAATGGTAACGTTTCTCCTCTCTTAAAAATTTTGGTCCTCCAAAATTGCTTTCAATTAGGGTACCCTTCTGGATACTTTTCTAACATTTCCTTTTCACTTTCCCAAGTTGTTTCTTTTTTAGAATGGTGTGACCATTTTACTTTAACCATGACAATCAACTTGTTCCTTAGCATTCTAGTATCCTTAGCTAAGTTAGCTATAGGTTTCTCCTCATATGTTAGATTAGGCTCTAACTGTATGTCTTCCACTGTGATAGCATGTTTTGTGTTCAATAGACACTTCTTAAGCATACTAACATGGAAAATATTGTGGACATTTGACATAGTTGGCAGTAGAGCTAACCTATAAGCCACCTTGCTAACTTTTTCCAATATCTCATAAGGACTAATGTACCTTGGAGCTAGCTTACTTCTTTTGCCAAACCTGATAGTGTATTTGGTTGGTGCTACTTTGAGCCACACTTTATCACCAACTTCAAACTCCAAGTCTCTTATTGTTTTATTCACATAAGTAGTGGTCCTTTCATTGGTAATCCTTAATCTTTCGTGTTTCTTCTTGGTTTTGCTTGTTGTTTCTTCAAGGATCTCAGGACCCAACTCTAGCCTATCTGAGGCTTCCACCCAACAGTGGGGTGTCATGCACCTTATCCCATAAAAGGCTTCATAAGGTGTCATACCAATAGTACTTTGATAACTGTTATTGTAAGAAAATGCCACCAAAGATAAGTGTTGGTCTCATTTTACCTTGAAATCCAAGACACGACTCCTAAGCATGTCTTCAAGTGTCTAAATCACCCTCTAAACTTGTCCATTTGTCTAAGGGTGGTAAGCAGTGCTCAGGTGGATTTTGGTTCCTAGTGCTTTGTGAAGCACTCCAAAATCTAGTTGTAAACCTTAGATCTCTATCTGACACTATGGAGTCTGGCACTCCATGCAATCTTGCTATCTTTTTTATGTACATTTGTACCAAATTTTCCAGTGAGTCTATGATTTTCATTGGCAAGAAATAGGCACACTTGGTTGACCTATCTATAATGACCTAGAATTGTGTCATGCTTTAATCTGGTCATATACAACCCAGTTAAGAAAATCTATAGTAATCTTACCCTACTTGCTCAATGGAATAAATATAGTCTGTTGTGTTCCTATTGTCTTCTGATGCTCTACCTTCACCCTTTGGAATGTAGCATATTTAAAGACATAAGTGGCTATGTCCTTCTTTATGTTTGGCCACCAAAAATGTGTCTTCAAGTCTTTGTACATCTTTTCACTTCCAAGATGGATATTCGATTTACTAGTGTGAGCTTCCTTGAGCATCTCAATTCTTAGGTCTTGCTCACTAGGCACATATATTCTATATTTGAAGTATAATAATCCTTGCTTGTAGGTGAAGGATTCATACAAGGACCCTTTGTCTTCACCTGAAATCTTATGCAAATTAAGGTTTGTGCCTATCTTATCTCCTCAATCCATCCTGATTACATAGTCAATGTATAGACTTGTGCTTTTCCAACTTTTGCTACTTATATCAATGGCAAAACAAACTATTTTTCTCACTAGTATCTGCCAAGGATCCACCTTTTAGCAAACTAGTATACTTCCTACTTAAGGCATCTACCACTAGATTGCCTTTGCCCTCAGTGTACATAATGTTGCAATCATAATCTTTAATATACTCCAACCATCTTCTTTGCCTCATGTTCAACTCTTTCTAAGTGAACAAGTACTTTAGGCTTTAATGGTCAGTGTATATCACAAATGAGCTTCCCAATAGGTAATACCTCCATTGCTTTAAGGCATAGATCACTTCAGCAAGTATTAGGTCATGGGTAAGGTAGTTTTGCTCATGGGGTCTCAACTATCTTGACTCATAAGCAATCACATTTCTTTCTTGCATCAACATACATCCTAACGCAGACCTACATGCATATATATAGATGGTGTACGGCTTGTTTGGATATGGTAGGATTAACAATGGAGCTTGAATCAACTTACTATTTAGCTCCTTAAAGCTTTTTCCACAGTTTTCAATCCATTCAAACTTTTGACCTTCCTTGGTTTGTTTAATACGAATTGAGGAAATCATGGAGAATTTTGGTACAAATCTCCTATAATAGCCTACCAATCCTATGAAGCTTCTGTCTTCCTTATAGTCTTAGGTCTTTCCTACTTTTGCACAGCCTTGACCTTTTCAGGGTCTATTCTAAGGCCTTATGCATCAATAATGTGCCCTATGAAAGACACTTCCTTTAACCAAAATTGGCACTTGGAAAATTTGGCATGCAACCAATTGTCCAACAGTGTGTTCAAGACAATTCTTAAGTGATGCTCATCTTCATTTTTGCCCTTGGAATATAGTAGGATGTCATCAATGAACCTCGGTACAAACTTATCCAAGTCTAGTTTGAACACATGGTTTATCAAGTCCATAAATGCAGTAGGGGCATCAGTCAAGCCGAAGGGCATGATTGTGTACTCATAATGTCTAGATCTTGTTCTGAATGCTGTCTTAGGTATAGCCTACTTTTTTACCCTTAACTGAAAGTACCTAAACCTCTAATCAATCTTAGAGAAGATCTTTTCTCCCTTGAGTTAATTAAATATATTCTCAATCCTAAGGAGTGGATACTTGTTATTGATGGTCACAGGATTTAGTTTTCTATAGTCAGTGCATAATCTCAATGATTCATCCTTTTTTTTTTTCACAAAGAGAATTGGAGCTCCCCACAGTGAATCACTTGGTGATATGAACCCTTTTTCAAGTAGTTCATCAAGTTGTTTCTTGGGCTCAGCCATCTCTGTGATTGGCATTCTGTAAGGATGTATGGATATTGGTGTATGTCTAAGTTTGAGCTTAATCTCAAATTAAATCTCTCTTAGAAGATGAATACCTAGCAGGTTTTTCAGAAAAACTTGTGGAAAGTCTTTCACTACTGGTATCCTACTAACCTATTCTTCAATCTCAACATCATTCAATGCATAGTATTCATCTTCAGGAATCATAAGAATTTCATCTAACACTTCTAGTTCCTTGTCATGCATTTCATACACTAATTTCTTAGAATTCACTAATGCATGCACTTCATTACTATGCAAATGTGATTTCTCTTTTAGCATAATCAATCTTTGTACCATGCATAGCCAACCAATTCATACCCAAAACAATATCATATTTTGGAATATTTAACACTAGCAAATCAATCACACTCTTAGTCTTTCCAACTACTAGCTCACAATTCTTAGCTAGTTCATTAACGAAAAGACATTGACGACCTACTGTTCTTAGTAATAATATGTTACGCTTGAATTCAATAGGCAATACCATGGATTCAGCTAATCTACTAGCTATAATAGACACTAAGGCACCAGTATCAAACAATGCACTAACACGCATACCATTTAAATAAATGTTACCTCTAAGTGCACCTTGCTAGGATGCCTATCTTTTTCAATCTCAAATACTCTCACGGCTCTTTGCAATTGTTGCCTTGGTGCTGGTGGATGACCCCTTGGTTGATTGTTTATGGCAGCTGGCACATTAGGCCTCTTCTAGCCTTGCTCCTCTTGCCATCTTCTTTAAACAATTGGGTAGTCTTTGATCCAATGATCAGGAGTAACATCTGAGACATACTTGTGTCTTAAAGTAACATGGCTTCTTGCCATGGAATTTTTTGCAACTAGGGCACCTTGGGCCACTAAACTTGCCTTTGGCCTTGCCATCCATACTAGGTTGGAAAACCTTAGCAGTGCCCTTGCCTTGCAGTGGCCTTTTCTACTTTCCATGCTCATTGGTTTCCCTCGGTCCATAGGAAACCGTTTACTTTCATGCACTTCTTGTTCCACAAGTAGAGCCATCTGTACTACATCATAGTAGGTAAGAGCATTAAATGGCCTCATTGCTCACCTAATGTCTAGCCTCAAACCTCTGACAAATCTCTTTGCCTCTAGTTTTTCCAACCCATGGTATTGTGGTGCATGCCTCACGAGTTGGTTGAACCTATGTTCATATTCTACAACATTAAGGCTGTTCAACTACAATGCATCAAATTTGGCCTATTTTAAATCCTTGATTGCATCACTGATGTATTGATCCTAGAACAGTCTGGTAAACTCTAGTCATCTCATCTTAAACTCATAATTTGCTCTCTTGCCCGTTTGAGTAACGTACCTATCTATGATGCTCCTCCACCACATTTCTGCACCTACAAGGTTGTAAGAAGCCAGAGATACTTTCTTGGTGGAGCTCAGGTGCATCCTATCAAACATCTTGTTACCAACTCCCGGGTACTCCAATCCTAGTGAAAAAATTGTACATTTAGACTCTAAGGATTGGTAATGTTCTGTAGGCCATCAGAACACTACCCTTAGTGTGCATACCCAAGTGGCCATCCTGGGCCCTATGTAAACACATGCATATTAATCCAACCATCACACACATATTCACATTTCATGCACACCATGGCAGCAAAGAAGGAAAACACTAGCACATGTCTTAATCTTGGCTACCACACATTAGACAATCTTGTTACGTTCTAGTTACCAGCCACTGCACCTGTAACTTCCACTAACAAAATCTATCATTCTAGCCATGTACCCCCATGTTCTCTTTGATCCATTATCAAGAACAGACTTAGAGGAGACCAGGAAATTTTTTTTCACATCAATAGCCCACCTATGGACCAAGTTATGGATTTTTTAAGTTGGTTACAAAATTCTAACCAAATAAACAAGAACTTAGACAAATTTGCAACGTCATATCTTTGGGTACATGGCTTCAAATTCAGAAATTCAAAATCCCAGTTCAAGATTTAGATGTTCTCTAGGTGTGGTCAAAAGTTCATACAAATATTCCTTCTACACATGGAGCTATAGAACTTTAAGTGCAAAGTCAAAATTCTAGTCATTTTATGACCATTTTGCCCATACAAAATTTCATAAGTGTGCAAACACTTCATTCACAAGGGGTAAGCCCTCCATGGCTATCCCATACATGTCCAATACACATAGCAATTACATGCTGTTGCATTTAGCAACTTTATGTGGCCAAAACAGAATTTACAAGTAAATAGCCCATCATTCACACTTAGGCAGCTTTGCACCACACCATATACATAGCCAAAACAGTACTCAAATGTTTACATACTTTTTTCATTTTATATACATTACATGTAGATGCATACATGCACTACATAATGGTCTTAAATCAGCTAAATACACACCCTAAGTTACAGGAGTGCCTGAGACACAATGGACTCCAGAACAGGATGCCGGATAGGTGCTGCACAACACAATAAGTACCATCACTAAAAATACCAAATGTGCTCCTAAAATCACTAAACTTTCCAGATCACAATTAGACATATGCAAGTTCAAGTATCTGAAAATTCAGGGTAAAAATCAAACCACAAAGGTTCGTTTGAAGGTAGTCTTTCAGCTGGACCTAAAATGACAGAATTGAGTAGAATAAGTTTCATTGAGAAACTTAGTAAGGGTAGCACTTGGATTCAATAGGCAATGTAACCATCATTAAAAACTGAATCAAAAGACACTAAAAAACAAAAACCGCAATGCATATATACAAGATATAGCAACTAAATGCAGTAGCCATTTATAACCAACAAACACATGAAATGTGGCAGCAACATATACCATAGGTTAGCCCATAAAACATGCAATAAACTTAAGTAAATCACTATGGCAGGCCTCCTCAAGCTAATGCTTTGTCTTATGAGGATTTTAACACTAGTTAGTACTAACTTTGGGCTCTAGAAACCCTTCAATTCGCTGTCATCACTGTACACTTCACACTAGGTCAAAAGACCTTCAATAAGTGCACTCCCCTCACTAAGCTTGGTTCATCAAGCTCAAGGCTCTCTTCTAAAGATTTCAGGATCTCATGATAACATATCTTTATGTTATCTACTCATGTACATGCCACATGCATTTTGTTCATTTGAGTTCAACATGAATATAAGCAAGCATCATTTTAATTTGTTTAACATATTTTATGCATTTGATATAGCATATTGGTTTTACATACATATTGTGTCAAACAAATCCTAGCATGCTACTAAGAACATTCATGTAAATAATAAATAAATCCTAGCATGCTACTAAACCAAGAAAGAATGTGTACCTTCCTTCCTGGTTATGTGTGGCAAAAAAAGATGAAGAACTTGATCTTGGAGGAGCACCTTGAGGCTTGAATTGAAATGAACAATCTCAATGTAAATCCACCTACAATGCTCTATAAAATTGTCTAATATTTTGGCTATTTAAAGGAATGGAAGGAGGAAACTTTTCTCTCAAGAAAATGGAGCAAATGGAGTGCCAAAGAATGCTCGAAATGGCCGGCCACTTTAGGCTATTTATAGATGACCAAAAGGCACACTTTTACACCAAGCAAGGTGTCCTTTAAGCCAAAGAACACTTCCTTTGGCCAAGGGTAATCTATATTGGCAAAAATACATGTCTCTTTGGCCAAGGAACACTTCCTTTGGCCTAAGAGGCATGTCCTTTTGGCCAAAAGACATGTCTTGGCCAAAATGATGTGTCTCCTTGGCCAAGGAACATGTCTTTTCTAGCCAATGCCGAAAATACATGTCCCTTAAGGCCAAAGGACATCACTCTTGGTGCTATAAACACCCCATGGCCGAATATACATGTCTATTCACTCAAGGAACACTTCCTTTGGATGAAAGGACATGTTCTTTTAGCCAAGAGTTATTTCTTTTGATGAAGATACATACCTTTACACAAAAGATGTGTCTCTTGGTGGTTTTGAGCTAAAAACAAGGTGAGCTGGCACAAAGCTAGCTCACTATGCTACTTATGCACCATTGAGCTCCTTTGAGCTCCAACCAAGCACCATGAACTAAGGTCCAGCTCCTAGAGATGACCTTGAGCTAGAGTTAGATGCTCTCAGCTGAATTGAACTGAAGTCTAGCTACATTCAGCTACCAGAAGCTGAAGTGAGCCGACTTTAGATGACTTGAGCTGACTTGAGCTAACTTGAGCTGAAGTCCTGCTGCTTTGAGCTACTTATAGCTGAAGTGAACTGACTTGAGCTAAATGAAGCTACTTCTAGCTACCTTAGATAACTATTTAAGCTAGAGTTAGCTCAATGAGCTCAAATCTTACCTTAAAAGGATCTTGGTGCACCAAGAATTCCAACATCTTCCAAGCTTAGCCCTAGCTCCATGATTGCTTGAAAATACAGAAAACAACCCATGAGAGCAAGAGAACCCTTACCTTGATGGGTATGCTAAAATTGGAGCTTGATCCCAGGTGCACTCAAGCAATAGCACCAAATTGCTTCCAATTGTGCTTCCTTGACTTAAATTGCAAGTGGTTTTCAGTTTGAAGGTAGGGTGGCTATGGAGGAAGTGTGTAGGAGAGGGGTGGCTTCCTTTTTGTTGGTGGAGGTTGATATTGGGGAGATAAGGACAAGAATGGTTACTTATATGGTCTTAAGTGCACTAAACACACTTAACAAGCTTAACCAAGCTTTATGTCATTTTCCTTGCTACAAGACCATGGTTTCTTTACCTTAATCTCGTGGCCCACATTTGACTTCTCTATCGCATGCCATGGCAACCGCTCATTATGTAGGATAACCCCACAAAACTTCCATTTGACTTAAGTCATAGGGATGGATAACCAAAGGCACACAATAGGACACTTAAGTCCTTAAAGCCTTTTTGTGTTTTCCTTTTTCCATACTTGTCTTCTATAAGCAATTTGGTCCTCCAATAGCACTTTCATACCATTCATATCCTTCCCATAACTCTCCAAATCTCTTTTATGAAATTTTTGCAATTGAGTACCCATATTTCCAAAATCTTACAAAAAAGTCCATGGGTTGCTTGACAAACAAGCAATCCTTAAGGCTTTTCTTGGGGCCCAAGTTACTAACTTGGAACACTTTTAAGGAAGTGTTGATCATGCCTTTTACCCCCCACACTTCAATCACTATGGTGAGAATTACACAATATAATGGCTTTTAGCCATTATAACACACTTGTAATTCTCCCATTTTTGTGAGGTGGTAACACATCTTCTCAATAAAAGTCAACCATTCTTCAACTTTCTGTGGCCTACCTCTACCATTAAATTGTGGAGGTCTTAGGCCTTGAAACCACTTCAACAGTCTAACATCATTAGAGGCCTCAAGGTCCTCAAATCTATGTCTCCTAGACCTAGGTGTTTCTTTTAAATCCTAAGGCTCTCTGGGTCTCTTTCTTCTTTTCCTTTCATTAGGCCTCTCAGCTTCATTCTATATCGAGTGGTCATAAACTAAGTGACTAGCCCTAGACACTTGGCCAATCTCAGACCTAACTCTTCTAGCTCTTGGGTGACTTCTATCTTCATCCCCTACTTCCTTATTCTCCACAATACCATTTCCAATAGAAGAAACATTATCTATGTTACTATTTCTAGAACCTTCTCTTACAGCTTCCTGATTTTTCTCCTGTGGTGTAGCTTGTGCTCCTTGTTGTTGAGCTTGTAACAACCATACTAAGCCTTCAATGATTTGGGCTAAATTTATTTGCAACTCTATCCACACTTAAGGCATGTTCAATTCAGGTGCAAGGTTCACTATTCCTTGTGCTCTAGCCTAATCATCCCTCCTTGGTTCCTCTTTTTTGTTCTCCTACCACTGCTCACCAGGAGGTCTTAGGGGCCCTTGATCCCCTCTCCTTATAGTAACCATCTTCACTATTCCATGATAAACAAATAGCACAATAAATATAGCATGTTAGGTACCTGACACTAGCAACTGACCAAACTAAGTTCTATGAAGGCAACTATGTGCATGATGCAATCATATGCACCTCCAATTCAAACCATGCTCTAATACCAACTTTTGTTACCACTATGACTACGTAAACACAGTGATCAAATTTAGTGAGCTTAAGTCCTAGGCATCGTATGTCCTATAGTCCAAGCAGAACATGCTCACTATACTTATCCAAGTTACCATCTTGGTCTTTATGCAATGATGTGTATATTGGTCCAACCATCACACACATGTTCACATACAGACTTATTTGGTAGTGCAAACAATGATCAAAACCTCACTTCATGTCAATATGGTATTCATGCAAAATTCATACACATATACAATTACATGCATACTTGGTGCACTTGGTGCCCATTCTTGTGTCCAAACTTTCATGCCATGTCCAACTTAAATTCAACACATGTCCTCCTATGCCCTAAATTTTTTAAACCTTTTAATACACTTAAGCATTCATAGGGAAATAGATTTGATACATTAAATCCATCTAAGTTTACAATTATGGATTTTACACTTAACCGGGTAGAATTAACCATATGAACAGTACAAAGCAAAATCAGCCAACTTTGATAGGCCATAATTCTAAATACAGAGCACCAAATCCACTAATCCAAAATGCAAATTCTTCATATTGAAGTTTTCTAAGTATGATCAAAATTTCATAGCCAAACTCACTATGTACAAGAAGTTATGGCAGTTAGGGTACAAGATACTAAATTTGAGCAACTAATGACTAATATGCCCATACAGAATTTCAATAAATTCATACACTTCATTTCCAAGTGTAAAGCCAACATAGGAAGTTCCATACATGTCTTAGACACATGGGAAAACCACTCCCCTATATTTTAAGTCACTCTACAAACATTATACGCCATACTCTTCATAATCGCCCATAACCACGATATGGGCAAAATTTCACAAACACTTCCAACTACACTTCATTCATCCACATGTCACTCACACACTATATATACCACATACCCAGTTCATTTACATCGCATTATGCACTACATACATTACATAATTTAGTTGATACATACACTAAGCCTCTTGGAGGGCTTTAAAAGCACTAAGCTCCCCAGAAACTTGAAGGGACTAGCTGCTGCATAAGGCAAAAAGTACCATTAATAAAAATAGCTATTGTGCTCCAAAAATCATGAAACTTTCAAATTTAAAACTAAACAGATTAACACTAATGTACCTAAAATTCCATAGAGAAATTCAAACCACAGCTATTAGTTTGAATACTCTCTTTCCGGTGCTCCTAAAAATGGATGAAAAGGGGGTAAGTCTCTTGAGGAAACATAGTAAAGACTTATCATTAGAAACTTGAATCTCTAGCTATAAACCTGAAATCCAAATATACTAAAACCCAAAAACATAGTATATATACACAGAAATGGCTATCCAAATGCACAAACAAACACAACAACAAACAAATATAATGCTTGGCTATAAAGGCCAAAAACTCTAGGTAAGGCTCACTAAACCCAAAAACTAGGGTTTTTCTCTCAGTTGATTTATCTGGTTACTTTCTCTTGTTTTCTTTTAAAATCTTCAGCTATGGTGGCTATGGAGGGCTGTGAAAGACCTCAAGGAAGTGTTTAGGACTACTAAAGGCCGAAAATAAGGAGATAGTAAAGGAAATGAAGTCTTTTTTCCTTTTTATCTTTCTTTTTTACTTAAGTCAAAACTATCTTATGACATACTTGAAATTTTTTCAACTTCAAGCCCACACTTGGGCATTTTTTGGCTGGCCATTGCAAGTGAAAAATGATATTTTTTACCAGCTTTAACTTTGTCAAAGGTCATTTTAACCTTTAGACAAAAAGGTGGGCACTTGGGTCCTTAGTTGGCATTATGCCATAAATGATGAACTTTGCCTCCTTGAGTACTTTGGTCCCCAACAATACCTTTAATTCCATCCATGTCTTTTCTTAACAATACCAACCATGTCCTTCTATAAGCTATCTTTAGAAATTTATGCAATTGAGCACCCAACCTTTGTAACCTTACAATTTAGTCCATAGATTACTTGAAAAACAAGCTTTACATTAAGGCTTTCTTAAGGACCAAACTATCACCGTGTGTGCCACTTAAGGGAGTCTGTATTAAATACTTTACACTTCACAATTCATAGACTATGGTAAAAATTAAAGCATATAAGTTTAAGTCCTTATGCTGTAATTTTCTCATTTTGTGAAGTGGTAACAATGTGTCTAGTGAGTTCTGGCCTTTAACTCATTCTTACTAACCCTTAGTTTACTAATGCAGTGAGCTTAGCTCAAGCTTTAGCCTTTTCTTTGTTGTTGTATAGGTGAACATGGTTGATGCACTTCGCTTGAGTTCCAAGAACTCACTAAGTTTACTAAGCCTCCACAAAATGACTCAAGCTATTAAGCTTGGCTAGGTCACTTATGTACTAAACTTCCACCTAAAAACCCTACCAAGAGTGAACTATGTTCTCTCTTGCACCTCAAGTAAACTTGCCTAGTAAACTTTCCTAGGTTACAAGTATACTAAACCTTCACTCTTGGTACTTACCTATTGATGAATACTCATCAGTGTATTGTTATTAAGGGTTTAAATCATCATTAAACACTTTGAGTATGATTAATTTCTATATTTTGAGCATTTTTTCACCGGGTTACTATTCATGCATTTTTACTATTCACAGTTACTATTTACCGACTTACTATTCATACACGTATTCACTGTACATACGCAGTTTACTATTCATTAATATTAAAATATATATATTAAATAATTATTTTTTATGTAGGTAAAAATCATCACTTGGCAGCCCTTCACGAGAAACAAATCATATTTGGAGTTGTAGGCATCAGAACTGAGTGATTCCAAATTCATCTGAAAGCCAACATATAGATCTTCAATTCTACTTCATTCCGCAAGCTAGTTTAATCATTTTCATTACCGAAATCTGATTATAGATGAGACCCTTCATTATTTCGTGTGCTGAAGAGCAGTTTCGGTAGAAAAATCATAACTTGAGCTACAGATGTCCAATTTGAATGAGCAAGCTATAAATTCAAAGCTAAAGAGGAGATCTACAACTTTTGTGCTTTGAGGAAGAGCTGATCTAATGTCTACAATGGTTGAAAAATTAAAAGAAGTTGCGGCCCACCATTATTGATCTGTATTTACCTACATTTACCATTTTATTTTTACCGTTTCACCCACCCCAAAACTCTATAAATAGGCACCTTGGGGGGAGGGTGAAGGAGGCCATTTTCTTATGCCATTTCTTAGGCCTCTTTATGTTCTTGTGTCATCTTTAGCTTTTCTCCTTTTTCTTGTTCTTGTTTTCAATACCGAAGCTCTGTCCAAGTGTTTTCTCATTCTTCTTGTTCTTCTTTGATCTTTCAATCCATGTTTATTTCATATTTCTACATGTTGTTTACTTTTATTATGTCTAACTAATCTTCTTTTTACTAAGGTGAAAGGGTGAAGCTTTTGGTATAAAGGTTATGATTGGTTTGAATGGATCACATCGTTAACGGTATTTTCTTCCTTAATCTATTTAACTTCCTTCCTTGTTAAGTAGGAGTCTTGATTCATCATAGTCAAATCATTGGCACAAAAGCTGCTTGATTCCCTCTGTAGAACATGGCTTTGCCGGCTATATTGGAATCTTCAGTTATTGTCAACAAAGGTTGGAATGATGGATACTTGAATCCATTAGCAAGTGTTGGCGTTTTAAGATCAATGAAAATTAATACTAACTAAATTCCCCGATTGGGACCTCCTTTATGTGTGGATCTCAATTGAGTGGTAAAATAAGCTAAAATTAATTATAACCGATATACTAAAAGTGGATCCCTTAACCTTAGCTATTTTATTTGAATTTGAGTTTTTAATCAACACTTGTTCACACCTTGCACCAATATCTTTCCTTATTACCAAATCTATAATTTGTATTTTTTAATACACTTCCCTATGGTTCAACACTCGGACTCCTGAGATTTTATTACTTGCGACAACCTACACTTGGGTTACAACTGCTAGAGTGCAGCAAGTTTTTGGCGCCGTTGCCGGGGAAGTAAAATTAGAGTACAAGTTTAATTTTTTTTTTCTTTTTGTTCTTTATATGGCAAGCTAAGCCTCCTACCTCTTAATTTGTGTTAATCTTATTTTTCTTTCTTTTTTTTATTTTTCTTTATTGTTGAATGGAAGGCTGAGCCTCCTATCTTTTATTTTTTGTTCATATTGCTTCCTTTTTATTTATTTTTCTTATTATTATTGTATGGAAGGTTGTGCCTCCTACCTAACTTATTATTGATATTTGTTTGTGTTGTTGTTATTTTGTTTATGTATGAAAGCTTGGTCACATACATCAAGTGGTAGATTGGTAAGAAAATCTCCAATTTCTTCAAACATAGCTGAACACATTAATGAACAAGAAGATAACCACTCTCTTCATAATGACCAAGATCGACCTAGGACACTTAGAGAATACATGAACCTCATAAAGAATAGCACTCAATCATGTTTAATATTTCCTACTAATGCATGTCACTTCAATTTCAAGCCAAATATTATTAAACTTTTACCAACTTTTCATGGCTTTGATTCTTAAAATCCATACTTGCATTTAAGAGAATTTGAAGAAGTCTGTCACACATATAACAACCTAAACTGTAGCATGAACACCATCAAGCTTAAGCTTTTAAATAAAGCTAAAACTTGGCTACAGAATCTTAGGTCAGGCTCCGTCAATTCATGGGATGAACTACAACAACAATTTTTGAAAAAAAAATTTCCCTCCCATAAAACAAATTCTTTCAAAAGACAAATCACCACTTTCACACAAAAACCAGGTGAAACTTTTTACCAGTGTTGGGATAGATTAGTGTCACATTTTTACGAAGGTTTGACACCTAGGGAAAGACAAATGGTAGAAATGATGTGTAATGGAATATTTGAGGATAAAGATCCTAACGTGTTACCCACTCCGGGGTAGTCTAGTTATGGTGCCAAAACTGTGCATTTAGACTCCTAGGATTGGTAATGTTCTGTAGGCCATCAGAACACTACCCATAGTGTGCATACCCAAGTGGCCCTCTTGGGCACTATGTAAATAGATGCATATTGGTCCGAACATCACACACATATTCACATTTCATGCACACCTTGGCAGAAAAGAAGGAAAACACTAGCACAAGTCTTAGTTTTGGCTTCCACACATTAGGTAATCTTGTTAAGTTCTAGTGGCCAGCTACTGCACCTGTAACTTCCACTAATAAACTGTATCATTCTAGCCTTATAACCCCCTTTTTTATTTGCTACATTATAAATTGGAGACTTAGAGCAAGCCAAGGATATTTTTTTTACATCAAGAGCCCACCTATGGACCAAGTTATGGATTTTTGAAGTTGGTTACAAAATTCTGACCAAATGAATAGTAACTCATCCAACTTTGAAACATCATAACTTTGGCTACATGGCTCTAAATCCAGAAATTAAAAATCTCAGTTAACGCTCTAGATGTCCTCTAGGTTTGGTCAAAATTTCATACCAAGATTCATTCTACACAGGGAGATATTAAACTTTAGGTCTAGAGTCGAAATTCTGGCAACTTTTGGACCATTTTGCCCATACAATTTTTCCAAACCATGCAAACACTTCATTCACAAGGGGAAAGCCCTCCAGGCTATCCCATATATGTCCATTACACATAGGAATTACATTCCATTTCTTTTAACAACTTTATGTGGCCAAAACAGAATTTACAAATAAGTAGCCCATCATTCACACTTACATAGCCAAAACATTACTCAAATGTTCACATACTTGTCTCATGTTACATACACTACATGTACATGCATACATGAACTACAATATGGTCTTAACTCAGCTAAATATACACCCTAGGTTACAGGAGGTCCTGAGACACAATGGACTCCAAAAACAGGATGCTGGACAGCTGCTGCACAACACAGTAAATACCACCATTAAAAATACCAAATGTGCTCCTAAAATCACCAAAATTTCCAGATCATACTAGACATATGGAAGTTCATGTACCTGAAATTTCAGATCAAAACTCAAACCACAAAGGTTAGTTTGAAGGTGATGTTTCTTCTGGACCTGAAATGATAGAATTGAGGGGAGTAAGTTTCATTGAGAAACTTAGTAAGGGTAGCACTTGGATTCAATAGGCAATGTAACCATCCTTAAAACCTGCATCCAAAGACACTAAAACACAAAAAACACAATGCATATATACAAGATATAGCAACCAAATGCAGCAGCCAAACACAAACAACAAACACATGAAATGTGGCAGCAACATATACCATAGGTTAGTCCATAAAACATGTAATAAACTTAACCAAATCACTATGGCAGCCCTCCTCAAGCTAATGCTTGGCCTTAGGAGAATTTTAACAGTAGTTAGTACTAACTTTGCGCTCTAGAAACCCTCACTTTACTGCCATCTTTAGCATGGTAACACTAAGGCCGAAACCTTGCCATGCTTCTTTCCCTTTAACCTATACTTGGTTCCTGGAGCTTTTTGCTCTCTTCCAAACATGGTTTTAGCTTCATGGATGTTTGGAAATATAGTAAACAATCCAGGAAACTTTAGAAAACTCTTATTTCACTACCATCTTTGTACACTTGACAGTAGGTCACAAAACCTTCAATAAGTGCACTCCCCTCACTAAGCTTGGTTCATCAAGCTCATGGCTCTCTTCCAAGCTTAGCCCTTAGCTCCATGGATGTTTGAAAATTGCAGAAAATAGTCCATGAGAGCAAGAGAACCCTTACCTTGATGGGTATGCTGAAATTGGAGCTTGATCCTAGGTGCACTCAAGCAATGGCACCAAATAGCTTCCAATTGTGCTTCCCTGACTTTAATTGCAAGTAGTTTTGAGTTTGAAGGTATGGTGGCTATGGAGGAAGTGTGGAGGAGAGGGCTGGCTTTCTTTTTTTTGGTGGAGGCCGAAATTTAGAGAAGCAAAGGTGGTCTTGACTGCTTAAATAGTCAAAAGTACACTAAACACACTTAAGTAGTCTTAACCTTGTCTTATGTCATTTTCCTTGCTACAAGACTATGGTTTCTTAGTCTTAATCTCTTGGCCCACATTTGACCATTCTTATCTTCCTTTAGCAGCCCTCCTTATGTGGGATAACCCCACAAAACTTCCATTTGACTTAAGTCATAGACATACACATCTTAAGGCCTACATTAGAACACTTAGGTCCTTTATGCCTTTTTGTGTTTTCTTTGTCCTTAGTTGTCTTCCATAAACAATTTGGTCCTCCAATAGCACTTTCATACCATTCATATCCTTCCCATAACTCTCCAAATCTCTTTTGTGAAAGTTTTGCAATTGAGCACCCGAATTTTCAAAATCTTACAAAAAAGTCCATAGGTTGTTTGACAAACAAGCAATCCTTAAGGCTTTTCTTGGGGACCAAGTTACCAACTTGGAACACTTTTAAGGAGGTGTTGATCATACCTTTTACCCCCACACTACAATCACTATGGTGAGAATTACACAATATAATGATTTTTAGCCATTATGACACACTTGTAATTCTCCCATTTTGTGAGGTGATAACATAACGAGGCAATGAATTACCTAGACTTACTAGCAGAAAATGCACAGAATTGGGACACCGCTGGTATTTATAAGGCTCCAGGTAAGACTCAAACCCTTACATCTAGTGGAGGCATATATCATCTTAAGGAAGATAATGACCTTAAAGAAAAATTTGCATCTCTAGCTAGAAAGGTTGAGGCATTAGAAATGAAGAAAACTAGTCATTTAAAATTTGTTGAAGAAATTGTTTGTCACATTTGTGAGACCAATGACAATTCCACTAACAATTGCCCAACTTTGCCCTCTTTCAAAGAAGGTTTCCATGAACAAGTCAATGCATTGAACAACTTCAAAAGACCAACCCAAAATCCATACTCACAAACTTACAATCCTGGTTGGAGGAATCATCCAAATTTCAGTTGGAGAAATGATAATCATGCTCAACCATCACAACCACCTTTGCACACCCAATAAAATTTTCAACAATCTCAAGGGTATGCAACATATGTTCCTCCTCTTAGGAAAAATCTTAAAGAAACATTGCATTCATTCATTGAAAAGCAAGAGTCAATCAATGTTCAAACAAGTCAAACCATGATTGATTTGAAAGATACTCTTGCAAAATTTGCATCTGCACTCAACATTCAAGAGAAAGGAAAATTTCCTTCTTAACCACAACCAAATCCCAAAGGTTAAACCATGGATCAAGTGAAGTCAATCATTACACTCCGCAACAATAAGGTTGTTGAAAAATCCATTCCTGATTCTTGTGAAGAAGACGATGAGTCAACTTCTAAGAGTAAAGAAGGGGTTGAACCTATACCAAGCGAAGAATAAATTGAATCTCCACCTACACCTCCATTTCCTCAAGCATTAACTGTTTCTAAGAAGGTGAATAAGACTCCTGAAATTCTTGATATCTTCAAGCAGGTAAAGATCAATATCCCCTTGTTGGATGCAATTAAACAGATACCTTTTTATGCCAAATTTTTGAAGGATTTGTGCACTATTAAAAGAAAAATGAATGTAAAAAAGAAAGCCTTCCTGGCCGAGCAGGTAAGTTCTGTTATTCAAAATAATACTGCTTTGAAATACAAGGATCCTGGCTGTCTAACAATCTCATGTTTTATTGGAGAACATAAAATTGAGCAAGCATTACTTGATCTTGGGGCTAGTGTAAACTTACTTCCACATTCAGTTTACCAAAAACTAAATTTGGGTGAGTTAAAACCAACCGAGGTGCCTCTTTTGCTTGCTGACAGATCAGTGAAAGTGCCCAGATGAGTCATTGAAGATGTGTTAGTCCAAGTTGATAAATTCATATATCCTGTGGATTTTATTGTTTTGGACACATAACCAGTGGAAATCAAGAATTCAATACCTGTTATCTTGGGACGTCCATTTTTAGCAACCTCTAATGCTTTGATTAATTGCAGGAATGGATTGATGAAGCTGACATTTGGGAATATGACATTGTAGTTAAATATTTTCAACTTGCTTAAGCAGCCTCCTGAAAAAGAAGATGAAGGTGAAGATGTCTGCGTTATTAACGCAACTAAGGAAAATTATACCCGAGAAGGAAGTATCTCTGATCCTTTAGAAAGTTATTTAGTTAATTCATTTGAATCAAATATACATATAGATCAGGATACATTTGACATTTGTGCATTGTTTGATTCTTCGCAGGTAGAGGGGAACACATGTTGGACATAAAAAATTGAAGAGTTGGGAAAACCTAAAATTGAAGAGAAAAATAAAATCGACACAACAAAGTTGAAGCTCTTACCCAAACAATTGAAGTACCTGATGTCAGAGAAAAATGCTAAATCAAGGCTGATAAGCTGGATCATATTACTCCAAGAATTCAACATTGTGATCAAGGAAACGAAGGGCACCAAAAATGTTGTCGCTGACTATTTGTCAAGACTGACAATGGATTCATCAATTGATGTTACACCTATAAATAATTGTTTTCTTGATGAATTTTTATTGGCTTAGGCAAAAGCTCTTATGCCAAAAAGCTTACATTTGTTTTCTTGATGAATTTTTATTCTTTGTTACTACAGTACCTTGGTTTGCTAACATCGTGATGAAGCACTGTGGAAGAGAGCAATCGGACTTGTGGATCTGTTTATCTTGTCTTTTAGTTTTACTATCAGCATTTTCTTCATTTTGGTTTAAGTTTTTTCAGGTTTTTCATTTTCAATAACTACCAGTTCAGGTAATTTCTTCTTCACTCTTCTTATCTATATTTTAACATTAAGGACAATGTCTTAATCTGGTTAGGGGGAGGGATAGTTGTTTCTTTTTTTTTTTAGGATAGTTTTTCTCATGCTGATATTAAAACCATTAGACAAAGCACTTAGTTTATGATGGCTGAGTAAAGAGTAATTTTTCACTCTTGAGACGCATCCTATTTTATGTGACATGCATAACATTTTTTTTTCTTGCAAGCATAAATAGTTGCATGTAGGAACATTTAGCATGAATTTAGGTTGTTTGTTTGCATTTAGGAACCCAACTCATGGAAATATCATCATTGGATGTATACCTTGTAAATTTGAAATGGTTGTTAATTTTTAAAAGCAGTTAAAGTATGTTTCTTGTTACCTAAGGAAAATAAATAACCGGTGAGCACTTTTGAGCCCTTAGTGTTTATTAGGATGTGTGAATTTCTTTGTTGAGAGTGCTTACTTTGTGTTTTGAGCTAGACCTTGCTTGGATGGGTGACCTTAAGGACCCATGCAACCTCACTTCTTGTATGTAAATTTAAGGAAGAAGATGGCATTTTAGGGCCAACCACTTACCAAAAGGCTAACCTTGTACATTATCCCTTAGTGAGCCCCTTTGAGCCTTATAGCCTTATTCTTTGTTTGAACCCTATATGTTTAACCACTTCCACTTCATTTTGATCCTTTATTGTCCTTGGAACTAGTGATGCTTATGTGATTATGGGCTTAGAGAATTAAAATGAATGTGTTGTTTTTGGTAAAATAAAGAATAAGTGTGGGGTGTACTTCAGAATATGTTAGGTTACCTTGTGCTTAATTTGTCATAGTGGAAAAATTGGGGTGAGTTGAGCTTAAATCATAAAAATTGAGTGTATATCATTGGATGGTTGAGTTTTAAACAAATTTTGATTTATGGTAGAAAAAGGCAAAAGCGAGATCATAAGAAAAAAGCCATCGCAAAATAAAGTAAAAATATATATATAGATAAATTTAAAAAAAAACTCTTCGTTTCATAATAGTTAGCCTCTTTTTCTTTTAGGGCAGTCTAAAAAAAAATTGTTCTCTTTCCTTTTCAAATAAAATTATATATGCTCATACCCATGTGAATCCATACAAAAGTAAAGATGAAAGATATCTTCTTTTATCTTTTTCTGACAGATAAATGCATAATCATGGGAGACAATTTTGAAAAAAAAAAAACACAACTTCAGCCTTAATATTTGTTCAAGTCAAATGAGGCCAGCTATTTTGAAACGGAGAGAGGTAAAAAAAAAAAAAGAAAGAAAAAAAAGTGTTAAATTCAATAAGTTTAAAACTCAACCATATTTGTTTTCTAAACTCATGTGTTGATAAGGAATTGTGTTTTGGAGAGGACTTGGAGACTAGGGTTGATTTGGGTATTTAGTGTTTTAGGTGCCCATAATTATTGTTCATTGTATTACTAGTTCTCTTAAACTCCACCATTAAAAAGCCTCCATCCGATTCCCGCTTTCACCAAACCCAGCCTCATTACAACCTTGTATAAAGACCATTGGACTTAAATTTACATGCAGTCCCCTTTTGGGAATCTAGTGAGGGTGAAGTTGGATCCCCTTGCAAGCTCCGGATTGAGAAACACAAAGTAAGCTGTTCACAAACCCACCTTAAAATAAGTGCAAATACTTAGGGAGTGATCTTCTACCTCTGGTAACAAGGACTTAACTTTTTCTCCTTTCATTAATTACTTGCAAGTCAAGTTTACAAGTTTTATATATTCATAGCATGATTTGTCATGAGTTGTTAGATTATGTATTTTGTTTATTTTCTTAGGTTACACTTGCTAGGGACTAGCAAGAACCTGGTTGGGGGGTGTGATGAATACTCATAAGTGTATTGTTATTAAGGGTTTAAATCATCATTATACACTTTGAGTATGATTAATTTCTATATTCTGAGCATTTTTCCACCGGGTTACTATTCATGCATTTTTACTATTCATACACATTTTTACTATTCACCTATCACTATTCACAACTTACTGTTCATACACCGATTTCACTGTTCATACGCGTATTCACTGTACATACGCGGTTTACTGTTCATTAATATTAAAATATATATATTAAATAATTATTTTTTATGTAGGTAAAAATCATCACTTGGCGGCCCTTCACGAGAAAAAAATCATATCTGGAGCTGTAGGCATCGGAACTGAGTGATTCCAAATTCATCTGAAAGCCAACACATAGATCTTCAACTCTGCTTCATTCCGCAAGCTAGTTTGATCGTTTTCATTGCCGAAATCTGATTATAGATGAGACCCTTCGTTATTTCGTGTGCTGAAGAGCAGTTTCGGTAGAAAAATCATAACTTGAGCTACGGATGTCCGATTTGAATGAGCAAGCTATCAATTCGAAGCTAAAGAGGAGATCTACAACTTCCATGCTTTGAGAAAGAGCTGATCTGATGTCTACAATGGCCAAAAAATTAAAAGAAGTTGTAGCCTGCCATTATTGATTTGTATTTACCTACATTTTACCATTTTATTTTTACCATTTCACCCACCCCAAAACTCTATAAATAGGCACCTTGAGGGGAGGGTAAATGATGCCATTTCTTATGCCATTTTCTTAGGCCTCCTTTATGTTCTTGTATTTTCTTTAGCTTTTCTTCTTTGTTCTTGTTCTTGTTTTCAATACCGAAGCTCTGTCCAAGTGTTTTCTCGTTCTTCTTCTTGTTCTTTCTTTGATCTTTCAATCTATGTTTATTTCATCTTTCTACATGTTGTTTACTTTTATTATGTCTAACTAATCTTCTTTTTGCTAAGGTGAAAGGGTGAAGCTTTTGGTATAGAGGTTATGATTGATTTGAATGGATCACAACGTTAACGGTATTTTCTTCCTTAATCTATTTGACTTCCTTCCTTGTTAAGTAGGAGTCTTGATTCATCATAGTCAAATTATTGGCACAAAAGATGCTTAATTCCCTCTGTAGAACATGTCTTTGCCGGTTATATTGGAATCTTGAGTTATTGTCGACAAAGGTTGGCATGATGGATACTTGAATCCATTAGCAAGTGTTGGCATTTTAAGATCAATGAACGTTAATACTAGCTGAATTCCCCGATTGGGACCTCCTTTATGTGTGGATCTCAATTGAGTGGTAAAATAAGCTAAAATTAATCATAACCGATATACTAAAAGTGGATCCCTTAACCTTAGCTATTTTATTTGAATTTGAGTTTTTAATCAACACTTGTTCACACCTTGCACCAATATCTTTCCTTATTACCAAATCTATAATTTGTATTTTTCATTTTACTTCCCTGTGGT
The DNA here is from genome assembly GCA_005392925.1 of Aquilaria sinensis. Taxonomy (NCBI): domain Eukaryota; kingdom Viridiplantae; phylum Streptophyta; class Magnoliopsida; order Malvales; family Thymelaeaceae; genus Aquilaria; species Aquilaria sinensis. The sequence goes on along the minus strand of SMDT01000268.1, from coordinate 69,479 downwards.
TCGATACTCGGACTCCCGAGATTTTATTACTTGTGACAACCTACACTTGGGTTACAATTGCTAGAATGCAGCACCTATCCACCATTACTTGGTCCACCCTAGTGGAGTACTTAATGTCAAGGTTGGACTCATAATTTCTAGGTTCCATGGAACCATCCTAGGTGTACTAAAGTCCCCCCAATGGGCTGGCTAGGCCCCTGATGGTACTAAACCTTACATCCGGCTAATGGTACTCTATTGTGGCCAATTAACCTAGTTTTCTTGAATGTAGCTCTTGGAGCTTACAAAACATTAAGAAACCTCCTAGGCAACGAGGGAGTTTCGGAAGACCTGGTGTGCCACCTGATGACCTCACCCCCTTAGTAACCCTAGGCACCACCCTAGACGTCCCTCGGAACCCTACATGTAAAGTGCTATTTTGTTGTCACTTTGCCTGTGGGAACACATCGCCAACCCTTGGGGAAGTGTTGCCATAGTACAAAATTCTCTGGTGCTGGCATAAGGGCTTAGCAACGCATTCCCAACCCTTCATGCCCTGCAACTCCAACGTCTCCCAATGGCCCTAGAGATGCCTTATCTTGCCTCAAACCTGCATGTACACATACACTAGGCCACTATTTAAACTAATCCTATGATGTCCATAAACACGACACAACCATTAAAACCTTACTAGTCCACCATGAACATCACCATCCACCAATCACTACCATTCACAAACTACATGGATTCTACCCATATCAAACAAGTATCTAAAAGAAAAATTCAAACTCACTCCGAATCCATTTAATTGTGAAAAAATCCCAACCAAGAGAGAAAATTCCTAAACAAAAAGACATCCACATGTGGTTAGATGCCTAGATGGCTAAATATCTACTAACAACACTACAAGAAAACAAGTTATTTGAGACGGGAAAAAATGTAGGGAAACCGTAGGAAATGGTCATTTCCTGCAATTAAAATCGTCGGACAAAACCGTAGGAAAAAGTAGTGTCGGAAATAAAAACCGTCGGATAAACGTAAAAAACTCCTACGCTTTTATGACGCCAGTATATCCGACGGTTTTGAGATGCCTTTTGTCCTACGCTTTTATGACGCCTGTGGTCCCCATTATTTAAGACGGTTTTGAGACCCCATTTGTCCTACGGTTTTATGACGCCCACGGTTTTTGACCCCACGTCCTTTTTTGTGACCCCTTATGTCCTACGGTTTTGTGACTTTACTATCTCCTACGGTTTTCTGTCATTAATATTGTTCCTACGATTTTGTGACAATTTAAAGATTTTAGTAAATTAATTTATACACAAATTAAAAACATATTATATTGCATTATATAATAATAATAATAAAAAACAAATTATTATTATTATTATTATTATTATTATTATTATTATGATGTTATATTATTATTATTATTATATTATTATTATTATTATTATATAACAATTGATCAAAGTAATCAATAAAATTACTATACATAAAAGTAATCAATTTTTACAGGAAAGAGTTAATTACAAAGAACTGAAGGAGATGTAATATAAAATCAATGAGATGCAGTGCCGGGCTGATCATCGTCATCTCGCTGGCTACGATCGTCGGCAGGATGCTGAGTGGAGGATCCGGTCCGTAGGTCGTCTGAGAGCGCCGATGCAGGTATAATCCCCTGCTGGATCAACCTGTTAAGCATGGCGCTCATTGCAGCCTCGGTCTCTCATTGAACCTGAGTGCGAACGTCTGCCTGTAGCCGTGTAAAATCACTCCGTAGCTAGGTGTTCTCAGCCCTCAGCTGAGCAATCTCCTCCGAATCAGCACGTGGAGCCTAAAAAATTTTGTAAGTAGCAATTAGCAACGTAAAAGTGATAAAAATAATTAATAAAGTTAAATACGAATGAAAAATACCCGATTTGGTCCAAATGTCTGGGGATCAGAGAGTCGGCGCGGAACACCCGGTAGTCGGCCCTTTTTTGGTGGGCCTCGTACCTCGCTCCAGACCTCTGCATCAAACTGCGGGCGGTCATCCGGATTCTGGTATTTTTGTTGAATCCGCTGGACATATCCATCCTACAAGAAAAAGAAATTAGAGTTAGTAAGACAAATATTATATTTTTAAAACAATGTTTGTAGTGGTAAATGAACATTTATTACCTGCAGCTGCTGTGAAATCAGATCGATGGGCTGACCGGTCTTCTTCCGTCTATGAGTATGAGACCACCACTCATCAAATGATGGCTCAACTCCATCATTTGCTTTTGTCTGCACAATTTTAGATATCATTAAAAATTAAAGTAATTAATAAATCATACAAAATTTATAATGTATGGAAGGTCCAAGTTGGTACCATACGATCCCAGTGCATCTCGCCTGGGATTGAGCCCATCGTGTGCTTCGGAACAAGGCCTGAGCTATCCGCTATGTGCTTGGCATGGGAACCAACCTCCGATAGCTTCTTCCATCGGTCCTGCTCCCACTGGTCACACAACTGATTCCACACCTGCTGACTGTAGCAGGGTGGAATATGTGGCCGCAGCAAATTATAGTCAGGGTTGTAGAAGAAGGCGGGGATCTTCTGAATCGCTACAGACTTCCAATGATAGACGCGGTTCCGCACGGACCGCGAACAGTAGTCAAACACAATTCGGCGGATGGCGCCGAAGTCTCTAGGGTCCCATCTATAGTAGTTCTGCAATTTCACAAAGAAGAAAAAAAATTATTAATTTTTCCATATACAAAGTATTATTTAAAAATTTATAACAACCAATTACCTCTAACGTGGTCACGTGCTCCTCTCGTGCAGCTCGAGATGCATGTGACCAAGCTATAGAACCTTCGTCCCACAACCTCACATGAATAGAGGCTATGGTGGAACGAACGGAGTCATCAGTGAGTAAGCTGTTACAAATAATGATTATAGTAAGATATATATATAAACTGATGTAACTAAGAACAACGTATAATTATATCACAATTAATGACTTAAGAGTCAGTAATACTTACTCTCGAGGGACGATGAGCGGACGGTCCTGCGGAGGTGGAGGTGGTGGTAAGTCAACTACCCGTGGGCCTCGCCCTCTAGGTAATGGGGCCCCAGCAGCTGGATGTGCGTCAGGTGCGACCGCTGGGCCGCCAGTGGCCTGGCCCTGCTGACGCGGCTGCTGCTGAGGCGTCTGCTGCTGCTGCTGCTAACTCGGGTGTAGGCTGGGTAGATGAGAAGTGGATATACCCAGCTCCTCTGGATCAATGAATGTGTTAGGATCGACGTCCCATGTGGGCTGCCCGATCCCTGTCTGCTGGAACTGAAATGACCCGGATATTCCGCTCATATCCGGGTAATACGCATCAGTCTGCGTGTCTCGAAACTGCTGAAATGATGAGCTCGATGCGCCAAACGTCTGCGGCACATGAGGTCGTGGCACCGGAGTATATGGCAGCTGGGTCTGTGGGTGGGTCTGTGGCACCGATGTCTGCGCCTGGGTATCTGGGACCTGGGTCTGAGTCTCAGTCTGTGACACCTGTGTAGGTGTCACAGCAGGCTGTCGTCGACCCCGACTACGTCGGGGATCATGTATGTCCTTGGCCGGGGCTTTGCCCGAGCCAGACTGTCTGGGGGGAACCATCCTAAAATTAAAGTTTAACATGTTTATTACATATATATGTAATACTAAATTACCATTACGTCACTAACATTTACATATTAAATTTCATTATTTTAGTAAACTCATTAATTTTGAAATTGCAGTCATTTGAATACCATTTGTGCAGTAACACTTTTTAAAATTGCCAATTATTCGATATATTCTTATTTATAAAATTAAATTATTAAACTAGCATTAGCTGATTATACTTACATTATTGAAGTAACATTAGTGTTGTAACATTATAAAACACTGACATTATTATAATGGTAACAATATTACTGTAACATTATTGAACTAACAGTTTTTTACGTTAACCACATATATAGTAATATGCTGTTGTACAAATAGAAGTAACCATTATTACATAAAAAATTATTCTTGTACCTAAAACATACATATTAATTACTAATACCATATAACTAACCACATACATATTCATTACTAACCACCATATATAACATTACCTATAAAACATATAATAAAAAAACTAGATTCTTAAAATGTAAACAACAACTATATATATGTTATAACAAACAGTAATTATATATGAAAAAGTACTTAAAAATAAAAATTACCTAGTTTAAATAGCTCTGGGGGAGATTTGGGGGAGAGGGTTTGGAAGAGTTTGTCGCAGAAACGAAGGGATGGAGTTGTGAAAACTAAAGAACTCCCACGAATTTAAAGGGGAAGTCTGTCGATTTAGCTACCAATTAGACCTACGCTTTTCCTGCAGTTTTTAAAATTGTAGGAAAACCGTAGCAACATTTCCTACGCTTTTCCTACGAAAAATATAAAATGCATGAAAACCGTAGGAAACAAAAAATTGGAATTTCCCGCCAGTAATTAGTTTCCCGCCAGTAATTGGAATTTCCAACGAATTTCCTACTTTTTTGCTACTTTACTCCTACGCTTTTATATATTTCCTACATTTTTACTACTTAAATGAAAAATGGACTCAAAACCGTCGGTCAACGCGCTCTCCTAGGTGATCAGAATCCTACATATTTCCTACGATTTTTTAAAATTGACTCAAAACCGTCGCATTATACTCCTACATATTTCCTACGATTTTTTGAAATTAACTCAAAACCGTCGGATAACACTATACCCTAGGTGCTTATGGTCCTACATATTTCCTACGATTTTTTAAATGTTGACTCAAAACCGTAGGACAACACACTATCCTAGGTGATTATATCCTACATATTTCCTACGCTTTTATACAGTTGACTTAAAACCGTCGGACAGATAAATATCAAATATTTTACCCATTTGATATATATATATATATATATATATATCTAATTTATAATGTGTTTAATTATATATGAACTAATTATGTGGTTGGAGGAGTTAATTATTACACTTTTTTTAGTTGATGAATAAATGAAAATATTTATATTTTAGAAATTAAATATATAAATTTAATGTGTAAGGTCAGATTAAATCTCCCAAATTTATTTCCGGGTAAAATCCACCGGGGGTAACCTAGCTATGAACAAAAATCAAAAATCTTAAAATTACTAGAACATGATTATTAGACAGTTTAATTTATGATTTCAAAGGTTATTGTCGGACACTTTAAAAGAAGTTGGGATAAAATGTAAATTTTTCAAAATAGATGGGCAAAGTGTATAGGTTAGATCAAACCACAATGCGGCTTTTGTAATTTACCCTATTTTTTATTTAGAAGATATTTTTTAATAAAATAAATTTTCATTATAAGCAATTAAAAAATTTAATCATTAATAATGAAAAAATGACCAAAATATAAAATCAACCATGCACCTCATTTTCTATTTACGTACGCAATTTCTAGTAGATATAACTCTGAAATTAACGGAAAGTAGTTAAACAGGATACGTGATAAAAGTTAATTATTTTCATTTCAATTTGATGAAATTAATTAGAAATTTGATGATTACATTTCATAAACTTTTTCTCCGAAAATCCAAAACATAAATGCATTCAAAGTTACGTTACGATTTCAAATAAAACATGCAAATGTTTTAAACAATTACACTTAATCAAACATCATCGCCTTCATCTGACTCTAAACTATCGAGCGATGCTTCATCATCTGATGTATCCCCATCAACTTGTGTGACCTCGATGTTCTCATCCATGTGTTGCACGATTTCAGGAACACACGTTAAATCGACAAGTATGTTAATCTCATCAAGGGCAATGCCATCAGTTGTTACCATTAGTACTTCACTTGAAATCACTTCTTGGAACGGCTCATTTGTGGTTTCTAACCGACATGTTTGCTCATCAGACATTTCCTCATTCTCGTCAGATTGAATACTAAAATTATTCGATGAACAATCGATGAAAGCTCGTGGCTTCGTCTTAACCACCGGCCACCACTGATGAAGAGTCTTGTTAGGGTACTCACAGTAGTAAACTTGTTGAGCCTGGGTCGCAAAGATAAACGGCTCAGGTGGTGATAATCTTGACTTCCATTTAACGTCAACAACACCAGTACGTGCGCAAGTTCGAACACCACGTGTCGGATCAAACCAAGTACATTTGAACAGCGTCATGACTTCATACCCACTCCCGTGGTACTCAATACGTATAATCTCATCAATAAGGCCATAAAAATCATAGATACTGGATCCCCATGTCTCACCCTTCACGCAAACACCATAATTCTGTGTCATTTTGTCTTTGCCGTAGGATTGTGTGTGGAAACGAAAACCATTCACAATACATCCATTGTATGAAACGGCAACTCGAATAGGACCACGGGCTAATTGTACAATACGAGGATCTAATTTATCCTTGAAACGGTTAACCTGAAAATATCAAGTTAATATAATAACATAATTGCACAGTATATTCAAACAGAACACAATTAGGAACATAAAAATTATCACGCCATGAAACTCACGTATGATGAGAACCATTCGGTCAAATGCTGATCTCGATAACTTTGTAATTCACTTTCACCTAATTGGGGAAATCTTGTTGATATATAAGAGTCAAAGTGCCTGAAATGATAACTAGTCAATAATGAATTAAAGCAATCAGATTGATATAAAAACCCTCACAGTTGTTTACATATATGTTACCTGACAATCGGTATAATCTCATTGCAGTTGCGCAAAATGTAGATATGCATTTGATGTTTCTCAGTGGGATCAAGTAAGCGTTGTCGCCCGCAGTTGGGTATGTTACGACATCTTGTATTGAAGATAGATAACAATTGACCCTCGACATCAGCCACAGGAATAGCAATATCATCATTTCGTGGGACCCTGTTTAACCGTGTAGGAATATTTACTTCAAAGTAATGGCTACAGAATGTAGACATTTCCTGGACCAAGTACGCTTCCACAATTGATCCTTCAATTGCAGCTTTATTTCTAGCCTTTCGCTTCAATGACCGCATTAGTCTGCCAAGTTAAAAAAATATAACAATTAATGACATGTAATATGCGAAAATTATTGACATATAATATATGAAAATTATTGACAGAAATATGAATGCAGATTAAAAAATTACCTTTCAAATGGATACATCCATCGAAATTGAACTGGACCACACAACTTTGCCTCATGAGGGAGGTGGATAACAAGATGTTCCATCGAATCAAAAAAGGCAGGAGGGAATATCTTTTCTAGCTTACATATGGTAACCACTATATTCCGCTCCAACTGTTGTATGTCATCAAATCGAATCCTACTTGTGCATAAGGTTCTGAAAAATGAGCAAAACTCAGAAATCGTCTCCCATATAGGACCTGGCATATACCCACGTAATGCAATAGGAAGCAACCTCTGCATTAACACATGACAATCGTGACTCTTGAAGTTATAGAATGTACCGTCACTCAAGTTAACCGTACGACCCAAGTTCGAGGCATACCCATCAGGCATCTTTATCGTTCTCAGCCACAGAGTAACATCTCTTATATGTTCCCGACTCAACGTATAAGATGCTTTTGGTTTTACACATTTCCCCCTAATATTTCGTAAATGTAGTTCACGCCGCATATTTTTTAACTCCTGAAGCGAAAGGCGAGAATTGGAGTTATCTTTTGTTTTCCCACGTATATCCATAACAATATTAAAAATATTCTCGAAACAATTTTTTTCAATATGCATGACGTCCAAATTATGGCGAACTAGCAAATGCTTCCAGTACGGTAACTCCCAGAATATACTCCGCTTTAACCAATTATGCCACTCTTCAAACCCCGCAACTCGGTGTTTATCATATGAAGAGCTAAATGGAGGAAAACAATACCCAACCAACATAGCATGTATTTCCTCACCTGACTTATATGGACTAGAGACAGCACTAACCTTCTTCCCTGGGATGAACGATGTTACATTCGAACGGAATGTGTGATTATGTGGTAAAAAAACCCTGTGACAATCAAACCAACATGGCTTTCTGCATTTCTTCAACATAAATGTGTCAATTTCATCCATGCAATATGGACACGCCAGCTTACCATGGGTACTCCAACCTGAAAGGTTTCCTAGTGCAGGAAAATCATTAATTGTCCATAATAAACATGCCTTCATAAGAAAATTTTGTTGTCGACAACTATCCCATGTAACAACCCCTTCCGACCATAAAGTTTTGAGCTCGTCAATCAATGGTCGTAAGAATACATCAATGTTGCGTCCTAGTACTCTACAACCAGGAATTAGGAGAGTCATAAAGATGAATGGTTCTTTCATACATAGTTCTGGCGGAAGATTGTAAACAACTATAAAGATTGGTCATATCGTGTATGTTCCACCAACAACATTATTCGGGTTAAATCCATCGGTACACAATCCGGGCCTAACATTTCCAATTTCATCAGCAAATGATGGGAATGTTCGATCTACGTGACACCACGCTTCAGACTGACATGGATGACCCATACTTCCATCATTGCATGATTTATTATAAGCATGCCAAGTCATGTGAGTCGCTGTTTTTGATGACATGTACAAGCGCTTCAACCTGCTTGTTATTGGTAGATACCGTAACAATTTTTTCGGAATCAACGTCCTCCTTCCGGAGGTTACTCTTTCTTTATATCTACTACTTCCACATTCACGACAATGTGTTAATTTTTCATCTTCCCGATAGAATAGCATACAGTTATTCTCACATGCATGAATTTTTGTATATGGCAACCCAAGTCCTTTTGTGAGTTGTTTCGCATCATATAGGGTGGATGGGAGTCTATTACTTTCAGGCAACATTTATTTCATAAGCTCCAGTACTCTATCGAAACAACGATCTGTCATATTAAACTCACTTTTGCAACTTAACAATTGGGTCATTGCAAACAATCGTGTTTGTTTAGTGCACACATCCCACAATGGTGCATTTGCATCATCCAACAAATTATAAAATTGTTGTGCGGTCAGATTAGGTAACCCCTCTCTCATTTTAGACACATCGAACACATTATCATTATTATCACTGCCATTATTAGGTTCTTCGACATCAGTATCGATAAACTCTTCATCCACCAACATTCTTTCACTATTTTCAGATCCTAAATTCAATGATAACGGACCCATTGATTCACATACCATCTGTTCATACGCATTTACACTACTTGATTCTCCCCTTGTCCCTCCATATAACTGCGATGGAAAATAGCTACAGGCCATATTGAAATTGTGCAGATTGCTATCATATTGTTCATTGTGACAGTGCCATATGTAATAGTTTGGCGTAAATCCATATCGAAACAAATGCTCTCTAACTTTCAGCTCTATTCGATAAAATCTGTTATTACATTTACGACAAGGGCATTTAATCATTTTTACTCCTTCCCACTAAATGCAAACTGTAGAAACTCATTAACACCAGCCATAAATGCAGAATTCATATATCCATCAGTATCTATCCTCTGGTATATCCACTCACGTCCATTAGCAGCCATTTTGTTTCTCTTGTAAAATAGACAGTAAAAACCCTCAACATAAATACATAATATATTTATTACATTTCATATAATATAAATATAATGAAAATGTAAATGAATTACTTATATATGTCATGCATACACCTCATACATTCTATAACTGAACTACCTAGCTACTCCATTAAGGTAAGGGCCCTACTCCATTGAAAGTTGTATAAGCAGTAAACCATTTTAACTGTTCCATGTTAGTAGCATTTTATGTAAATTTTGGCAGCATTTCCCTTCAGTTCCCGTTCACAGTGTTTCTCAATAATATCAACTTATTGAGAAACACACGACGGGAACAATTTGGGAAATACTCTACCAAATTTCACATATTGCTACTACGACAAGAACACATTAACTGAAAATACTGCTTATACAAGTTTCAACTGTCCAACTTGGACAATCCATGATTATGTTAATTACAAATATAACTTAATCCAATACATCTTGTTTGCCAACAATCTGAATCGGACCAATATTATATTTTTCATCAACACAATCATGGATGGAGAATCTAAGGTACAATAAATAAATACTTATATTATGCAACTACATGCTGTGATAAGTCAGCTACCTAAAACAACATAAGTATATCTCATAAAAAATAAATAATTACCATTTAAATCACTAACCTCTAAAGTCAGCTACCTAAAACAACATATGCATATCTTATAACAAATAAATAATTAACAGATAAATTACTAATCTATAAATTACTTATAAATACCTCTATTGAGCTGAAGAAGATGTTGAAGCGGAAGTGAAATTTGATGTAGAAATTGTTGCTGGGATGAGTTGGAGAAGAGAAGGGGGGAGGTATTTATAGCCAAAATTTGTAGCAATATCGTAGGTATATATGAAAAGTTAAACTGCAAGAATAATGTAGGAAAGTTGTAGTAACAAACGTCAAAAAAATGTAGGAAAAAGAAACTGTAGGAAAATTGCAGGATTAAAATTCCTACATTTTTAAGACACTCACTCTTTTTTTGTCTCAAAACCGTAGGAAAAAAAAATGCAGGAAAAGCGTCGGATATTTTTTTGTCTCAAAACCGTAGGAAAATAAAATGCAGGAAAAGCGTCGGATAATGTGTCCGACGCTTTTCCTACATATGTGGTCCCACCCATTATTTCGCCTCAAAACCGTCGGACAAGTTGGCGCCATTAATTCCCGCCATTTTTCGTTGACATTTATCCTACGCTTTTTTGTGTCAGAAATTTATTGAATGAAAACCGTCGGACATAATATTTTGTCCGACGGTTTTCCTGCGAATTATTTTCCTACGCTTTTTTTCGTAGCAAATTTCCGTAGCAAATAATCTTCATCCTTGTAGTGCATTCCTATCTTTGATCATGCCGCATGTGAACATCTTTTTGTTTAGGAATTTTCTCTCCTTTTTTTTTTTTTTTTTTGGTATTTAGATCCATGACAAGTATGGGGAATAAGAATTTACATTAGGAAAGCTAGAGAAAAAAGTGGCCGCTGGACAAAAACTGGAGGATATCGCTACATTTTGCCATAATTAGAAAGCCAGAGTTGGAGATGAGTGCAATGCCGTTGCTTGAACCCAGATTGTATCTTAGATGTTTTTTATACTTTGCTAGTTAGGTTGGCTGCATGGAACTTCTCTCCCTTTGTTATTTTTCTTTTCTTTTCGGTCGCACAAGCTATCAGATCTATAAATTCTAGTTAATCCAACGACTACTGGAGTGAAGCCTGTGTTAAACAAATGCTAGTAGATACACAATAGTGCACCTCTTTAAGTTGCCATACTTTTATTTTATTCATGTCCACGTCATTTGTATCTTACCCAGCGGGTAGGAAATCATTTTCCCCAAAAGCCTTCGAGCGAGAGAATGGAATCTCCTTTCCCACAACAGTCGATCCGCACACTCTCCCACATCAGGACCAGCATCGCTATCGCCTTTGCACCTGGGAGACACACACGCACCAAAACATTCTGTCTGGTGTCATGCACAAGTAATGATAGTTATGAAAAATTACAAAAAGCTTCCTGAAATAATAAACTAATTACAGTTTTCCCTTTAGTGTTTCAAAACTATAGATTAAGCCCCTTGAAGCGTGATGGCACTAAGTGACCTAATGGTCAAATGATCAAAGTTGACGGAATAAGAATGACCAAACTAATCTCAGAAACGTAACCTATAATCAAAACACTTATCCTCAACTTCGCATCTAGAAGTTTAGGCAATCACTTGTGTACCCGCTACGTTGTGTGCGTCTTAGCCATGTAATTACTCTCCTACCCTTAATCAAATTTATTAGTCCTCACAATATTTCTTCCAAAGTCATTGTCTCTCCCCTCTCATTTATGCACGATTCGTTGCGGTTTAGGGGGTGCAGGAGGTGCGACTTCACACCCAACATTTTTAAGAAAAAACAAATTATACCCCTTCCGTTCTACAATGAAGATTTCAGGATCTTATGATAACATACTTTTATGTTATCTACTCATGTATATGCCACATGCATATTTGTTCATTTGAATTCAACATGGACATAGGCATGCATAACATGTTATATAACATATCAAGATCACATATATGTTGTGTTAAATAAATCCTAGCATGTTACTAAGAACATACATAAGAAATGAAACCTAACATGCTACTAAACCAAGAAAAGATGTCCACCTTTCTTCTTGGTTTATGTTTGGCGAAAACTTGAGGGAGAACTTGATCTTAGAGGAGCACCTTGAAGCTTGAAATAGAGATGAACAATCTCTATGTAAATCCACCCACAATGCTTTCAAAAAGTGTTTAATATTTCGGCCTCTAAAGGAAATAGGAGGAGAATAATTTTCTCTCAAGAAAATGGAGTGCCAAATTCGTACTTAAAATGGCTGGCCTCTAAAAGCTATTTATAGATGACCAAAAGGCACGCCTTTACACCAAGAAAGGTGTCTTTTAAGCCAAAGAACACTTCCTTTGGCTAAGGGTCATGTATGGTGGCGAAAATACATGTCTTTTAGCCAAGGAACACTTCCTTTGGCCTATAACCACCCCATAACTACCTTATGGCGAAAATACATGTCTTTTAGCGAAGGAACACTTCCTTTGGCCTATAACCACCCCATAACTACCTTATGGCCGAATATACATGTCCCTTGAAGTCATACGACATCACTCTTGGTGCAATAACCACCCCAACCACCCTCATGGCCGAATATACATGTCTTTTCACTCAAGGAACACTTCTTTTGGATGAAAGGACATGTTCTTTTAGCCAATAGTCATCTCTTTTGATGAAGAGACATACCTTTACATAAAAGATATGTCTCTTGGTGGTTTTGAGCTAAAAGCAAGGTGAGTTGGCACAAAGCTAGCTCACTATGCTACTTATGCACCATTGAGCTCCTCTGAGCTCCAATCAAGCTCCATGAACTAAGGTCTAGTTCCCTGAACTGACCTTGAGCTAGAGTTAGCTACTCTCAGCTGAAGTGAACTGAAGCCCAGCTACATTCAGCTACCAAAAGCTGAAGTGAGCTGACTTGAGCTGACTTGAGCTAACATGAGCTGAAGTCCTGCTACTTTCAGCTACTTATAGCTGAAGTGAGCTGACTTGAGCTGAAGTCCAGCAACATTTAGCTACCAGAAGCTGAAGTGACCTGACTTGAGCTAACTTGAGCTAAAGTCTAGCTACTTTGAGCTACTTATAGCTGAAGTGAACTGACTTGAGCTAAAGGGAGCTACTTTTAGCTGCCTTAGATAGCTGTTCAAGCTAGAGTTAGCTCAATGAGCTCAACTCCTATCTTAAAAGGATCTTGGTGTGCCAATAATTCCAACATACAAATGTTGGCCCTGTTACCATTTTTTTTACTACAGTTTAATTTAAATATATTTATATTAATTCATATAGTAAAAAATTCCTAAACATTATATTTATGAACTAGAGTCTTTAAGATATTATTTTCATATAAAAAATTTATATTTCTATAAGAAATTTTGAAATAAATAAAATTATAAATTAATTGCTATGAATAGTAAAAGCGACAAATTTTACGAGGCAAATGTAGTAAGGAATGTTGGTAAAGATATATTTACAAAAAAGTTGTTAGTAATATCAAATTAGTTTATTTTGTTTCTTGACGTTTATATAGAACATTTTTTTTTGTTTCTAGTCAATATGTGAATAATTTACTTGCAACATAATAAGTAAAAGTAGAACTTAAAAAAAGCTCATAATTTCTAAATTTTATTTCAGTTTTGTACTCAATTTTTATGAAGAACAAAATATCATCAAATAAATTTGTTGAAACATAAAAATGACCTTAATTAACGGATTAGTTTTACTGCTCAAATGTAAAATTTATTTCTTGATTAATAATAAAAGGTACAAGATAAATATTTTGCATCACATTATATATTTTTCACTAATGTTTATTATCTTTTTAATTACCAAGAAAAAATCTTAAGTGGTTATAATTATTTTTCTATCGCAAATATTATAAAAAAATATTTATCACAAATTTTATTATTATTTTAATGATGTAGAATTACCACATTATTATAACTAGGTAAATTGCGTCAAAAATCCATAACCTTCATTTTCTATTCTAAGTTGATCTCAAACTTATTTTTCATGTGTTTGATCATCCCCCACTTTTGCTCATAATTATAAATTGACTCCTTTTCTATATTTTATCAAAATTTTAAAGAATTTGATCACTATCCTATACTTTACTCATTTCTTTACAAATTTAGCTATCATTTTTTTTTGTACATAAATAAGATGGTTAACTTATATGTGGTAAAAATTTTATTGAAATTCTCATCAGAGGGTAAAAATAATAAAAGACCCAATAAAGCTGAAAAATAGTTCAAAATTAAGTAATAAATAAAAAAAAATTAAGAATCAATTTCACACCCTCAATCCAAAATTCTTGGTTATCCAGTGAGTTGCCATCCGAACCTCCACGTTCCTCCTGTTCGATCAAGATGAAGGAAAAAGCTTTAAATTTTCTACGGGGTCAGGTTTTTGGCCTCCGCCATCCGAGCGTGGGCCCATTGACGTACCGCGCTGTAGGACACGGACGAACGCGCCGTGATCTGCATCACCAGCCTTCAGGTCATCCGGAGGGTGTTCGTGAACTGCAGGACGGTCAGCTCCATCTTCTGCTGGTACCGGCTCCCGATCGACGAGTGAGAAGTTCCTAGAAGAGCTGCAGCGGATTGTCGGACGCAAGATTGTGGCGCTTCTGATGGTTTTCATTGGTGGGAAGTTCTTGAGCCGGGCAGAGGCCCGAATAATGAATAAAAAAATATGAAAAAAAACAAGAATTTAGTTACAGACATAAACTAGAATTAGCAAGAAAACTCAAGAAGAAATTCGAGTTATGACGAGCGAGCTGGAACTTCGGACAGAGGAAGGCGGAACAAGACAGTAATGTGCTTTGCTCCCTTAACTTTTTCGGTTTCGACTTGGAGACATCTGGTGCAGACATAAACTAGAAAGAACTAATACTAAATAATTTTTATAAAAGTGTATCCCATTACACAGTTTTCATTTTACATTCGTATGTATTAAGAAATGTTAAACAGTTAGGTTGAAAAGCATTTGTTTCATATAATTTTATTTATACATCTCTCATAAAACTGTATATATTATTTGCATTCTTTGTACACATCGATTTTGTACATATCATTCACATTCTTTATACATGTCTTCGATTTTGTTGATCTTTCTACATATCTCTAATTTTTGTGAGAAGCACATTTCAGCTTGTTGGCCTAAGTGCAACCAAGAGGGAGGTGAATTGGTTGGGTTCTAAAAGAAAACACAAATGAGTTCTTGAACCCTCAAACTCAAATTTAATTTAAGGAACAATGATTAACTCTATTTTAACCAGAAAATGACTACCACAATCCACCTAAAATTTGCTTTGAAAGCTACATTTGAAATAGTTTTGAAAACAAATAAGTTCAATCAAGATAGGTTGCATAAAACACTAACCAAAGCTCAAGTATGTAGAGAGAATGAGAAGCTTATACAAGAGAATTTTTGTAGAGGTTCGAACTCTCCTCTTGAGAGCCTACTCCTCTCCTCAAGTTCACAACTTGAGAGTTTTCTTCTCCACTATGAAACACAACAATACACAATAGCCTACAAGGGCACACAACCCTTTGATAGTTTCTTCTACCTTCACCTCTCACTAGTTTTGTCAAACGTTAACTAGAAACCTATCTAACTCTTTCCCTTACAAGGAAATCACTCAACCACTCAAGGCAAGCTCAATAATCTCGCGGTTACAAGGTGGTAAGAACTAACGAAGCACTCAATGCTAGATAAGCCAATGAAAGCACAAGTTCTTGGCAATTTTCAAGTTCAAGCACTTTGATGAAGTATTCTCCTTTTCAGTTGCCAAGTAAGATTTTCAACATATATCTTGGTGTAATTATACTCTTTACAAAGCTATACCGTTAGATCCCTACTGGAGACGCCTGAAAAGGTTCCTTAAAAATTGGGGATCGTTGCCCTGTTTTTCATGCAGAAAACGATGCTTCCAAATTTCGCGTTAAGTTTTGAGTTTAACTGGTTAAACTCAATTTCTTCCTTTAATGGTCAAAAGCATCTGGATACAAGGCATTTAATGCTCTACAGCGTTGTACAAGTGGCATCCTCTGATTCATCCAAGTGCTATTTGAAATTTTGGCTGAAATCACACCACTTGAAGAAATTGAACGGAAGCTTTCAGGCTTCATCTTAACAGGCTAAAACCAAAGCTTTACGTGTTTAACTGATGTTTCGAAAAGTTACAGGAAACTCAAACTTCAGATTAAGCCAGTTTAAAGTATTAAAGTATAAAATTGGGACCAGGTACTTAGGTGATAGAAATACCTGTTAAACTGTGACTTTAATGGATTATACTTGAAACAACTTAAAAACATTTGTCATTTGGAAATCAAACTTGATTCAATCATTAATATAAATTAATAACCTACTAATTTCTTTTCAAAAGCAATTTTACTCAATAATCTTAAAACATATTTTTTGAGATAACACTTGACACACTTGAAAATTAAGCATAAGTTCAATTAACCTTATTTTGACCAATGAAGTGAGATTAAAAATATTAACACAAATTACTTGTCATCATCAAAATTAAAGATTTCTTTGGAACAAATCCAACAATCTCCCTCTTTTTGATGATGACAAAACCCTTTGGAAATAAATATTTGAGAAAGTCAAGTGTAAAGATTTTGGAAATTTTTTTCCATAGTTTTCCTTGAAAAATGAGCAATCCTTCCTGTTAAAAAACAACAAAACAACCACAAATATCCAACATATATAGAAATCCAATCACTTCCACAAGTAACAGCAATGAAATATAATCATGCTCCCCCTTACTCAAACATAAATCATCAACACTTCCCCTCACTTCTTGCATGCTATTTTCAAGAACAGTTAAAGCTAAATCACTCTAAGCCATAATATAAAGTTTTGCAACAGTAGCACTATTTTCTCTCCCTTTTTGACATAATCAAAAAGAGCAAGAATGACTAAAAGGGTAAGAGAGCACAATCAACAATAAGTACTACAACAAAGAGACATTAACATGAACAAATCCACAATGATAGAGATCAAACGGAAACATGTCCAAATGCATAGAAAAAAGTAGGAAGTGACAACCCAAGTTTCAAAAGTAAAGTAAGACATGCAGAAGATATGTCAATGTCACTACTAGACTCTGCCAACCAAAAATCAAAGGCTTTTGGACCGACGCAAGACAGTGGTAGAGGAACCAGCAGGGGTGGGGTGCGAAGGAGGGAAAGGCCATGAAGAGGGGAGGTCATCTGGGCAACAGGTGGTGGTGGAACCGGTGCAGGGGCAGCGGCAGAATACTCAGTCCCAACTGGAAAGTTGTGGGCATCGCCAAGTCCAAAGTGTCGTAACAGAAGAGCCACTTGCGCTCACAATTCCTTGATTTCTCGTTCAAGTCGTTCAAGAGGATTTGGTGGCCTTGAATTGTCCACAGTTTCTTGAACTGAAGCTGGTTGGGCTTTTGATGGAGGATTCGCTGCATTGCCACTTATGCCCTCAACGATTTCTGCACAAGAGGAGTCTTTGAAGTTATCCTTGAGGGCTGCATGAAGAGCAGCTTAGTAAGCAATAGGGATCCGCTGCCAAGAATGGCCATTCCACTCAAGAGCACTCTTCTCTAATCGCTTTATGTCCGTGAGAGAAAGCAGAGCAAAGGAGGTAAGAGTGTCACCCAGCAATTAACCTCAAGATGTTCAATGAGGCAAGAGATGAGATCAAAATAAGAAAGACAGAGCCTCTGTTTGGTGTTGTTTCAAGCCTGGATCATGTGCTTGAGAATCCGTCCACCAAAGTCAATCATAGAACACTTTACCAACTTATACATTAGGCAGGAATCCTTTTTTGTCATTGTGCTAAAGTTGTTTCTAGGCAAGAGAACACCCCTAACAATCCAATGCAACATTCAATGATCAGCAGTGAGTAAGTTGGGAGAAAATGTGAGGGAAAAACCATAGCTTTTTGAACTACTTCTGCAAAGAAATAGTTAAGGGCTTCTGATTCAATGTCGGAATCCTTGGCTTCTAAAACATGCTCCACGCCAATAACTTAACAGATTAAAGCTGGGGTGATTTCAACCATTTTCCCTCGCACAAAACTTGTTAACAAAAATATATCCCCTGATTTCTTCACTCTTAAATTGCAGAAAAATTTTATCACTAAGGAAGAGTAACCATCTGGCTGGGTCTCACAAAAAGGAACCAAATCATGCCTCTCAAGCCAAGTGATGACCTCATGAAACCGCTCAAGATGCAAAGACCAGGTATTCACAACAAAGCTTGGATAGAATTTTCGCTGCCTAATATCTGATATAGTCTCCTCAGATGTGTCTATCAAGTAAAGCACAGGAGTGGAATGTGGTACCTCAATGGTGGTTTGAGATGGGTTGTCACGCTCAGTAGGGGATTGAGAGGCAATGCCGTGCTTTGGAGCCTTGCGCCTGTTTCGCAGAAGTGCACTCCACTTCAATCTCTTGCCGAGTCGAGAAGATGGTTAGGAATCAGTCCCTTGTGGACGTTTGTTCATCAAGCCGAGCCCCTTTGTTCGCGCCATTGCTGAAGAGCCAAGAAATCAGAGCAAGGACAGCATCAAGGGATTAGGGTTGCGAATTGGGAATTTCTGGATAGGGGAAGCGATGAGGCGAGGGGAATAAGAGAATGAAGCACCGCCTGCCGAAAAACACGTCGCCGATTAAAAGAGATAGGGACAATGGAGGGACGGGGCTGGAGGACGAAGTAGAGTGAAGCAGAGAAGATGGGTGCAGAGGATGTGTGAGTTTAAGGGAAAAGGATGAAAATGAGTTGTAACAGCTTAAATTCCTCATTTAAGTGATTTGGGCCATCCAATCATGGAAGAAAAAAAGCAAACCAAGAGAAGGCTTGGCCCATTAAACTGATATAACCTATTAAAGACATAATTTAACGTGAAAATGCACTCTGATCGAATTAAACTAAAAACTTAATCGATTAAACTGAGCCTAAATGATTTTTTTTTAATTGACAAAGAGAATTTTGAGCGTAAAATCATAATGACTAAGTGACACACTTTAGTTTATGAATAAGTGAACCTTATGATCATGAAATTAATTTTTCATGAACACATAGTTCCATTCTTTGAAGAAAGCAAACAATTACTTTGGGTTGCTCATTCCAATTTCCCTTCTAATAAAAATAAATCTTTCTTCGCATAAGGGTTTGGTAAAAATATCAGCCAATTGATATTGAGTATCAATGAATTCAAGAACAATATCACCATCATGCACATGATCTTTAATAAAATGATGCCTAACTTCTAGAGTGGAAAACCGGATTTTTAGCTAGACTAATGGCACTTGCGTTGTCACATTTAATGGGTTTCTTTTTGAAATTAATGCCATAATCTTTCAATTGTTGGTTCATCCACAATATTTGAGCTACACAACTCCCGGCCGCTATATACTAGGGCTTTGCAGTGGATAAAACAACCGAATTTTGTTTCTTTGAAAACCAAGATACAAGGCAACACCCAATAAATTGACAAGAGCCACTAGTTGATTTTCTATCCACTTTACTCCCGGCATAATCGGCTTTGGAATATCCCAAAAGATTAAAACTAGTGTCTCTAAAGTACCATAATCCTAGGTTTGGTGTATCAACCAAATATCTAAAAATCCTTTTTACCACTTTCAAGTGTGACTCCTTAGGACATGATTGAAAATGAGCACACAAGCAAACACTAAACAATATATCTGGTCTACTAGCGGTCAAATAAAGCAAAGAACCTATCATGCTTTTATAGAGTTTTTGGTCAATAGGCTTACTATCTTCATCCTCATCAAGCTTGGTTGTGGCACTCATTGGAATAACACTAGGCTTTGCATTTGAGTAACCAAACCTTTTGAGTAGCTCTCGTGTATACTTGGCTTGGTTGATGAAAATACCTTCCTTTGATTGTTTGATTTAAAATCTAAGGAAGAAGGTAAGCTCACCCATCATGCTCATCTCAAATTCACCTTGCATTAACTTAGAGAACTCTTCACACAAAGACTCATTAGTAGCACCAAATATAATATCCACATAAATTTGCACAATTAACATATTATCCTTAGAATGCTTAATAAAAAGAGTAGTATCAACTATACCTCTAACAAACCCTTGATCAATAAAAAATTTACTCAACCTATCATACCAAGCCCTAGGAGCTTACTTTAACCCATACAAAGCCTTCTTTAATTTAAAAACATGGTTTGGACAATTTGGATCTTCAAAACCAGGGGGTTGTGAAACATAAACTTCTTCTTTAATAAAACCATTTAAAAAAGCACTTTTCACATCCATTTGAAAAAGCTTAATCTCCATATAACAAGCAAAGGCACAAAGCAATCTAATAGCTTCTAACCTTGCAACGGGTGCAAAGGTCTCTTCAAAGTCAATACCCTCTTCTTGACTATAACCCTTTGCAACTAGCCTTGCCTTATTTCTAGTGACAACACTATTTTCATCAAGTTTGTTTCTAAAAACCCATTTCGTCCCTATAATGGAGTGGTCTTTTGTCTTAGGCACTAGTTCCCAAACCTCATTCCTAGGAAATTGGTTTAGTTCCTCTTGCATAGCCAAAATCCAATTTTCATCTCCAAGGGCTTCATCAATGGTTTTCGGCTCTATTTAAGACAAGAAGCCATAGTAACTACATAAGTTTTTTAAGGAGGATCTAGTCACAATACCTTTTGAAGCATCACCTATTATGAGGTCTCTTGGATGACTAGATTTATGCTTGAACTTCCATTCACTAGGTAATCCTTGATGAGAATGCTCTTCTTGTTGTGGGTGATGTTCCTTATATTGATCTTGATTGTCATGTAAAAATTCTTGACTTTGTGCATGCTCTAGTGCATCATTGAGCTCATCTCTTTCAAAGGTGCCATCTTTTGGTGGAGCATGAGAGACTCCTTTCTCATTGTGATTGATTTCCTTTTGATGATCATCATCTACAACATCATCATCACTACAACACTCTTTTCTAATAGCATTGTTAGTCTCATCAAATACAACATGAATGGATTCTTCAATCACAAGAGTTCTTTTATTAAAGACTCTAAATGTTTTGCTTTTACTAGAGTACCCAACAAATATAGCTTCATCATTTTCTGCATCAAACTTTCCAAGATTATCTTTTCCATTGTTCAAGACAAAGAACTTACATCCAAATGCATGAAAATATGAAATGTTTGGCTTTTTACCTTTCCAAAGCTCATATGGAATTTTATTGAGAATGGGTCTAATCAATGCTCTATTAAGAATGTAACATGCGGTATTTGTTGCTTCGGCCTAAAAATACTTTGGTAAACTACTTTCACATAACATAGTTCTAGCCATCTACTCAAGAGTTCTATTTTTTCTTTCCACAACACCATTTTATTGAGGAGTTCTAAAAGCCAAAAAGTTATGAGAAATGCCACTAGATTCACAAAATGAAATCATGTCATGATTAATGAACTCTTTACACGAATTGAACTAATGCATGAACCTTTTTCTTTTTGAACCCTATGTGCAAAATGGAATGAACACATCACAAGTGTCACTTTTATGAGAAAGAAAAAATACCCAAGTAAATCTAGAATAGTCATCAACAATTACAAAACAATATTGCTTTCCACCTAAACTTCTAGTTCTAATTGGTCCAAACAAGTCCATATGAAGTAGTTGAAGAGGCCTAGAAGTTGAAATACAATTTTTTGATTTAAAGAAAACCTTAGTTTGCTTTCCCTTTATGCAAGCATCACACACTTTGTCTTTTTCAAACTTCATTTTAGGTAAACCTATAACCAAATCACTTTTTACTAGTTTTGAGATTATGTGCATACTAGCATGACCAAGTCTTCTATGCCATAACCAACTATCATCTTTGTTTGTGGCCATTAGACACTTCACATTGAAAAAAGACAAGTCATTCAAATCAATCACATAAACATTTTCTTGCCTTCTACCAATGAATTTAGTTTGATTGGAAGCAATATCAATCACTTGACATACAAGATCTTCAAATATAAATCTATAACCTTTATCACATAATTGACTAATACTAAGTAAGTTATGCTTCAATCCATCAACAAGCAACACATTGTCAATTGAGGAGGAATTTTCCTTACCAACCTTACCCAAACCAATGATGGTACCTTTGCTATTATCTCCAAATGAGACGGTTCCTCCTTCTTTTGGCTTGAGACTTATGAAATGAGATTTGTCACCAGTCATGTGTCTTGAGCATCCACTATCTAAGTACCAAGTCTTCTTTTTAGCCCCTTACAAATGAACAATCACTTGCTGGACTTTGGTACCCAAATTTTCTTGGGTCCTTCAATGTTAGTCACAATCTTAGTTCCCTTAGGAACCCAAATCATCTTATAGCCAATTTGTGCATTTGGTTTCCTGGTTATGCAATCAGATGCATAATGACCCTTTCTACCACATGCATGACAAGTTGTGAACGGGCTATACATAGTAGATGATGCACCAACAAATCTATTCCCAAATTTTTTTTCCTTGACTAAAGGATTATAACCTATTCCGGCCTTATCATAAACACCCTTTTGTGCTCCAAGAAACAAGTCTAATTTTTCTTTTCCCTTGATAAATCTAGATAAAGATTGTATGAGATCAAAGTTCTCCTTTTTTAGCTCATCTCGTTCTTTGGTCAAGGATGCATTCAAAGCTTTTAACTCTCCTACTTGTTTAGCAAGTTTTTGGGAGTCCTTATAAAGAGCATTAAAAGCATTTTGCAACTCTAAATACTCAATACCTATAGATATGTACGAGCTAGATGAATCACTTGAATAGTTGTTTACCTCATTTTCCTCCTTTGCCATGAGACATAGGTTAGAGTGACTTTGGCTTGATGAGGAGGTTACATCATCATCTATCAACAAGCAAAGATTTGCTTGATCACTTGAGCTATTGGATGAAGATGAACCTTCAATTGAAGATGAGTCACTTGCACTCCAAGCCGCCATGGCTTTTCCACTCCTTTTCTTGGAGAATTTCTTGTACTTGTTTGGTTTTTCCTTCTTCTTCAATGGACAATCGAATTGGAGATGTCCAGGCTCCTTGGAATTGTAGCAAATAACTTCATCCCTCTTTTTAGAATTCTCTCCTTTACTTTTTTGAAATTTTTTCTTCTTGACTTCTTGAACATCTTACTAAATTTTCTTACCAAGAGAGCCGCATCAATTTCTCCATCTTCACTTGATGATGTGTGGTCCTCTTGAGTCTTCAAAGCCATTGAATTGTTCTTCTTGATGTATCTTTCCTCAACTTGTTCCTTCATCTCATAGGTCAACAACTTTCCAAAGAGCTCATCCACATGCATTGTTTTAATGCTTCCTCCTTCATTGATGGCTTCAACTATACTCTTCCATGATAAAGGTAAGCTCCACAAGATCTTCCTCACCAACTCCTCATTTGTATACTCCTTCTCAAGTAATTTAAGTGGTGTAAGGCTCTCATTGAATCTTCTAAACATATCTTGAATGCTTTCATTTGACTCCATGGTAAACAACTCATATGCCCTCACAAGCATGTGCATCTTGGTGTCCTTCACTTGTGTTGTTCTTTCATAAGTCACCAATAGCTTGTTTCATATATCCCTAGCATTTCCACAAGAAGAAACCAAATTGAATACATTGGGGGTTAGTGCACAATATATGATATTCATTGCCCTTGCATTCATAGTGCACAAGAGATCATCCTCCGGTTCATATTCCGTTCGATCTTTTGGCACTTGGTTTCCATCAACCATTTTTATAGGTATCCTAGGACCATCTTTAATGATTCTCCAAAAAACATGATCAATAGCTTGGATATGAATTTCCATTCTAGTTTTCCACCAATTAAAGTTTGCGGAGTCAAACAAAGGTGGCCTAGAAGGATTTTGCCCCTCAAGATGCATACTAGTGGTTGCCATGGATCTTTAAGCTTAAAAATTGTTAGATTTTATCAAAACACAGCCACTAGCTCTGATACCAACTGTTGGCCTAAGTGCAACCAAGAGGGGGGTTGAATTGGTTGGGTTCTAAAAGAAACCACAAATGAGTTCTTGAACCCTCAAACTCAAATTTAATTTAAGGAACAATGATTAACTCTATTTTAACCAGAAAATAACTACCACAATCCACATAAAATTTGATTTGAAAGCTACCTTTGAAATAGTTTTGAAAACAAACAAGTTCAATCAAGATAGGTTGCATAAAACACCAACCAAAGCTTGAGTATGTAGAGAAAATGAGACGCTTGCATAAGAGAATTTTTATAGAGGTTCGAACTCTACTATTAAGAGCCTACTCCTCTCCTCAAGTTTACCACTTGAGAGTTTTCTTCTCCACTATGAAACACAAGGATACACAATAGCCTACAAAGGCACACAACCCTTTGGTAGTTCCTTCTACCTTCACCTCTCACTAGTTTTGCCGAAGGCTTACTAGAAACGTATTTAACTCCCTTTCCCTTACAAGGAAATCACTCAACCACTCAAGGCAAGCTCAATAATCTCATCGTTACAAGGTGGTAAGAACTAAGGAAACACTTAATGCTAGATAAGCCAATGAAAGCACAAGTTCTTGGCAATTTTCAAGTTCAAGCTCTTTGATGAAGGATTCTCCTTTTCAGTTGCCAAGTAAGATTTTCAACACATATCTTTGTGTAATTATACTCTTTAGGAAGCTATTTGACCGTTGGATCCTTGCTAGAGATGCCTGAAAAGGTTCCTTAAAAATTGGGGACCGTTGCCCTGTTTTTCACATAGAAAATTATGCTTCCAGATTTCGCGTTAAGTTTTGAGCTTAACGGGTTAAACTTAATTTCTTCCTTTAACGGTCGAAAGCATCTAGAGACAAGGCATTTAATGCTCTGCAGCGCTGTACAGGTGGCGTCCTCTGATTCGTCCAAGTGCTATTTGAAATTTTGGCTGAAATCGTGCCACTCGAAGAAATTGAATGGAAGCTTTTAGGCTTCGTCGTAATAGGTTAAAACCAAAGTTTAATGCATTTAACTGATGTTTTGAAGATTTATAGGAAACTCAGACTTCGGATTAAGCCAGTTAACGTACTAAAGTATAAAATTGGGAGCATGTTAGACTAAGGTGATAGAAATACCTATTAAACTGTGACTTTAATGGATTATACTTGAAACAATTTAGAAACACTTATCATTTGGAAATCAAACTTGATTCAATCATGAACATAAATTAATAACCTACTAATTTCTTTTCAAAAGCAATTTTCCTCAATAATCTTAAAACATATTTTTTGATATAACACTTGACACACTTGGAAATTAAGCATAAGTTCAATTAACCTTATTTTGACCAATGAAGTGAGATTAAAAATATTGACACAAATTACTTGTCATCATCAAAATTAAAGATTTCTTTGGAACAAATCCAACACAGCTCATTTACACATTTTTGTTTTTCATTTTTCAAATCTCATAAATTGACTAGTAATTTTAGAATCATGATATGTACACCCAATTCGTTTTAACTTAAGTCAATTGACTATAAAATGATTTATTTTTATTCTTACGTCTTCTTTACCCATAATTAATTTTAATTAGAATCCAATATTATGTAGTTGTAATAATCCATTGAAAATCCATTTTTGGTAATCATACTAATTTTTTAATCATTTTTTTCTAGTTTAAAGCCCTAAAGAAAATTTCATAAAAATTTAATAATATCATGAAAATTTACTTTCAAATGAATTATTTTATCTACATAACATTGACTTTCAAATAAATTTGATTTTACGTAAAAAAGATATAAAAGTGAAAATAAGTCAGTTAACTTAAGTTAAAACAAACTTGCTGTCTCTTAGATGTATGTTGTTCATTTGATGCACCACCAACTTTATGTATTAAATTAATTTATGCATATCTGTATTTGATTTGTATACATATCTAATTTACACAAAAGACACGTTTCATGCATTCACACCTTCTTTGTACATCAAATGCATAAAGGATTGGAGTTACACATACAATTGAATATATTGGTAACAGTTCTACAATCACATTTGTATATATGTGTCACAGCTTTTATACATATCTATTGATTTTCACTTTCTTTGTACATCAAATGCATAAATATTTGTCATCCAATTCATGAATATCTTTAATTTTCAAAAGATGTGAGGTTTGATGCATTCACACATGTTCATTATAAGAGGTTAAAGTCGTACATACTATTGGATATATCAGTCACATATATGTGATCTATTTTGTGTGTGTGTGTCACACATTATTTATGTGGATCGTTTATTTTCTTTATACATCAGGTTAATACATATCTAGTATTTGATTTGCTCATTTCTACATTTTTAGCAGGGATCAGGATTTGATGTATATATTCACACTTAGTTTATGATATAAATTGTGGTATTGGAATATATATATATATATATATATATATATATAGACATAGAGGGCTTGGAATAAATTAAACTTACCTAGAAGTCTAACACCTGCAACTTTTGAATATACCAATTTTGACCTTTGTCTTAAACTTCTAATTGTGGAAATATTGATGTCAAGAAACAACATACTCATCATTATCTAGCCACTAATCTCCAGCAATTGCAGCCCTTTCTTTAAGCCTCTAAACCATGTTCTGGTTTTTGTTGCGTTGAGAATTGACCATATTTGAGTCCCAATTCTTGCTTCTCTTGTACCTCATTCAATTATAGATATGTGAATTTTAGTAGCTAACAGAGTGACCAATTGTTTCCATCGTATTAATTTGCAAACTAAGCCTCTAATCCAGCAACTTCAATAGCTCCATCTTCAGTGGTTTCTTTTTTACTCTAGTGAATTAATGAGACTGTGATGTATATATCAGAACCGAGGAAGAAAATTTTTGGAACAGAAACATAGCCTCATTAAAATTACAAAACTCTTTTATCTCATCCGGTTTAATGTCCTTCATATCTCTGTGACGGTCCAATAAAGCTTAGTCGAGCTTTCAAAAGCCGATTCTGCTAAGTTTGGTTGTAATTAAGGTGTGAATGTCAAACTCACGTGCGTGTCCATGATGTGCCATCAAATAGGGCTAGACTCAGTAGGGAAAGCTAGTTTTGGGAAGGACTAATCATGTGGCAATGAAAAAAGAGTTGTGGGAGTCGAAACAGATGAGGCTGTAGATTTCATGGGTGGCATGTTTTTGGCAATTTCATGTTTTCAGATATGATGAGCAATTGGGGTTTAGGAACTTTCTAAGATCATATGATGGACAACAGATTTTGTTGGGTTTCGGGAGCTAAACAGCGCAGCGGAATTTAACCGAAACCCTTTAGGATCCAAGTGAAACGGGGTAAACCGGGTGTTTGAAAATTTTCATACCAAATTTTTGGTTAAGATCTCTCACTCAACTATGGAGTCGAATCACAAAACCTGAACAGTTGATGCGTTCAAGCTCTCTATGGTATCCACACGAGCCTTTCGAGACTACCACGCTTCAACCATGTCCCGGCAGATGCATTTCTCTTGCGCTCGCAGTGCTAGCTTGCGTCCTCCAAGGAATTGCAAGAGAAGAGTGTGGCTGTCCTTTTGGGAGGCTAGGGCAAGAAGCTACAAATTTCTCACTAAAAGTTGTATTTATAGTGAGACTCAACTTCTAGGCCTATTGGGTTTCAAAGCCCTAATCTAATTAGGCTTCAATTTTCATGCTTAATAATGGCTCAACTTTTGGGCCAATTATTAATACGAAATTATTGTGAAACCATAACCCAAATAATTAGCCCATGCACTCTAATGATCCAAATAGCTCTATGTGTTTGACCCAATAGGCTCTTACCACATTGGCAATGATCATAAATCACATTTACGATCATAAGCAATCAGCGGTGTCTAGTAACATATCATTGCTACTCAAGTGACAAGATTGTCGGTGATTCGACTAAACCTTTACGATCATCATCGATATATGCCATTGTCCCTTAGTCCAAGATATCAAGACTAAGCACGAAACATGGAATGTGTCACTCTCATACAGCCCAATCTTTGGTTTCTTGATTACCGAGTAAACCAACTTAAACTGACGACATTGATATCGTATATCAACTCATCCGAGCATGGCCATGCATTTTCTAAGTCTCACTCTATCAAGGAACCCGAAGATATCACTCCCGTTACATAGGAGGGACAAATCCCATCTTGATCATACAAATCCTCCGCATGATATGTGGCATACCCACTGACCTCCTTCAAGTTCACTCAGTTACAAGCAATAAAGGAAAGTATCAAAGTATGTGACTCACATGTAGAGAACCTTGATGATCTTAGGTCGAAGGACTACATATACCATGATCACCATGAGAATCACTTATGACACTCATATAACGATCCATGTACTGTTCTCATGGTGAGTCGGTCCAGTACACAAGTTCTCCAACTTGTACCCATATGTAGACTACATATCTCATATTAGTCTCCACATATGCTAGTCGTTATGTACTATTGCAACCCGCTCCACAATAATACTAGACTAGGGACGTTTGGGAATATCATTATTCTAGGGTTACAATTATGTTTATTACGTTACGCAGAAACAAAACAACAAACATAATTGCTAGATTAATGCCTTACTAAAATATCATGACTCAATGTGCAAAAAATACAATTATCTCATGATTGGCTTTTTGGGCACAACACTAACATATTTATATATATATATTAACTAATGAATTTTTTACTATTAGCCTCTGTCATACAGTTTACAAGATGATTTCAAAGCTCCTTGTCAATCTTATGAATCCTCTACTGTATGAGTGCTAGAACACTAGAATATTTTTGTCCCTAGATAGGTCATTCAAGATAATATTATAATTGCACATGAATTGCTTCATGCCTTTAAGCACACTATTAAAACAAGTGGCCCAAAGGTTTTAAGGTAGCTTTTAAGAAGGATACGATGAAGGCTTATAATCAATAGAGCTTTATAGAAAGGGTTATCATTGTTAGAGTTGTGCCCAAAAATCCAATCATGAGATGATTGTATTTTTGCACATTGAGTCATGATATTTTATTTAGGCATTAATCCAGCAATTTTGTTTGTTGTTTTGTTTCTGCGTAACATAATAAACATAATTGTAACCCTAGAATAATGATATTCTTAAATGTCCCTAGTCTAGTATTATTGTGGAGCGGGTTACAATAATACATAATGACTAGCATATGTGGAGACTAATATGAGATATGTAGTCTACATATGTGTACAAGTTGGAGAACTTGTGTACTGGACCGACCCACCATGAGAACACTTCAGGGATCGTTATATGAGTGTCATAAGTGATTCTCATAGTGATCATGGTATATGTAGTCCTTCGACCTAAGATCATCAAGGTTCCCTACATGTGAGTCACATACTTTGATACTTTCCTTTGTTGCTCGTAACTGAGTGAACTTGAAGGAGGTCATTGGGTATGTCACATATCATGCGGAGGGATTTGTGTGATCAAGATGGGATTTGTCCCTCCTATGTAACGGGAGTGATATTTTCGGGCCCCTTGATAGAGTGAGACTTAGAAAATGCATGGCCATGCTCCGATGAGTTGATATACGATATCAAAGTCATCAGTTTAAGTTGGTCTACTCAGTAATCAAGAAACCAAAGATTTGGCTATACGAGAGTGACACATTCCATGTCTCGTGCTTAGTCTTGATATCTTGGACAAAGGGACAATGGCATATATCGGTGATGATCATAAAGGTTTAGTCGATTCACCGACAATCTTGTCACTTGGGTAGCAATGATGTGTTGCTAGACACCGCTCATTGCTTATGATCATAAATGTGATTTATGATCATTGCCAACATGGCAAGAGCCTATTGGGTCGCACACATAGAGCTATTTGGATCATTAGAGTGCATGGGCTAATTATTTGGGTTATGGTTTCACTTTAATTTCATACTAATAATGGGCCAGGGAGTTGAGCCATTATTTAGCCCAAAATTAAATCCTAATTGGATTAGGGTTTTGAAACCCATTAGGCCTGGAAGTTGAGTTTCACTATAAATACAACTTTTAAGTGAGAAATTCGCAGGTCTCCTTGCCCTAGCCTCCCAAAAAGGACAGCCGCACTCTTCTCTTGGAATTCCTTGGAGGACACAAGCTAGCACTGCGAGCGCAAGAGAAACGCATCTTTCGGGACGTGGTGGAAGTGTGGTGATCCCGAGAGGCTCGTGTGGATACCACAGAGAGCCTGAACACGTCAACTGTTCAGGTTTTGTGATTCGACTCTACAGTTGAGTGAGAGATCTCAACCGAAAATTAGGTATGAAATTTTTGAACACCCGGTTTACCCCGTTTCACTTGGATCCTGGAGGGTTTCGGTTAAATTCCGCTGCGCTGTTTGGCTCCCGAAACCCAACAGTGGTATTAGAGCTACTGGTGAAACCCTAAATCGGGATTGAGTGTTGAATCGCATGATGCTATGTGTTCGATTGGTTTTCGGCCATGATTAATTAGATTGATTCATGATGCATGAAACCGGAATTCGTAATGAACATATGAGATATATGAAGAAACGACACAAATTGGTTAATGAGATTAACCCGAAATTGATAGGTATGAGATACCTATATGGATTAGGATTCTTGCAATAGTTGCAAAAACCCTAGGTTTGTTCGGATTCGGCCTGTTCGGGCACCGAAAGTAAGGTATTTTTGGTGGCTCGAATGGAGGAGTCTCGGGTGCACTTGCTCAAAATAGTAAGGTATTTTTGGTGGCTCGCCCCCCATGCCCCCCGAAGTCTTGACCCTGTCCGCTGACCGTCGCTTGACCGGTCAGCGGAACCACCGCCCGCTGACATCAACTAACTGCGGAACCACCGCCCACTAACCGGCCAGCGGGACCGCCGTATGCGAAGCGCCACATAAATAAAAACTGGTTAATCAACACGCGAAAATTGGCATGCATCTTTGTTGAATGAGATTTGACATGATATGCTGATTGGTGTTTGAAGCATGGTGCATGGTTATAGCCCTTGATTGGTTGTACTTGTAAATACGGCCTGCGAGTCATGCCTTTTCTTATCACTCTCATTGTACATTCTCTTCTCACCTTACTCCCCTTGAATGTAACTCGAGGTTTCTATTATTGATGTAATGGTGCATTATGGGATCATCCAAGTTTATGTCCAAGGATCATCCAAGGTGGTATGTCCAAGGAGGTGACAACAAAAGGGCAACCAAGAAAGGAAGAGAAGGAGCTTGTGAAGACTCTTTTTTTTTTCTTAGGCTTTTATGATATTCTCATTGGCTTGAGAATATCACATAGTTTGGGCTATAACCATGTCACGTTTATTTCTTGTAAGCATGAGATGCATGTTTTATATTTGTATGTGATGCATGTATAAAACAACCGGAGATAACAAATTGGTGAGATCAAAAGAAAAAAAAACCCCTCAAACAAATATTAAGTCATTAAATGTGATGCCTTCCAAATGTTGGCACTCGTCAAGACTTTGATCAACATTAGGTGGGTTTGCCAAAGCAAAGCACCTATGTTCATCTTGGTAAGGCGCGATGGGATAATAGTGATATCCAAACTGCTAACTTTGGGTTCGACTTAACTAAGTCATCCTAATAGGATTAGGGACTTAGAGGCATAGAGTTGGGCTTAAGTTCATGAGATGAGCTTGGACAAGTGTTGTTCACCCAACTATCCAAGAGTTGCATAAGATGCAATTGGCAAGGAGTTGCCTACCTAAATAGCTGTAACTTGAGAGAAAAGCCAAAGCTGACTCAGGTTGTGGTTAAATATGGATCTTGGCCCACTAGAATACCTTAGCGCCAAGGTGTTCCGAAATAATATCGAGGGTTATTATTTTGAGGAAAATAGTGGGAGTATCGTTTAATAAAAGTCCTTATTAAATGAATTAAAATACATGACTCTTACACTGCATATTTACTGTTGTAGATAACCATGGCACAAAACACATCGACACTTTCGTTGCGATCGATCCTTGAGAAGGAAAAACTGAATGGGACCAACTTTCTCAAATGGTACCGAAACTTGAGGATAGTCCTCAAACAAGAGAGAAAGGCTTATGTCCTAGAGCAGCCCATTCCGAATGAGCCTGCTGCCACTGCTCCAAGAGCTGAAAGGGATGCTCACAAGAGGCATTCTGATGATGCTTTGGATGTTGCATGCCTCATGCTTATTACCATGGAATCTGAGCTTTAGAAGCAACATGAGAACATGGGGGCGTTCGATATGATCGAACATCTCAAAATGCTTTTCCAAGAGCAAGCTAGGCATGAGAGGTTTGAGACCTCTAAGGCATTGTTTCAGTGCAAGATGTCTGAGGGAAGTCCCGTGGGTCCTCATGTGCTCAAGATGATTGGGTACATTGAGAATCTTGAGAATTTGGGATTTGCTCTTCAGAAAGAGTTGGCTATTGATGTAGTCTTGCAATCGTTGCCTGAAAGCTACAGTCAGTTCGTCATGAACTATAACATGAATGACCTTGACAAGTCCCTCCCTGAATTGCTCAACATGTTGAGAACTGCTGAGCAAAACCTTAAGAAGGCTAAGCCCATTTTGATGGTTCAAAAGGGCAAGGGAAAAGGAAAAGCCAACAAGAAGAAGGATAAAGCTAATGGAAAGTCCAATGCTAATTCTTCTTCAGCTGCACTGAAACCAAAGGGTGGTGTGGCAAAGGAAGGGGAGTGCTTCCATTGTAAGCAACCTGGACACTGGAAGCGCAACTGCAAGCTCTATCTTGAAGAACTTGCTAAGGAAAAGGGAAGTAAGACTTCCACTTCAGGTATTTTTGTTATAGAGGCTAACTTTTCTACTTCCTCATCTTGGGTATTGGATACTGGATGTGGATCTCACATTTGTGCAAATGTGCAGGATCTAAGTAGAAGTAGAAGATTGGCCCGAGGTGAAGTGGACCTACGTGTTGGAAATGGAGCAAGGGTTGCTGCCTTAGCCGTAGGGACTTATGTTCTCACTTTACCTAGTGGATTAGTTTTAGAATTAGACAACTGCTACTTTGTGCCTACTATTAGTAGAAATTTGATTTCTGTTTCTTGTTTGGACAAGAAAGGTTTTTCATTTATAATAAAGGACAAATGTTTGTTCTATTTATTTGAATGAAATCTTTTATGGTAGTGCTCAACTTAGCAATGGGTTGTATGTTCTAGACCTCGAAGATCCAATCTATAATGTGAATACCAAGAAGGTCAGATTAAATGATTCAAACCCGACCTATCTCTGGCACTGTCGCTTGGGCCATATAAATGAGACCCGCATATCCAAGCTCCATAAGGATGGACTCTTGGACTCATTTGATTTTGAATCATATGAGACATGTGAGTCATGTTTGTTGGGCAAGATGACCAAAGCCCCATTCACAGGGCAAAGTGAAAGGGCTAATGACTTACTAGGACTCATACATAGTGATGTATGTGGCCCTATGTCTACACAAGCTAGAGGAGGTTTCCAATACTTCATTACTTTCACTGATGACTTTAGCAGATATGGCTATGTGTATCTCATGAGACACAAGTCAGAATCCTTTGAAAAGTTCAAAGAATTCAAGAATGAAGTAGAGAATCAACTCGGGAAGAGTATCAAAGTGCTTCAATCAGATCGAGGTGGAGAGTACTTGGATCGAGAATTCCTTGACTATCTGAAGGAGTGTGGTATAGTATCACAACTCACTCCACCAGGTACACCTCAATGGAATGGTGTATCTGAAAGGAGAAATCGAACTCTGTTAGACATGGTTCACTCCATGATGAGTCAAGCTGACCTTCCAAACTCCTTTTGGGGACATGCTCTAGAGACAGCCGCTTTTACACTAAACCGAGTTCCATCTAAATCGGTTCAAAAGACACCATATGAGATATGGAGTGGGAGGCGTCCCAATTTGTCTTTTATGAAGATTTGGGGCTGTGACGCTTATGTGAAACGTTAATCCTCTGACAAACTACGGCCCAAATCTCAAAAATGCCTTTTTGTTGGGTATCCCAAAGAAACAAAGGGTTATTATTTCTACAATCCTTCTGAGCAAAAAATGTTTGTTGCTTGAACTGGTGTCTTTTTAGAGAAAGAGTTTATCTCTAAAGGAACTAGTGGGAGGAAAGTAGAACTTGAAGAAATTCAAGAACAACAAGGAGACATCGAACCTGAAATGGAACCTGAACAGACACAACAAGATGTTGTGGTTCAAGAGTCTGTTCCTGTAGCACAGAGCCCACGTAGGACTGGTAGGATTCGGCGTGAGCCCGAGAGATATGGATTTTTCGTAACTCACATCGGTGATGTGATGCTCATGGATCAAGATAAGCCCACAAACTACCAACAAGCTATGTCGGGGCTTGACTCTGAGAAGTGGCTAGTGGCCATGAAATCCGAGATGGAATCCATGTATGAAAACCAAGTATGGACTTTGGTTGACCCACCTGAAGGGGTAGAACCCATAGGGTACAAATGGGTTTTCAAGAAGAAAACTGACATGGATGGTAATGTGATTACCTTTAAGGGACGATT
Organism: Aquilaria sinensis; assembly: GCA_005392925.1. Classification (NCBI taxonomy): domain Eukaryota; kingdom Viridiplantae; phylum Streptophyta; class Magnoliopsida; order Malvales; family Thymelaeaceae; genus Aquilaria; species Aquilaria sinensis. The sequence goes on along the minus strand of SMDT01000268.1, from coordinate 34,833 downwards.
GGTCACAAAAGGTTTCAAGCAAATTCATGGTATTGACTATGATGAAACTTTTTCACCAGTTGCTACGCTTAAATCCATCCGAATTTTGTTTGCTATTGCTGCACACTATGATTATGAGATATGGCAAATGGATGTCAAAACTGCATTCCTAAATGGAAAGCTACTTGAGGATGTGTACATGACACAACCTGAGCATTTTGTCACTCCTGAGAATGCCAATAAAGTGTGCAAGTTGCAAAGGTCCATTTATGGACTGAAGCAAGCTTCTCGAAGTTGGAATCTTCATTTTGATGAAGCAATCAAAGAGTTTGGTTTTATCAAAAATGAAGATGAACCTTGTGTCTACAAGAAGGTTAGTGGGAGCGCTATTGTCTTCTTGGTGTTGTATGTAGATGACATACTACTCATCGGGAATGACATTCCTGAGCTACAGTCTGTGAAGACTTGGCTAGGGAAATGTTTCTCTATGAAGGACTTGGGTGAAGCAGCCTATGTGTTAGGTATAAGGATCTATATAGATAGATCTAGAAAGCTTCTTGGCCTAAGTCAAAGTACATATATTGACAAGGTGCTAAAGAGGTTTAGCATGCAAGATTCCAAGAAAGGATTCTTGCCCATGTCACATGGTATAACTCTTTCTCGATCTCAATGTCCGAGTACACCCGAGGAAAGAGAGCGCATGAGTAAGATTCCATATGCCTCAGCAATTGGATCTATCATGTATGCCATGATATGTACTCATCCCGATATCTCATATGCTTTGAGCATGATGAGTAGGTACCAATCAAACCCCGGTGAGAGTCACTCGATAGCTGTTAAGAACATCCTTAAGTACTTACGAAGGACTAAGGATGCATTCTTGGTCTTTGGAAGTGAAGATGAGCTCGTTGTAAGGGGTTACACCGATACAAGCTTCCAATCCGATAAGGATGATTTTAGATCGCAATCTGGTTATGTGTTTTGTATTGGTGGTGGTGCTGTGAGCTGGAAGAGTTCAAAGCAAGAGACAGTAGCTGACTCTACAACAGAATTTGAGTACATTGCCGCCTCTGATGCTGCGAAGGAGGCAGTTTGGATCAAGAAGTTCATCACTGAACTTGGAGTGGTTCCAAGCATTGTCGACCCGATAGAGCTCTATTGTGACAACAATGGAGCAATCGCACAGGCTAAGGAACCTCGATCTCACCAGCGATCCAAACACATACTCCGACGCTATCATCTCATCAGGGAGATCATCGAGAGGGGTGATGTAAGGATATGCAGGACTTCGACAGACAGCAACATTGCTGATCCACTGACAAAGCCCCTTACGCAGCAGAAGCATGATAGCCATTCTAGGTCCATCGGTATTAGATACATGGATGATTGGATTTTAGTGCAAGTGGGAGATTGTTAGTGTTGTGCCCAAAAAGCCAATCATGAAATGATTGTATTTTTTGCACATTGAGTCATGATATTTTATTGAGGCATTAATCCAGCAATTATGTTTGTTGTTTTGTTTCTGCGTAACGTAATAAACATAATTGTAACCCTAGAATAATGATATTCTTAAACGTCCCTAGTCTAGTATTATTGTGGAGCGGGTTGCAATAATACATAATGACTAGCATATGTGGAGACTAATATGAGATATGTAGTCTACATATGGGTACAAGTTGGAGAACTTGTGTACTGGACCGACCCACCATGAGAACACTACATGGATCGTTATATGAGTGTCATAAGTGATTCTCATAGTGATCATGGTATATGTAGTCCTTCGACCTAAGATCATCAAGGTTCCCTACATGTGAGTCACATACTTTGATACTTTCCTTTGTTGCTCGTAACTGAGTGAACTTGAAGGAGGTCATTGGGTATGTCACATATCATGCGGAGGGATTTGTATGATCAAGATGGGATTTGTCCCTCCTATGTAACGGGAGTGATATCTTCGGGCCCCTTGATAGAGTGAGACTTAGAAAATGCATGGCCATGCTCGGATGAGTTGATATACGATATCAATGTCATCAGTTTAAGTTGGTCTACTCAGTAATCAAGAAACCAAAGATTGGGCTATACGAGAGTGACACATTCCATGTCTCGTGCTTAGTCTTGATATCTTGGACAAAGGGACAATGGCATATATCGGTGATGATCATAAAGGTTTAGTCGATTCATCGACAATCTTGTCACTTGGGTAGCAATGATGTGTTGCTAGACACCGCTCATTGCTTATGATCATAAATGTGATTTATGATCATTGCCAACATGGCAAGAGCCTATTGGGTCGCACACATAGAGCTATTTGGATCATTAGAGTGCATGGGCTAATTATTTGGGTTATGGTTTCACTTTAATTTCGTATTAATAATGGGCCAAGGAGTTGAGCCATTATTAAGTCCGAAATTAAATCCTAATTGGATTAGGGTTTTGAAACCCATTAGGCCTGGAAGTTGAGTCTCACTATAAATACAACTTTTAAGTGAGAAATTCGCAGGTCTCCTTGCCCTAGCCTCCCAAAAAGGACAGCTGCACTCTTCTCTTGCAATTCCTTGGAGGACGCAAGCTAGCACTGCAAGCGCAAGAAAAACGCATCTGCCGGGACGTGGTGGAAGTGTGGTGATCCCGAGAGGCTCGTATGGATACCACAGAGAACCTGAACACGTCAACTGTTCAGGTTTTGTGATTCGACTCTACAGTTGAGTGAAAGATCTCAACCGAAAATTAGGTATGAAATTTTCGAACACCCGGTTTACCCCGTTTCACTTGGATCCTGGAGGGTTTTGGTTAAATTCCACTGCGCTGTTTGGCTCCTGAAACCCAACAATCAGGACTATGAATTTTCTTGACCATTGGGCGAATATGAATGTGAAATGTGTCTTAACTGTGTCTCAACTGTGTTTTATTCAGTTTTAGTCAACAGCTGAATGATTGATTGGTTAACTCCTGTTAAAAGTTTTAGTCAAGGTGACCCGTTGCCACCATGCTCATTCATTCTTTATGCTAAAGCCCTTTTAAGCTACCCACTCCATCAACATTTCATTGGGTTTAATCTTGGTTTCAACGACAATATCTCCAGACCAAGTATCAACCATTTATTTTTTTTTCCGTATAGTTGTTTTGTATTCTTTCAATCTGACTTGGAGAAAGTGTGTCACTTGAACAAAACTTCTTTTCTATATCAAAATGTTGCAGGCCATGAGATTAATTTCTAAAAATCGTAGTGCTCCTTTGCCTATAATATCCCCGGTAGTTTCATTTATCAATTTCATCAAATTTTGCCTATCACAGTGAACAATGCTATCATCAAATATTTGGGCATCCCCTTTGACTGTGATTTCACAAAGACAACATCATATGAACTTTTAAGCTCCAAGGTAGAAGCTACTCTTGCATCCTGGAAGTGGAAACTGCCCAACCAAACTAGTCAACTTGCTCTCATCCAAGAATCAATATCACCTATCCAAGTTTGTATCATGTCCTTGTTCTACATTTATGTCACTATTAGTGATAGTCTTACCGAATCTTGTGTTTGCTTCTAGTGGTGTGCCTCCAATCAATAGAGTGGTATTGATTTTCAAAATTGGTGTTTACTCTCCTTTCTAAGAGGCTTGGGTAGTCTTAGGGTTCAAAATCCAATATTATTCAATCAAGTCCTAGTAGTAATATCTTTATGGTGACTCATGCACAACGATCCAAACTCCCTAATTATTCCTACAGTTGAGTTCAATTATCATGAGGATACTTCCCCTTTGGAAAGTTGATGTGGCATCTCACCATAACTTGTTCTTTGGATATGATATTCTAGCCCTTCATTTTTGGTGGATATTTGGTGATAAGAAATTCGTTGATTTATTGAATGATTACTGGATGCTAGGTTTTTTCCTTACCCAATTATCTACCTATTTTATCAACTCCTCGATTAAGGTTTAATGTTCAGCGTGTTATAGATCTTTTTACTCCTCAAATGACAACTTGGAATCTGAATATAATTGTTTCCTTATTTTTTAGCGAAGTGACTACTATAGTACTCAATAACATTAGGGCTTGACCCTTTCATCCATGGATTGCCGAATATAGGAGGGTTTTTTTGTGGTTCCTTTTCTACCAAGTAGGTATATGCTTTGGCGAAGTTAAACCATGTTCTTTCAATTTTCTTTAAATTTCTTCAACGCCATTCTCATAATCTTTACAAACTTCTTAAATGGATTGCCCAAGTTCCTGCTAAGTTTAAAATGTTTCTCTAAAGTTGCTTGAATGATATTCTACCTATGACAATCAAGTTAACTAAATGGGATGGATTTGTTGAACTGGAGTGTTAGAGATGTCAATCTAGTTAGGAAAGCATTTCATACATATTTCTTCATTGTCATGATTTCACTTTGGTGTGGATGTCGACTCCATTTGTTTGCTAGACAATGTTGGATGAAAACTTTAATAAATGGTTGCTTTACATAATAGCTCTTACATCTAGTTAGAACTTTGATCACATGAATTTTCTTATATTTACTCTTTAGAACATTTGGTTAGTGGTAATAGTATGGTATTCAAACACACTTACGTTCCTCATTCCTATGTCCTATCCAATAGAGATGATCTTACTAAGGAAATTTGTAAAAATCAAAACAATAAATGCTAGATTATCAACCTCAATCAAATCCTCCACCAACCTATTTTAAATTATAGGGTGATTATGGATGTACTTCCTTACCTTCTACCTTTGTGAAGGATGCTATTTGGACTACTTGATGTATGATTAACATTGTTGGCTGGGTTTGTTTATTTTCCTTTCTTATAGTCAGATTTCCTCAGTCAATCTTCCTAGGCTTTAGTCTATCTTTGTTGCATGTAGAAATAAGAGCTATCCTTAAAGATTTTTTTTTCATCTATGCATAATATCACCGTTTTAAAAAATTGCCTTGAAGGATTTCTTATCATTGCAAATGAAGTTTATTCTCACCATCAATTTTTGTGATAATAACCAAAGTGCTGACTGCCATAAAAAAACCAACATCAAAGAAACACGGAGAGCTCCTCAACTCCCATATAAGAAGATGGCATTAGGAGGCCCCAAGATGCATGTTCCTAAGAAGGCTCATTTGGCACTCAAGCAAGAACTTATCAAGGAGAGAGACAATATTGAGATGAGAGTATATTTATGTGCTAGTGTTTAGAATGTGAGGACGTATATAGTTGAGGTCAATGAATTGCTCTTTTATACTTAACTGATTATTATGATTGTAGAGGGCAAGACATGAGAGATTTTGTAAGATCGTGGTGATTTAGGATAATCCCTAAGATATGGGAGTTACTGAAAGAATCACAAAGAATCGTCGATAACCCTTCTAAGAGTGATCATCTTGCCATTACAGAATGATGTGTTTTTGGAGGCATAATCTCATTTTTTTAGGTGATTTTATGATAGAAAGAATGTGTTTATAATGGTAGGCTGCGTGGGATATTTGTTAGCTCAATAAGAAGCTGCTTACTTGTAAGGCCCTGTAAATGATGAGCTTGGACCTAACGAGCAAAGTGATGTCATTTGACATCATTAGGATATTGAGTTATTGTAGCCTGCTAAGCTTTAATTGGGCATGATTTGGGATCTATATGGTATCAAAAGCCCTCTAGAAAGTAAGAATGCAGGGGTAAGCACGTAGTGAGCAAATGAAGACCTTGCATTCTGTGGACTTTTCTTTTATGAAACTAGAGTACGAGTAGAACTGAGCCTGTGAACAAGGTTTCCATTAAAGGCTCATATAGAGGAAGGACTAGGTCCCTACTGAGGATGCTTGCGAGGGCCCCTATATAAGGTGACATGATGATGAAAGAAAGAGATCCCTATTAAAAGGTGCTTATGAAGGGAAGACTAGATCCTTACGAAATATGCCTATTTGAGGGATCTACTAAATGATGTTACAACATGAAGGCTAAAAAAGGCTCCAGGAAAAGTGGGATCCAGCTGGGATGGTAGACGTAACTCAGATTCAAAAGAATACAAGATGGATTATGATGATATTTATACCAAGAAATGAGGCATTTACATCAAAGAAGATTTCCCGTACAGGGAGGAGTTGACACATGTCAATGTTTGAGAATCTGGGAGCTTCATATCAATCTGCTAGCACCAAGATCATATGTTGAGAATATGTTGTTTGTCATATGTTACCCGTGTATATTTTCTTGTGTTTCTTTGAGCCTGATAAAGGTAATTTTTAAGCTCCCTTTGATTAAAAGTCAAATTAAGGTCTCTAGATCACTTGTGTTTGTAACTCTTTTAGGAAATTGCTTTCATCTTTGTGAAGATTAATCAAATGATCCCTAATCTAAGGCACAAAGACTTAAAGGTAGCCCAAGGCACTACGCTTCTATTAAAGATATTGAAAGGGTGGGTTTTTTATTATTAATGAAAGAATATAGGAACTAAGAAAGGATTGCTAGCTCCCCCAAGGCTTCCTGATTAAAGTTCTTGAGGCTACTACCCTAGCATTCAATGCTCTTGAGATATTTATAACTTTCTTCAAAGGTGTAATTATGAAGGGATTATGACTGCCTCTCCATCTATTTATGGTAGAATTATGTCAATTTTTTTACATTAGCCTGTATCAATTATACCCCAACACATTTGCTTTTACAAATGCTTCCTTGATCATTTGCCTTTTGACTTTCATGTCCTTTTATAGCATAGATCAATTAAAGGATACTAATTTCTTTTCATCTTGAACCAAATTTTCCCTTGCATAATTGCCTAGTAAGATTAATCAAGAATTTTTTTAAATGTATAGAAAGATTGTAAGACCTGATTATTCTTTTTGAAGACTAACAAAGAGTGAGGTTTGTCTACAGTTTGGATAATGCATGTAGTTCATAGTGACCACAACTCAATTGTCCTACAAATTCCACTTGGAGACAATTACCTTGTTGCTTCAAAATAGCTTTACGGCATGTGAAGGATTGAGAGATGAGATTCCTCCTACCCTTATGGTATGACTTCTTAAAATTACCTTGAGCAATTTTTAGATTACCATAGCTCAAATTAAATACCCAAGGTACTCCCAGTTCGAGAGGATAAATGGCCAACATGGGGGGGATTGCGCTACTACATGCAGACCAAGTTTTCTATATAGAGTACACGACTATTACTTTCATTATCATTTGCTTTACTAACTAGTTTATAGTGTTAAGGTGTTCTTCGTTTTCAAAGCTATTTAAGAAGAATGCTTCATAAGCATAAAGAAAACATGCAACCTGCTTGCAACTAAGGTTCAAAAAATGAATAATGACTTTTAGGGTTTCAGTCGAGCTTATGCTAATACTACTAGAAGGCCTGTAAAAGGTGTTATTACACCCACCTAAATTGGTGGTGCATGGTAGAAAAGGGCCTTCGCTCTTAAACTATGTCATATTAAAAGATGAAAATCTGACAATGCAAGTTGGATCACCTAATGGAAATTTCAAATGAAAAGGTTGAAGAAGCTGGTATGGAGAAAGTTCATTTTGCTGGTAACTCATCTTCCTTTTCAAGGGATTAGTTGCCTATCCCACCAGGGCATGACAGAAGCTAGGGATGAATCGCAAGAGGAAATATTTGTCTGTCTACCTAGGTGATCCTTTCTTTTAGAGTTACACTAGTTGCGTCAATGCTCTGAATAGGCTTTGATTCAGTAGTAACCATGAAAAAGTAAATTTATAAGAAGCAACTAGGGCTTAATTTGCTGCTGAAGGTTTGCAAGTCTATGCCATTCACAAGCTAATGATAAGGTTTGTGCCAATGTTACCCTTTAATCTTCTTGCTAAGTGAACTTATTTTTCTTTCACATTCAATTTGTTAAAATGTGCCCTAATGTGCTTGAGGATAACTTCCTTTGCTTTTAAAAAAGGATAATGCCTTTACTCACTATGAAAAATAAGCGTTCAAAAGAAAAAATGATACTAGGGCATTAGAAGGGAGAAAGCTTGGAAAGCAACAAAGCCTTAGACCAATGGCCCTCTCTTGCTAGAAAACTGGTAAGAAATACATAGTAAATCATGATAGTAGCAAGGAAAAGTGAAAAAGCTATAAAGGAAGTTTGATTGACTATGATCAACATTGTTGTCATCCAAAAGCAGTTTTTTGACACTCGGAAAACTACAATGAGAGGCCTCAAGGATCAAACTTTTGTCCCAAAGGTCAAATGGATGTGCAGCTAAAGGGAATGGGAGTCCAAATCTTTCTCTTATTTTTGGCATTGATAATATTCTCCATAATTATTTGAAGAGATTACATGCTTTAATTTTAAATGGCATGTAAAATTGGCAGATGTTTTCTTGTTTTTTGTTTTTTTTTCATTTTTTTGTTTGCTATTTTAGGGTTTAAATTGAAACGAAAAAGATAAGGGTGTCAAATTTATTTTTTGGCATCTATAATATTCTCCCTAATTGTTTGAAGGAATTAGATGCTTTAATTTAGTATAGGCATGTTAAATTTGTAGGTTTTCCTCATTTTGTACCGTCTATTTTTCAATTTTTTAAGGCTTTTTTAGTGTTTAAGTTGCAAAAACATAGTTAAAGGTCTCAAATTCCATTTTCTTGGCATTTATAATATTCTTTATAGTTATTTGAAGAGATTTGATTCTTTAATGTATAGTGGATATGTAAAATTGGTGGCATTTTTTATTTTTCATTTGAGATTTTATTTTTTATTTTTTTCTATTTAAAAGGTCTTTCTTGGCTTTTTGAGGGGCCATGTGTTATGAGTTTACATTTAGGGGTTTTGAGTATATTTTTTTTAGTTCAGGGACTAATTTTAGGTTTAGTCCTGAATTTCTATCAAAACTCAAAACGCCAATTTTTGCTATAAAAGGTTACTTTAATTTTTATTTTGTAACATTGGATATTTAAAGGTCGATATGTGAAATAGTTTATAGTTCAAGGGCAGATAGTATAATTTAGCCTTATAATTTAACCTATTAGTTGTGATGTAGCATAAATCGACTACCTTTATTGCTGTTGTTTTTGTTTGTATGTTTTGGGTCAAGTCTAGAACTCATCTATAGTGAAAGGTCTAATGCCCTTACTAACCAAGCAAATCTTGTGTAAGAGTCATGAATCCGATAGAGCCCACTATTAAACCACATCAACAAGAAAGGACCCCATGAATCTCACAGTCTCGGTGTGGCGGAAAGGGACTTGAGTTAAGTTCATATAGATAGATCCCTACTCACTTGACTGAAGGACCACATCAGTGACTCTGGTCCCATAAGGGACTTCAGCCTACCCTGAGCCAAGGTCCTCCTAGGTATCCCCAACAAAGCAATTACAACCATACTATAGGTGGCTTGACAGAGGTACCATTGCAAGTGTCAGAAGGCCTATTCGTAAGGGTGTGTTCTAAGGTATAGCTTTTGGAATTTTGGATCCTGTTGGGCACATTGCCAACCTCATCCTAGATGTATCGAACTGACCATGTTTCTTTTCTCGCCCTATAAACACTAAGGACTACTCCACAATTGAGGTAACCTACCCTTGCCGCTCTCTCTTGTGCTTACACTCATCTCTGTCACACACCTAACTTGAGTGTTAGAGCCTTCCCCATAGAAACACTTAAGGGAATCCCTGGCTCCCTTCTTGCAGATCATCCTTAGCTAGATAATTAGTGCATTAGCCTTAACAACATTGATGTTGTACACTACAGATAAAGAGGGACATCATTTGGCACTATTTGTGGGAACTTAGCCATAAGTCACTGTTATCAAGACATGTCACTCAAAAGACAAAGGGATCCTAAATCCTTAAGCTGAGGTGAACCCACCTCCTCCATAGAGGATGTTTGTCTCTAAACAAGACCAACCTATCATGGTGATGATGGATTTTCTGCATCATTTATAGCCCTCACTCATCATTAAAATGACCCAGCAACTCGATCAAAGTTTATCCTACTCAAAGTCTACTAGAATGAGCCCATCTATAAAAAAATCTACTAATTAGAAGAACCTATCAGTTCAAAACAATGACTAGGAGGGGAGTGTTCACAAGGAGTCATCCATGGAGGTCATACCCCCTTGTGGGTGAAGGGAAAGATGATCTCACTCAAAAGAACGTTGATTTTTTAACAGGAGGAGCTACTCCCCCTCACCAGAGGAGTTACTCATAAAAAAAAAGGTGACACTATTCACCGAAGCTAAGCAAATGATGGCAAGGGGAGGACAGACCTACAGCGGGCTTGATGGAAAATACTCTTGGAAAGGCTCAAGCAAGTGAAGAAACAAGTCACTAGGAAAACCATTTAGTCTCATTTGAAATAGGCCCCTGTTTGTGATGAATCTCCATTCACTTGTGCCGTAGTTGAGTCTCAAATGCTGAGTGACTTCAGGGTCCTTCGTCTAAAGTCGTATGATAGGAAAGGCGATGCTCAGGCATATTTAACAAAATACAAGAAGACCATGGTCTTGCACAGAGCAAATGATGTTGCCTTGTGTAAATGTTTCAAAGTAACCTTTTTCAAACCAGAAATAGCTTGGTGCAATTCACCCACCCCTAACTAAATCTTTAATTTTTAAGAGCCCTTCATCGCCTTTACCTAATAAGTCATCAAAATTTTCCCAATGGTGAAGATGGTAGTGCAGATGTTTGACATCACCCAAATGAATGGTGAGTCACTATAACACTATGTTGAATGACTCAGCCGTGAAGCCCTGAATGTCTCTGACATTCATCCTAAGATACGCATCTTGGCAATAATACACAAACTTTAATGTGATTCTCAGCTATTTTATAAGTTCTTGAAAGACCTTTCAAGCACCTTAGGAGAGTTCTACAATAGGGCAAAGAAAAATATGGCAGCTGAAGAACTTAGGATAGACTGGCCGAGGTATAACAGCCAAGTATCCAAGATGCCGATGAACCAACCTCAATATGAGGCACAAGGAAATGGGCAACCTTTAAAACACCAAGGAAAAAAACCATTCTTTACTCCTCTAAATACATCAAGAGCTAGCATTCTTAAGGCTCTCAAAAAGCATGGAGAGTTAGAAGCCTAAAGCCATTGTCCTAAAAAATAAAAGGAATCTCTAGAAATTCTACCAATTCCATTGATACTACGACCATGACACTAAGACTACCATAAACTAAAGAAGTATATAGAATATTTGATCAAGTAGGGGCAGCTAAGGTCACAGCTTCGTTTGCCTTCCCCAAAGCCTCATGACTTGAGGGACAAGGAAATGATAGATGATAAAGATGATTACAACTAGAATCATCATTGAAACCGTTAGTGTTTGATACGATCAAAGAAGGCACAACCAAGGAAGGCAATGACCCACTGAAGGTTTCTAGTGGACCTTTGACAAGGAAAAAGGCTAAGGAGCTCACTAGTGCACTTCAAGCTCGGATGTTGACAGATTGGTGATGTTCTGGTAGAAAAATCATATCTTGAGCTAAACAGATCGGAATTGAGTAATTCTTGATTCATTGGAAAGATAACATCTGGAGCTACAAGTCATATGAAGACTATCAAACCCATTTTTCACGTTAAGGAGGTCCAATTTAGCTTCAAAGTCTCGATTTACGAGTTATCGCTGGTTCAGAAGCAGTTGCAGTATTTTGGGCATATCTTTGGCTTTAGATGTACGTTTTGTGTGGTTCAGGTGTCATTTCAAAGATCAGAAAGAGATCTACAACTTTCATGCTTTGAATTTCGGGAAATCATGGATGCATCAAGTTCGAATTTCAGCTTGAAGTTGAAGACACAAGCAGGAACCACCTGAGAAGACTATTTTGGGTTTTTATGCCCAATCTTGTGCCGTAACGTATCTTATTTTATTTTCCTAATTATTTATATTCTTTAGGAAGTTATTTAGGCTATGGAATAGTTTTAAATCGTTTTGGACAAGTGGCATATGCTGCATTCAATAAACTTGTTCAAACTAGGAATTAGAGTCATAATTTGACTAGGATTTCCTATGTCTTTGTATCTAGGATTCCTAAGGGATTTAGGCTGCGAATTTTGCCCAGCTTTTAAACCTAGTTTAGGCCTATATAAAGGCACATATTCTGGATGTAAACACACAGAAAAATTTCGAAATAATATTCCTCTTTGGAGAGGTTTTCTCTTTGGTTCTTTGTGGACTGCCTTGGTGCACAAGTTTGCTTGTGTTCTTGGAGTTCTATACTTTTCGTTTCTAATCACAGGTTGATTAAGGGTGGGGGTTTTAAACCTAGTCTCTTTGATGTCTTGTGGAGCTTGAATCACATCTTGGGCACGTTTCATGGTCTTTATACCATCGGGGTTCGCATCAGTTGGTATCAGAGCCACAAGTTCCATTGAAGGACATATCTTTGTGTTCTTGTTTCTGTTCGGTTTTCTTTCAATTTTGTTCAATAAATTCATGTTTTAATTGTCTGTTTTAATCCTTTTTCTTCTTGTTTCAGGTCTGTCCTTGTTACTCCATCCTTGTTCAAGTCCAAAAATCACAAAAACAACAAAAAGAAGTCAATCCGTGTTGTCTAGTGTTCTCGATTTTAATTCAATTGATCTTGTTTGTTTCTTATCTTTCTGTTTCATGTCCAGCCCTATTAATCTCTCTTGTTTTCATTGTTTCCAGCATCCTAGAGTCAAGAAAACACCAAAAAAAGAAGGATCCAAGTTGAGGAAGTTTCGGTATCAAAAAGTTGTTTCAAAATTGTGCAAGTTTCAATAGTTTCTTGTTTTGGCCGAATAGAAAACTGACTTTTTGTCTTTGGCAGCAAGGAATTTCAAGGAGAACGTTTGTTTAGCATCAAAATAGCAAGCAAAAAAAAAAAGAGAAAAAAAAAGAGAGAGAAAAAAGAAAAAAAAAGAAAAAAAGAAAAGAAAAGAACAAAGAAAAGAGCTTGCAAAAAAAGAAGTTTTTCACAAAGTGTTGAAAGTTTTGAGCCCCAAAACCTATCCCATTGTTTTTGAGCCAAAAAGCTTTCTTTGTGGTTCTTGTGATCATCAATTGCAAGAGCTTCCTAGAGTCTTTTAAAGCTTGTTTAGCCCACCTCTTTTGGAGTCAAAATAGTTCTTCAAAAATTCAAGTTTTCTTGTGTGCTTTGAGGACAGTTTTCTTAGAACTTTTGAGAACTCTTTGAATAGCAATATCTCACTAACAAATTGAGTGTTTGAGTGTTCATCTTTTGAGTGAAACACGTGAGGTGAGTGTTTGTGAGGATCTTTGTTTTCAGGAGTATGGAGGGCCAGGAGGATAGGAGAATGGAAGTGAGACACAATGAGGAGCCTACCATGAGAGAATTTCAAGAAACTCTCAATAGACTTGTGGGGAGGATTGAGGACATTGATTTGAGGTTGCCAAGAAGACCTAATCCCATCTTGCAACCAAGGAGAGGTCCAAGGAGAGAAGAACCCAAGGAGGAAGAAAGAGTTTGGCATGACCATGGGCTTCCAAGGAGGGGGGAGCCAAGAGAGGATCACAACCTAAATTCCATCAAGCTTACCATTCCACCTTTCCAAGGGAGGAGTGATCCCGATGCATATTGGGAATGGGAGCAAAAGATTGAGATGGTGTTTGATTGCCATCATTACTCCGAGGAAAAGAAGGTTAAATTGGCTACCATAAAGTTCACTAATTATGCTCTTGTATGGTGGAATCAGGATGTTACTTCTAGGAGAAGGAATGAGGAGGAGCCCATACACACATGGAGAGCCCTTAAAGCCTTGATGAGGAGGAGATTTGTTCCTAGCTACTACACTAAAGATCAACGCCTCAAGCTTCAAAAGCTAGTGCAAGGCCAAAGGAGTGTGGAGGACTACCATAAAGACTTGGAGATGACCTTGACCCGAGCCAACATCATGGAGGATGAGGAGACCACCATTGCTAGATTCATTAATGGTCTCAATCCTGAGATTGCCAACAAAGTGGAAATGGTGCCTTATTTCAATATGGAGGACTTGCTTCACCATGCCATTAAGGTTGAGAGGAGCATCAAGAGAGCAAAGGCATCCAAGATGTCTCAAGGAGGAATTTCCACATGGAGAGGAGCATGGAGCAAGGATGTGAGAGAAGTACCCAAGCCAAAAGTGGAGGCCATAAAAGGAGACTTGTCTCGGCCTCAACAAGAAAAGTCAATCATGCTTGTACCACTTTCACCACAACAAGTCTTGGAGGATCAAAGAAAACTTCAAAGTGAGGTTGAGAGAAAAGAAAAAGAGGGGAAAGTTGAGGGCAAGAGTGATGAGGGGAAAGCTGAGAGAACAACCGAGAGATTAAGTGAGAAGAGTGAACATGAGGGGAAGAAGAGTGGAGAGTTCCCGAGAGAAGAAATTGAGTGCGAAGTTGAGAGAAGACAAGAGTGCAATGAACCCAAGCCGAGTGAAGAGAGAAAGACCTACAGAGAAGCCATACTTTCATCTAACATAATGGAGTCTTCTTCTAGTGTTGTGTTGTCTTCTTTTCAGGACTTAAGTGGAGATGAGCTACAAGAATCAAGTGAGTTGCTGCCCATTAAAGAAGTTGGTGTTCCCAATATTCCAAGTCATGTCCCATGCATCAAACCAACAAAGGAGGTTGAAAAGGAACAATTTGAGGTAAGTCCAAGTGATTTCATATGCAAAAGTTTGCCTAACATTGTTTCTTATCCTATGTTTCAAGGGGATGAAATTAATGCAACTCCAACCGAAGCCATTGAGTGCAAAGGTGAAAATTTTGTGGTTCCTACACCAAAGGAAGATACTTGGAGACTAAGTCCAACCACTGTAATGTATTTCTTCCTAACACCTAGATTTGATGTAGTTTTGCATGAAAATCTCAAACAATGTGTGTTTGCTTGCAATGTTATTTTGACAAATGGTTTTCATGAAACTAGATTAAGAGAAGGAAGTAAGCATGAAACTTTGACAAAATATGGTTTTAAGCCTTCTAATTCTTTGGTTTTGTCAAATCATCTTTGGAATTGCTTGAGTTTCTCTAAAGAAAAATCTGTTTTGGTGTCTTTTGTTTTTGAATTTGTTTGTTTTGCATCCATTTCACATTGTTTTGTTCTGTCTCAAGTTAAATCTACTTCTTTGGAATTTTTCATGCATAAATTACCTCATACACATACATTAAATATTTCTTTGATTTCCATTCATATTCAGCACATTTTTGTGAGTCAATCTTTAATTTCCAGCAAGCATTTCTTTACCTTGACACATGCATTACACAAACTTTTGAGCATTGATATTTTTGCTTTATGTCCAAACCTGAAAGTTTTTATTTTGAGTGAAAATTCTGGTTTTAAATTCAGCCTTTTAAGGAGGTATGTTGAGTCTTTTGTTTTGTGTCACATTTCATTCACAAATTTCATGCATTGTTGTGCATATACATGCAAAAATAAGTTTGCTACTGAATTGGTTTCACTTAATCCTATCTACTCCAATCTTGTTTCATTTAAAATGCTTAGGATTTTTGTGAAATTCGTGCATCCTTGTTTTGTTATTAGTTTAGGCCGCATTGTATTCAATTCTTGTTTATTTGAATGGCCGATGCAAACTATTATCTTGACATGCATAACTTGTGTTTTTCATAACCATAATACTTTTGTGAGTTTAGGTCCATTTGTTTTGAGTGCATATTGCATCCCTAAGGTAAATTATTCCTAAACTTTTTCTAGTTTTGAGAATAATGTTTTTGAGATGGTAAAGGCAATGAAAGTGATGCCTCGAGTTAAAATGAAAATTGTGCTAACTTTCAGATTTTTTGTGCTAATTGCTTCTAACTTTGTTTTTGACCCTGGAGGTATCAAAATTATCATTGCATTTGGATATTGGTTCAGGTTTTTCACAAGATTAAAGCTCCATACACAAGCATTCCATGCTATTGGTGCTTATGTGAAAGGTAAGTGCTTATGTGTTGATTATTTCATTGTTATTGATTCAATTCCCTTTTCTAATGCAGGTTTTGATTCGAGGATGAATCCTTCTAAGGAGGGGGGAGCTGATACGATCAAAGAAGGCACAACCAAGGATGGCAAGGATCCATTGAAGATAGCTAGTGGACCATTGACAAGAAAGGAAGTTAAGGAGCTCACTAGTGCACTTCAAGCTTTTGTTTCAAGCTTTTTCATGGAGAATGGCCTTGGAATTTTTCAAGGAGCTGCTAGAACATGCAAGGAATCATATGGATATGATGCCCAAGTTTGGATGTTGACAGATTAGCGATGTTCTGGTAGAAAAATCGTATCTTGAGCTAAACAGATCGGAATTGAGTGATTATTGATTCATTGGAAAGCTAACATCTGGAGCTACAAATCATATGAAGATCATGAAATCCAGTTTGCACGTTAAGGAGGTCCAATTTAGCTTCAAAGTCGCGATTTATGAGTTATCGCTGGTTCAGAAGCAGTTGCAGTATTTTGGGCATATCTTTGGCTTTAGATGTTCGTTTTGTGTGGTTCAGGTGTCATTTCAAAGATAAGAAACAGATATAAAACTTTAATGCTTTGCATTTTGAGAAATCATGGCTGCATCAAGTTCGAATTTCAGCTTGAAGTTGAAGACACAAGCAGGAACCACCTGAGAAGACTATTTTGGGGTTTTTATGGCCAATCTTGTGTTGTAACGTATTTTATTTTAGTTTCCTATTTATTTACATTATTTAGGATGTTATTTAGGCCATGGAAGTGATTTAGGTCACTTAGGATAAATGGAATTCGCTGCACACCTTAAACATGTGTTAAAAGGGTGTAGGAATCCTAGTTTGACTAGGTTTTCTTGAGTCCTTTGTAACTAGGTTTCCTAGGTGACTTGGGCTGCGAATTTTGCCCAGATTTTTACCCTAGTTTAGGCCTATATAAAGGCACATATTCTGGTTGTAAAAAAACAGCCTTGACATGAAATAATATTGCTACTTTGGAGAGATTTTCTCTTTGGTTCTTTGTGGACTACCTTGGTGCACAAGTGTGCTTGTGTTCTTGGTGTTCTTATACTTCTCGTTTGTAGTCACAGGTTGATTAGGGGTGGGGGTCTTCAAACCCAGTCTCTTTGATGTCATGTGGGGCTTGAAAAACGTCTTGGGCACGCTTCATGGTCTTTATACCATCGGGGTTCGCATCATTTTTAGAGCCTAAAGTTAACACTAACTAAGTATTTGAGCAAGCATTTGCATTAATAAGGCTTGCCATTAATGTGGAGCTTGATAACCCTACATGTAATGTAATCGCATAGAAAAATGATATGTTGAAACGTCCCTGGTCTAGTAATATTGTAGGCGGGTTGCAATAGTTATCATGGTCTTTTATAGTGGAATGTAGTAGACCATCACATTTACATGGACCTTATGTAAGTCCTTTCATAAGTGATTCTCATAGTGATCATTTCATGGTCTTTCAGGACCACGAAAGTTCCCTACATGTCATATACTTTGATACTTTCCTTTGTTGCTCGTAACTGAGTGAACTTGAAGGAGGTCATTGGGTATGTCACATATCATGCGAAGGGATTTGTATGATCAAGATGGGATTTGTCTGTCCTATGTAATGGGACTAATATCTTTAGGCCCCTTGATAGAGTGAGACTTAGGAAAATGTATGGCCACACTCGGATGAGTTGATATACGATATCAATGTCATCAGTTTAAGTTGGTCTACTCGGTAATCAAGAAACCAAAGATTAGGCTATACGAGAAGTGACACATTCCATGTCTCGTGCTTAGTCTTGATATCTTGGACAAAGGGACAATGGCATATATCGTTGCATGATCATAAAGGTTTAGTCGAATTACCGACAATCTTGTCACTTGGGTAGTAATGATTTGTTGCTAGACACTGCTCATTGCTTATGATCATAAATGTGATTTATGATCATTGCCAACATGGCAAGTGTTAGTGTTGCGCCCAGAAAGCCAATCATGAGATGATTGTATTTTTGCACATTGAGTCATGATATTTTATTAATAATGGCATTAATCCAATAATTATGTTTGTTGTTTTGTTTTTGCTTAACGTAATAAACATAATTATAACCCTAGAATAATGATATTCTTAAATGTCCCTTGTCTAGTATTATTGTGGAGCGGGTTGCAATAATACATAATGACTAGCATATGTGGAGACTAATACATATGAGATATGTAGTCTACATATGGGTACAAGTTGGAGAACTTGTGTATTAGACCGACCCACCATGAGAACACTACATGGATCATTATATGAGTGTCATAAGTGATTCTCATAGTGATCATGGTATATGTAGTCCTTCGACATAAGGATCATCAAGGTTCCCTACATGTGAGTCACATACTTTGATACTTTCCTTTGTTGCTCTTAACTGAGTGAACTTGAAGGAGGTCATTGGGTATGCCACATATCATGCGGAGGGATTTGTATGATCAAGATGGGATTTGTCCCTCCTATGTAACAGGATTGATAGTGATAGCTTCGGGCCCCTTGATAAAGTGAGACTTAGAAAATGCATGGCCATGCTCGGATAAGTTGATATACGATATCAATGTCATCAGCTTAAGTTAGTCTACTCGGTAATCAAGAAACCAAAGATTGGGCTATATGAGAGTGACACATTCCATGTCTCGTGCTTAGTCTTGATATCTTGGACAAAGGGACAATGGCATATATCGGTGATGATCATAAAGGTTTAGTCGAATCACCGACAATCTTGTCACTTTGGGTAGCAATGATGTGTTGCTAGACACCGCTCATTTGCTTATGATCATAAATGTGATTTATGATCATTGCCAACCATGGCAAGTGTTAGTGTTGTGCCCAGAAAGCCAATCATGAGATGATTGTATTTTGCACACATTGAGTCATGATATTTTATTGAGGCATTAATCCAATAATTATGTTTGTTGTTTTGTTTTGCATTGTAAATTAACAAACATAATCGTAACCCTAAAATAATGATATTCTTAAATGTCCCTAGTCTAGTATTATTGTGGAGCGGGTTGCAATAATACATAACGACTAGCATATGTGGAGACTAATATGAGATATGTAGTCTACATATGGGTACAAGTTGGAGAACTTGTGTACTGGACCGACCCACCATGAGAACACTACATGGATCGTTATATGAGTGTCATAAGTGATTCTCATAGTGATCATGGTATATGTAGTCCTTCGACCTAAGATCATCAAGGTTCCCTACATGTGAGTCACATACTTTGATACTTTCCTTTGTTGCTCGTAACTGAGTGAACTTGAAGGAGGTCATTGGGTATGTCACATATCATGCGGAGGGATTTGTATGATCAAGATGGGATTTCTCCCTCCTATATAACGGGAGTGATATCTTCGGGCCCCTTGATAGAGTGAGACTTACAAAACGGATGGCCATGCTCGAATGAGTTGATATACGATATCAATGTCATCAGCTTAAGTTAGTATACTCGGTAATCAAGAAACCAAAGATTGGGCTATACGAGAGTGACACATTCCATGTCTCGTGCTTAGTCTTGATATCTTGGACAAAGGGACAATGGCATATATCAATGATGATCATAAAGGTTTAGTCGAATCATCGACAATCTTGTCACTTGGGTAGCAATGATGTGTTGCTAGACACCGCTCATTGCTTATGATCATAAATGTGATTTATGATCATTGCCAACGTGGTAAGAGCCTATTGGGTCGTACACAAAGAGCTATTTGGATCGTTATAGTGCATGGGCTAATTATTTGGGTTATGGTTTCACTTTAATTTCATATTAATAATGGGCCAAAAAGTTGAGCCCATTATTAAGCCCGAAATTAAATCCTAATTGGATTAGGGCTTTGAAACCCATTAGGCCTGGAAGTTTGAGTCTCTCTATAAATACAACTTTTAAGTGAGCAATTCGCAGGTCTCCTTGCCCTAGCCTCCAAAAAGGACAGCCACACTTTCTCTTGCAATTCCTTGGAGGACGCAAGCTAGTTAGCACTGCGAGCGCAAGAGAAATGCATCTGCCGAGACGTGGTGAAAGTATGGTGATCCCCGAGAGGTTTGTGTGGATACCCATAGAGAGTTTGAACATGTCAACTGTTCAGGTTTTGTGATTCCACTCTACAGTTGAGTGAGAGATCTCAACCGAAAAATTAGGTATGAAAATTTTTCGAACACCCGGTTTACCCCTGTTTCACTTGGATCCCTGGAGCGTTTCGGTTAAATTCCGCTACGCTGTTTAGCTCCCGAAACCCAACAGCAAGACCCTATTAGGTCACACACATAGAGCTATTTGGATCATTAGAGTGCATGGGCTAATTATTTGGGTTATGGTTTCACTTTAATTTTGTATTAATAATGGGCCCAAAAGTTGAGCCATTATTAAGCCCGAAATTAAATCCTAAATTGGATTAGGGCTTTGAAACCCATTAGGCCTGGAAGTTGAGTCTCACTATAAATAAAACTTTTAAGTGAGAAATTCACAGGTCTCCTTGCCCTAGCCTCCAAAAAGGACAGCCACACTCTTCTCTTGCAATTCCTTGGAGGACGCAAGCTAGCACTGCGAGCGCAAGAGAAACGCATCTGCCGGGACGTGGTGGAAGCGTGGTGATCCCGAGAGCTCGTGTGGATACCATAGAGAGCCTGAACACGTCAACTGTTTGCAGGTTTTGTGATTCAACTCTACAGTTGAGTGAGAGATCTCAACCGAAAATTAGGTATGAAAATTTTTGAACACACCTGGTTTACCCCCCGTTCACTTGGATCTTGGAGGGTTTTGGTTAAATTTCACTGCACTGTTTGGCTCCCGAAACCCATCAGAAACAACTAAAAAATCCTCAATGACAACTGCTTCCCCCTGACAGTATCTTCCAAACAATCTCCATGAGAATTCCTTTTGCATAATGGAAAGGAAGGGGCACAATATCATGTTAATGGAGTACAACATCCCAGCCAACAAACTAACAAGCCATGATTGGTCATCAAATTTTCTCATGGTGACCCTCTTCTAATTACTGGATCAAAAATTTGGATGTGAAGATGACACGACCCCTCATGGGACTGCCCAGGAACTCCATGGAAACATGTCCCACACCAGTCAAAATTGGATAATTGACTACATACACACTAGTTAAAACCTTCATACATCTAGTTAATTAATCCTACCATAAAACAAAAAACATGCATGAGTATGTGCTTTGACTTAAATCAATAAAATAAGGAAATGATACTTAAAAAATTTCCATGGCATTTCATTAAAACCCACCATCAAAATCATCAAAGCATATAAAGCAATTATATGGTTAACTACACATAAAGAACTACATGTGAACATCCGACCAAAAAGTAGACTATGCTGACACCCAAAAGCAACTCTAGAGTACACTACTCATACATGAACATTAAAGGCAAATTAGTGTACAGAAAACTATGCACTAAAACTATGATACTAAGATCCATGACTAGCTCCCACCTTAGAGCGAACTCCCGGTGGCAAGATCCATAAAGTCCTCCCCTAGGCTTCACTAGCCTCTAGCGGCCAAATAAAAAACTGTAGTTAGCACCATAACCTAATCAACAAGTAATCCACAAAACTAAAATCACAAGGATTCAAATAAACATATACCTACTCGTGAGATTATCTTAACAACCATTAATGGTTGTCGGCTTTATAGACCCAAAATTTGCATAAGAAATGCTAAAGGAGTGAAAATCAAAGATTCTCAGTAAAGGATCCTTCAACCTACAAGAAAAATCCCTGAGGACACACATATATATATAATATATGAAGTCTACTACGCATGCTTTCAGTCTGAGGGCTAACATATACGCATATATTCAAGTCCCTTGAGACCCCTCCTCTTCTTAGTCCTTGCACGGACGTCACCCCATGCCTAGCAAGTTTTAGCCCCTAACTCACTACTAGCAAGCTTGATTTGCTGACATCCTAATGAGCTAAGCTCTCTAATTAACCCGCCCTTTGATTGTTGTGTAGGTGAACATGGTGGATACTCTTTCCTTGAGTTCCAAGGATTCACTAGGTATACTAAGCTTCCATATAGTGCCTCAAGCGTTTAGACTTACCTAGGCTACTTGTGTACTAAGCTTGGGGAAGGCATGGAAATGATAGCCCTGCCGCTTAGCTTCATGTGGAAACTTGAATCACGTCAATCGAACACCTGATCAAAAAGTTATGGGGAAAATACTACAGCATGTCAATGCTATCGAATGCTAGCACCTAGGTCTAGGAACCAATGTTATAGTGCCATAACCCATTTCACTTTGGGTTCCACATGGGGTTTTGGGAGCTGCAGTGCCACATGGTGCTGCAGCACCAAGGCCCGAACCTTCTCCTACATGCCTAAGGCCTCTTTGGGGGCTTCCAATGCCTCCCAATAACCTTAGGAACACCTCCATTTGCCTCAAACCTGCATGTACACAT
Source organism: Aquilaria sinensis (assembly GCA_005392925.1). Classification (NCBI taxonomy): domain Eukaryota; kingdom Viridiplantae; phylum Streptophyta; class Magnoliopsida; order Malvales; family Thymelaeaceae; genus Aquilaria; species Aquilaria sinensis. The sequence goes on along the minus strand of SMDT01000268.1, from coordinate 12,541 downwards.
GTACTAGGCCAAAATGCACCAGTTAAACCAATCTTATGCTACCCATAAACACCACACAACCATCAAAACTTTACTAGTCCAACATGGTCAATTCCATCCACCAATAACACCATTCACAAAATGACATAGATTCTACCAAAAGCAAGTTATGAATGACATCAAATAAGCATGAATAATAAATACCTTACCTCAATTAACCTTAAGCTAGCAACAATCAAGCTACCGCAAGAACCAAGAACTTCAAGTCCAAAGGTTCCACTAAAGTTTCCTAGGCTTCAAGCCAAAATACAAGGCATATGGCACCAAATTAACTCAAACCCAACAAAACCAAAGCTTAATTAAGCTCAAGAAACATGAAAACTTCAAGAACAATGAGTTACCTCATGAATTCAAGTAAGCCCAAGCTTGAAAATGCCCAAACAAGCTTCAAAATCACAAAACAATAGCAAGGCATGCTTCCATCCACTTTGGCACCAAGAAAAGGTTCCAATTTTGCCAAGAAATCATAGATTTATGAAGATTTGAAAAGATGGAGAAACGAAGAGAGAGTTGTAAATTTTGGGGCTAAAATGGGTGAATAGTTGCAGCCTCAACCCCTTCAACAAGTTTATAAACCAACAAAACCTTCTCCCCCCTAAACTTTTTAGCTTTTTACAAAAATACCTCTTTCTCAAATAGTAACTAGGTAATTAAAACTTAAGCAAAACTTTGTAACTTAGGCTTTGGATTTGTAAAAATGTCATTTTTACTCCCAGGACTTGTCTTGACCCTCCATGGTATAAAATGACCATTTTGCCCTTAGGCAAACCTAGTGCCATAAACCATTTGGAACCAACTAACACTTGGATAACTTACTTGATTTTGCTAATTCACCTCTAATTAAAGTATTTAAGCTAGGGATTTAGGAACTTACCATGCTCATCAACCATTCCACTAGGAGGGTTTTAACAGAATAGGGTCATCTACGATGACGGTTCTAACACTAATGGCCTTCTTGCTCATCTCCTTCCAAACTTAGGTTTAGAGATTGAAGCTCAAGCCAATGCCATCACCTGCATTTACAATTGGCCCAGGTGATAGCTGAAGGGCTCTCACCTCTTCCAGTATATACTTCCCCGAAGGTTTGTTCGGGGAGCCTGACATAGCTCGGAAAGAAGCATTGCCATCGACCTCGGCAAAAGTGAAGTCGAGCACGATGAAGTAAGTACTTCGGCTGAAATGCCAGGTTCTCTTAATGTCTTGCTGACCCCCTCGGGGAACCGAACATATCGCCTTCGGGAGAAAAGAACCAGCTACTGAAAGCAGGAAAGATTCTCCCCGAAGGCGGAACTCCCGAGCTAGAGAACTCCCCGAGCCACTAGCGTGATTCCCGAAGAAGGGCGTCAGTACCAAAGGGCGACCTCGCCCAAAGGACCTCGGGAGTACGGCATGAGCATTTAATGAGCATTTAAGGAGCCTCTGACAGATCGCCCACACGCTGCCTGAAACGGCGGCCTGACACGCTGACATCATCCAAGTCCCGTCTCAGCCACAAAACCAGGAGCCTACAAACGGCTACCTGTTCCCTACGCCCAAAAAACATAGAAAGAATCCGACCGAACACGTGTCAAGATCCGAACGGGCCAGGTACTTCTATAAATACTGGGAAACAGGACTTGGCAAGGGAGACTCTCTCGCCATCGGCACTCTCGCACAAGCAGAAAACATATACAGGCCAGATCCTATATCCATTTAGGGTCCCTACTTTACTCACTATCAGGACACTAACTTGGGCGTCGAAGGCTCCTCCCCGGAAAAACATCCCGGGGACCTCCTAACGCTTTTTTCTGAGCCTTTCAGGTACCTTCCCACCTGGGGAACCTCTCCGCCAGACGTTCTCCCTCCTCAGAAAGCTCCCTCAAAACTCACCATGTCATTAGACAAAGATGCTTCAGGACATCATTTGGCGTCGTCTGTGGGAACCCACCCTCAGGTGGCTGTCGTTGAGACTAGGCGTTCTAAGAACAAGGTACTTCCGAAGTCCTCGTCCGTACTCGAAGTCCAACCAGCTGCCGAGCTACCCCTTCCAGGGACTTCTCTGCCGGAGGAAGAACGTCCTCTGGTCGTAACCATGAGTTTTCTGCGCGACTTGCAATGGTCCATTGTGGCCGAAATGACACAACAAATAGACCAAAGATGGCCGCAACCGGCCCAGGCCCAGAAGGCTTCCTCGCCAGCACCTCCCCGGGGGAAAAGTCCTAGATCCCCCCATTGGAGTTGGGAAACCGAAGATCCACGTGAGGAGTCTTCGACAGAGAACATGCCCTTCGGGGAACGGTCTAAGGGGCCAGTGGGACTTAAACGACTTAAGACCCCACGACGAAGGAGCCTGTCACCTGAGGCGAAATCACCGTCTCCTCGGCGGTGAAGTCCGTCCCCGAAAAGACGTCAACGATCTCCCTTCCCAGAAACCTACAAGCACCAAGAAAAAGAACCTAGTGCTGTGGTTGTCACATCCCACACAGGCCCCAGCCCGTGTACTCTCAGTACCACTCCCCAATTTGCCCAAGAGTTATTAATTACCTGTTATTTTAGCTGCTATTTGCTAGGCAGTTTTAAGTCTTATTTTCTTAAGCTGAGAGCTGGGATGTGTCCCAGGAGGCTTATGAGTTAATAAGAACAATAACCTGCAGCTTAAGTAGGGCCCAACCACTAACTTGCAATACAAGCAAGGCATACACTTACTCTATTAAGTCTCTAGGATGTGTGCTCATCAAGTGTGCTACTTACATGTATGACAACCAAGAAGCCCACATCTTTATAGTTTTGAAAACCAAGTTTCCATGCATATGTACATTCGGCCAAACATAGTATCTCAAGGAATTTCTCATGAAACATAGCCATATGCTCATAAACTTAACATAACTTGGCACATAAGCATCCACCAAATGTACATACAAAACCATGTACTAACAAGGCTGCATATACACACAAAATATCCTAGGTACAAGCATCACTAGCTTGGAAACATACCAAGGATGCTACAAGTCCAAAATAGCCAAGGTTAAGTTTTACAAGCCAAGTACGCTACTCTCCCAGAAGATACCTAAGTGTGCAATACAGCAGCACACACTAAAGCACCAACCCAATGACCATGTTCATGGTCATGAAAGTGAACACCACAATCAAAGCCATGGTCCACACATCCATCTTGCACCTAGACTGATCCCACAACTACACAAGCCTGCAAACTTAGAACATAAGTTTCGGCCTTAAACCATAACACTTGTAATGCAAGTAATCAAGCCAAGATTCAGTTGGCATATACCTCAAGCAATAAGTGTACTAACTAGCACACAACTAGCAACTCAAGCAAACTACTCAAGCTGTATATCCTTTCCTGAAATAAAAATGTATGGGCAGTGAGTAACAATTACTCAGTAGGGATTCATAAACGACCATGTAAGGTCTCTTTAGTTAAGTCCATGACTTAACCTCCACAAGCTTACTTGTCCTGCAAGAAAGACATGAAAACAAAGGAAACATAAAGAGACCAAGACATATAATCATCATAAACCATCAATATATGGGTTAGCATGCACAAACAAATCAACCAAGCACACAACTAACTCAACACACACACCACAATGATACATTCGGCCATATTTACTAGCATGTGTCCATGTGCATTTTTTGCACTTCAAAACTTCACAACTTTACTCCCATTCCACTAGAGCTCCAAATTCACTAGAAAGTTGGCCTCCCTCACTAGGAATTCTAACACATGCCATTACCTGACTAGCTAGCCAATTAACACATAACCGAATCTCCTCAATATGCCCATCTAGCAAGCTAAGATCATATAGCATCATACAACCGTCACTTAGCTGCCATTATTACTTGTTCATGGAAAAGTACCAAGAATACAAGTAAATGTGAAAACCCTACCTCAAAATCAAAGCTTGAGCTCTCGGTTGCTTGAGTAACTAAGGCCGAAATTGAATTATGTTGCCTAACACAACAAAGCCTTCAATTAGCTATCATAATCACTTGATCATGGAAATTTACCAAGAACATGATAGAATTTATGAAGCTATACAGCTAAATTAAGCTTGAAAGCTCTCGGCCAAGACTTATTCTTCAAATTCCAAGCTCTGAACTTGACATTCAAGGTCGCCTACCTTCTAATTCAACGATTCCAAGCTTGGTTTTGTGATCAAGCTTCCTTTTCCACTTTGCTTTGCATCAAACGGCAGCGATCCTTCACGAAGGCTTCAAGAACAAAGCAAGCCTTCTTTGATTCTTTTAGTTCTCGGCCAACAACACTTAATACAACTTAAAATGAAGGCAAGCCGTATATATTTGTTTTAATGGTTTAATGAAATATGGCAGCCAGTTATGGACACATGTCCAAATAAATCGATTAATGCTCCATTTAGTCCCATATTTATTTGCATGGTGTGTTTCACCCTTCAAGACTCCATAGTTACACTTTAGTCACTAGAATATAGGATTATTTCGGCCCAAATCTCAATTCATGGCTCAAATTGCCAAGCTTTCATTAACATGGCCTAAAATGGTAATTAACCCATGCTCAATTTCAGCATTTTACCATTTTGATTAACCTTATAATATTGGTATAAAACCTTTGGTCGAAGACATCATAATATCTGGCCATTTAAGGTCAAACAAGATTTGGTCTAATTCCACCTTTACCCTTGTACTTATTTGCATGGCCGAATTCACCCTTAAATGCTTCATTGTTTCATTTGCATCACCAGTACAAGTGTACATTGTAGTCCTCCAACTTTATTTCATGCCAAAAACATCATGGTCTAATTTTCCCATGCACGCTTAAAACCCAAACTTTCTCAGGGTTTCATTTACACCCTTATCCTCATTTTCAGACAAGTCCCTCATATTTTAAATTGGTGTTTTTATAAATTCTTGGCCTAAGCCAAGTACTATGGAATGGTCCTAACAATTCCTCCCTCTTTTAAGAATTTGGTCCTCCAAATTCTTCACCAATCTAGAGTACAATTGAGGGTACTTAGTGGCAATCTCCTGTTCTACTTCCCAGGTTGCCTCTTCAGAAGTGCGGTTACTCCGCTGGACTTTAATCATAGAAATCCACCTGCTTCTTAACTTCCTGGTATCTCTTGCCAGGAACTGAATTGGCACTTCTTCATAAGTAAGGTTTGGTGCCACAGTTACACTAGCAGGTATCTCTATCTGTTTAGAACTTGGAACATAGTTCTTGAGTAAGCTCACATGAAATACATTATGTATGTTACCAAGTTCTGGTGGCAAATCCAGCTAGTAAGCCACATTTCCATCTTTGGCCAGTATTTGATTTGGCCCAACATATCTGGGTGCTAGTTTTCCTTTCTTTCCAAATCTGATTACTCCTTTCACAGGAGAAACCTTAAGCCACACCCAGTCTCCTTCCTGGAATTCCAGGTTTCTTCTCCTTTTCAGGTTAGTGTAGGCTTGTTGCCTATCATTTGCAGTTTTGATCCTAGCTTGGATCAGTTTTATCATCTCTATAGTTTCCTTAATAATGTCTGGCCCCAACTCTAATTTATCCTCTGGCTGATGCCAGCAGTGAGGAGTAATACATCTTCTGCCATACAAGGCCTCATAGGGAGCCATTCCTATCACTGAATAATAGCCATTATTATAGGAAAACTTTATTAGTGGAAGATGTACATCCCACTCACCCTGGAGGTCAATCACACAACATCTCAACATGTCTTCCAGAGTCTGTATGGTTCTTTCTATCTGTCCATCAGTCTGTGGATGGTAAGCAGAACTAAATTTGAGCTTAGTGCCCAATGCTTGATGTAGGGATTTCCAGAACCTAGAAACAAACCTAGGATCCCTATTTGACACTATGTCATCAGGTATACCATGCAATCTTACTATTTCTCTTATATAGAGTTGTGCCAGCTTATCCAAAGAATCAGTAAGATTCATGGGAAGGAAGTGAGCTGCTTTGGTCAATCTATCCACAATGACCCATATGGCATCATGCTTCCTTCTTGTTAGTGGCATTCCTACCACAAAATCTATTGATATGGATCCCCATTTCCTCTCAGGTGTGGGCCAGCTTTGCAACTTCCCACCTGGTTTCTGGTGTTCCACCTTTACTTGTTGGCACACTTCACAACTATCCACATGTATGCTGATATCCTTCTTCATATATGGCCACCAAAAATATACTCTAAGAGTGTGATACATCTTTGTGGCCCCTGGATGCATGCTCAACTTACTAGAGTGAGCTTCCTCCAAAATTTGAATCATTAGGTTGTCCTTTTCAGGCACATACAACCTGTTCTGGAAATATAGCACCCCTTATTTAAAGGAAAAACCTTGGTACAGTTCTCATTTTTTCTGTCCAGATATCAGTTCCATATTCTCATCACCAGTTTGAGCTTGTTTGATAAGCTCCTTCCATTCTGGTGTAATGGTAAGCACATTCAATTGCTCACTTTCCTTAGCTAGCCATTGACTTGCCAAGCAAGTAAGGCTCAGGCTCTCGGCCTTATACTCAGTTTCACCACCTTTGAGCACTTCTGTGTAGCTTCTGCTCAAAGCATCTACCACTATATTAGCCTTTCCAGCTGTGTATTCAATTACACAGTCAAAGTCCTTCAAATACTCCAACCACCTTCTTTGTCTCATATTCAAGTCCTTTTGAGTAAAAAGGTATTTGAGACTTTTGTGGTCTGTAAAAACCTGGAATCTGTTACCAAGAAGATAGTGTCTCCATTGTTTAAGAGCAAAGACCACTGCTGCTAATTCCAGGTCATGTACTGGCTACTTCTTCTCATGGGGTCTTAATTGTCTGGATCCAAAAGCAATGGCTTGCTTTTCCTGCATTAAGACACAACCTAGTCCTACGTGAGATGCATCAGTATACACTTCATATTCCTTTTCAGGGTCTGGCAGGACTAGTATAGGAGCTGTAGTCAGTCTCCTTTTTAGCTCTTGAAAGCTTTCTTCACACTTTGTTTCCCAGATAAATTTCTGGTTCTTTCTGGTTAATTGAGTCATAGGTGCTGCTAAAACAGAAAATTTTGGCACAAATCTTCTGTAGTAGCCAGCCAACCCCAGGAAGCTCCTGACTTCCCTTACACACTGAGGCTGCTTCCAATCAAGGATTGATTTTACCTTTTCAGGATCTACAGCCAACCCTTGTTCATTTATTACATGACCCAAAAACCCAATCTCTTGAGTCCAGAATTTACATTTACTCAGCTTTCCATAAAGCTGATGTTCTTGGAGCAAGCCAAGCACTACCTTAAGGTGTTCTTTATGAGTTTCCTCATCCTTGGAATATACCAAGATATCATCAATAAACACCACCACAAAGTGGTCTAGGTGTGCTCTGAACACCCTCTGCATTAAGTCCATAAAGAATGCAGGTGCATTAGTAAGCCCAAATGGCATTACTGTATACTCAAAATGTCCATACCTAGTCCTGAAAGCAGTCTTAGGTATGTCCTCCTCCCTTACCCTTAACTGGAAATATCCAGACCTCAAATCAATCTTGGAGAACACTTTTGCTCCTTTTAATTGATCAAACAAATCTTCTATCCTTGGGAGGGGATATTTGTTCTTTATGGTTAATGCATTTAGTTTTCTGTAATCAATACAGAGTCTAAGGGTTCCATCCTTCTTTTTCACAAACAACACAGGTGCTCCCCAAGGAGACACACTGGGTCTAATGAACCCTTTTTCTAGCAGTTCATCCAATTGCTTCCTGAGTTCTACCATCTCAGGCACTGCCATTCTATATGGAGCAGTAGATACTGGTGCTGCTCCTGGTACCAACTTTATTTCAAACTCCACCTCTCTTGAGGGTGGCAAACCAGGTAGGTCTGTAGGGAAGACTCTTGGGAAATCTTGAACTATAGGTATTTTCCTAAGTTCATCTGATACTTCCTGGTCATTTAGTTCCAGGCACTCCTGTTCAGTTTCTGGAGTTATCATCTCCAGTACCTTTAGGTGGCAGTCCTTAGCTAACTCTAAGGACTTATCTAGATCATATGGTATTTCACCAGGCATTATTAATTGTCTAGCCTGACAATCAATAACTACTTTATTCTCTCCTAACCAATTCATGCCTAAGATCACATCATAGCCATGTGTCTCTAGCACTATGAGATTTGTTCTCAGTTTCAGCTTGCCTATCTGTAACTCACAGTTTTCAACCATGTAATAGGCAAATAACACTTCATTGCCAGCTGTTCTCACCAAGTACATGCTGGTCATATATTTTACTTCTAAATTCAGGGCCTCAACCAAGCTAGTAGCTATTACAGACAATGAAGCTCCAGTATCAAATAGAACAGATACTAACTGGCCATTAAGGTAAATTGTACCTTTCAAGGCCCTTCTGCTAGTCCTTTGCTGACTAGTCTCCCTTCCATTGCCCTCAGCCTTAGGTGTCTCTTGTTCTTTCCTGGAAGATTCCAACTGAAACACCCTTCCCGAAAGTGTACCAGGCCTTCTTTGTTCCTGAGGAACTCTAGGTGCTGGCCTCCCTCCTTGGGTTGGCACCTGAGTCCTCAACTAGGGCACAGGCATCTGTCCTTTAGGTCCCCTGGGATTGAAAGTTCCCAGCATTTTCTTATTGCCCTCACCCCACTTTGGACAATCTCTCACCCAGTGATCTGGGGCTCCACATCTATGACAACTAGTGGAAGTCTTGAAGCATGGCTTATTGCCATGAAACTTCCCACAGGTGCTACACTGAGGACCATACTGCTGTAGTCGTGATCCTCTTTCTTTCTTATTCCCTTTCCTGCTTCCTCCTGCATCCTTCTCTTCTCTCGGCCTTTTTGATTGCTGGCCTTTCTTTGTTCCACTTCCATTTCTAGGCCCACTTTTAAATTGTTCCTGGAATTCCTGCTCCAAAGCCAGGGCACTCTGCATGACTGTGTAGTAGTCTCTAGCTCCTGTTGCCCTAAGTATCTATCTCAATTTAGGTCTCAGCCCCCTGATGAACCTCTTGGTTCTCAACTCTTCTTGCCCTTCATATTGTGGGGCATACCTAATCAAGCTGTTGAATCTCTGCTCATACTCCAGTACACTGAGATCCCCCTGCTCTAGTTGGTCAAACTCTACTTGTTTTTGGTCTTTCTGTGCCTCACTAACATACTGTTGATGAAAGACCCTGAGGAAGTCAGCCCATCTTATAGCCCTCCTCCTATCTGGGGGTCTCCTCTGATTCCTCTCCTGATAACTTCTTTGTACTGCCCTCCACCAGAGTTCAGCATTCCCTTCAAGCCTGAAAGTGGGTAGCAATACCTTCTGAGTGGAGGTAACTTCCATTCTTTCCAATATCTTCTCTATCTGATATACCCAGAACACTGCCTCCTCTGGGTCACACCCTCCTCTGAAGACTAGAGGTTTCAGTGCTAGGAACCCCTCCAATTGGCCCTCCTTAAGTCCTCCTCTTCTGTGCCTTCTCCTGCTCTCCTCCCTACTACTGGACTTATCTTTGGATGATCTGCTTCTCATTGTGGTCTCCTCAGTAGAGGGTTCAGTCCCTCTAGAGTATATATATGCATCCCTCTCCTCTATGTCTGGGCTATCATCCTCTTCCTCCTCTACTCTGGGCTCCTGCCTCACTTCTGATCTCATTCTTCTGGCCCTTCGGTGTCTTCTTTCCTCATCTGCTTCTTCCTCCTCTTGATTGCCTCCAGCTCTACTGGATTGGTCATAACCCACTGGCTATTTGCCAGGCCTCCTTGTTCTTCTCCTCCCTTCAGTCTCTGCTGGTTCTGACTCTTCCTAATTCTGGGCTTGGCCTCTAGCCAAGGATTGCATTCCCAGCACTAGTTGAGCCACAGTGGCATGCAGTGACTCCATCATTACCTCCATTCTCTCTTGTCTGTCTCTACTGGGTCCAGGTGCTTGGTACCTGGCAGTTGGCTCTTCGGCCACATTATGTTCCACTTCTTCAGCTTGAGTTTCAGGCACATTTTCCTGCAACCCTGCACATGATGGCCTGCAGTGTCTTGTACTTGTCTCAGGGAATCCCTGTCCCTACCTCTGCTTCTCATCCTGCATTTTCAATTGCAGATATTCACATATATCCAGATAATACAAGTCTTATATAAGTTAGACCTAAGTGGGACACTGTCTAGGCTAATGCTCTGACCATACTAAACCCAAGTAGGCTCTGATACCAAACAAAGCCTGTCACACCCCACACAGGCCCCAGCCTATGCACCCTCAGTGCCACTCACCAATTCTACCCAAGAGTTATTTGGATACTCTTAAGTTCAACTGTTATTAACTACCTATTGTTTTGGCTATTGTTAGTTAGGTAGTTTAAGTCTTATTTTCTTAAGCTGAGAGCTGGGAGGTGCCCCAGGAGGCTTATGAGTTATTTAGAGCAATTACCTACAGCTTAAGTAGGGCCCAACCACTAACTTGTAGCACAAGGCAAGGCTGTAAATCAAAAACTTGCAATACAAGCAAGGCATACACTTAATCTGTTAAGTGTCTAGGATGTGTGCTCATCAAGTGGGCTACTTTCATGAATGACAACCAAGAAACCCACATCTTTGTAGTTTTGAAAATCAAGATTTCCATGCTCTTGTATATTTGGCCAAACAAGTATCTCAAAAGGTTTCTTACATGAAACATAACCATAAGCTCATAAACTTAACATACTTGGCACACAAGCATCCAAGATGTACATACAAAACCATGTACAATCAAGGCTGCATATATACACAAAATAGCCTAAGTACAAGCATCACTAGCTTGGAAACATACCAAGGATGCTACAAGTCCAAAATAGCCAAGGTTAAGTTTTATAAGCTAAATTTCCCTAGTCCCCAAAAAGATACCTAAGTGTGCAATACAGCAGCACACACTGAAGCACCAACCCAATGACCATGTTCATGGTCATGAAAGTGAACACTATAATCAGAGCCATAGTCCACACATCCATCCTGCACCTAGACATGTCCCACAAACTACACAAGCCAGCAAAACTTAGAATATAAGTTTCAGCCTTAACCCATAAGACTTGTAATGCAAGTAATCAAGCCAAGATCGAGTTGGCATGTACCTTGAGCAATAAGTGTACTACCTAGCACACAAACAAGCAACTCAAGCAAACTACTCAAGCTGAATATCCTTTCCTGAAAAACAATATATATGGGCAATGAGCAACAATAACTCAGTAGGGATTCACTGATATTTACCAACTCATTAAGAGTCTATTTAGTTAAGTCGAGAGTACATCTAAGACTTAACCTCCATTAGCTCAAGTATACCTGCAAAATAAGACACAAAGACAAGGAAAAACACAACATATACATATACATGCTAACATAACCGAGACATATAAGCACAATAAGCAAGTAATTGGTTAGCAAGCACAAGGAAATCACTCAAGCACACAATGAACACACACACACACCACCATGACCATTCGATTGAAATATCCACCCGAATGAATTATTCACTCGGTTGAAAACCACTAGCAAGCACACATCAAATCCTTGCACTTTAAGCCATCCAATTCCCCTCCACTTCCACTAGATTTCCGAAGTTCACTAGTAAGTTGGCCACAACTTACTAAGAACTTTACGTGCATATGTCCATTAAACCTTGACTAGCTAGCCAATTAACATAAAATCGAAACAATCTTAATATGCCCATCTAGTAAACTAAGGTCATATAGCAGTATATAACCTTCACTTAGCTACCATTAATACTTGAATCATGGTATACTACCGAGCAGTCAAGTAGTTAGTGAAAACCCTACCTCAAAATCAAAGCCGTGATTTTCTCCTCCAAGCCTTCAAACTTTGCTCCCTCACGCTGTGGAAGCATCTTTGGTTCTCTCGGCCAACATAGCCTGATTCAAGCACGAACAGAAAACTCTTTCTTTTCTTTTTCTTTTTTCTTTTCGTTTCTCCCCTTTTTCGGACAGCTAGTCTGTTCGCACCAGAAGAAACGCCGGAGCTCTGTTTCGTTCCTCAGCTAACTCAAGTAAATCGGCGAAGGCTAGGCGTAAGCCAATGGCTCCTGGGAATGCATTAAGTGGGCGCGAAGACTAACCGATTTTCATAGTGTTCAACGCATTAATGAGCGCAAGACAAAGGATTTCCATTTGCGTTCAACAGGCAGCTGAGTGAGAAAATTAGATTTCTGGCCGCATTAAATGAAATTGGACACCTATTCAACATTTTGGCTCAACATCATCCTCGGTCCTAAAGTACTCTAAATATGACACTTTTCCCCTTCAAGTTTCCATGTGCACACTTTAGCCACTAAAATGTAGGACTATTTCAGCTCTATTATTAACTCATGACTCAAATTGCCAAGCTTTCATTAAAATAGCCCAAAGTGGTAATTAACCCATAACCAAATTAATTTGGAAGAAGCCGAAATTGTTGACCGGCCATTTTGTTTTGTCAACCAAAATTGGTCTAATCTCCACCCTTGTCCATGCACTTATTTGCATGGTGCATTTTCACCCCTCAAGTTCCCAGAATTTCATTACATCCTCCATCCTTACTTTCAATCAAGT